>CM034304.1:36048897-36493013 GCA_019925795.1 Dendrobium chrysotoxum | reverse complement strand
AAAGAGAGGGAGAGAGAGAGAGATAGTGAGAGAAGAACAAAGAGAGAGAGAGAGAGAGAGAGAGAGAGAGAGAGAGAGCAGCTAGCATTAAAGCCACATCCATCTGTCCCTGAGTGTGTTCAGCTTAAAAAAAGGATTCAGCTTTACACCAAGTGGGTGATAGAAATGGCGTGTACCTCTCCTCTCCTTCCTTTCCTTGTTTTGACTGTGTTTCTGTATTCCCTTCAAAGCACAAAGCAGGCTTTAGCTAGCTTTGACAAGGGGTCAATCTATCCCTTACTACCCATCACTCCCACCAATCAAATGCGATACCTTAGCCAGACAGTAAGCAGACAAAACAAAAGGAGAACATCAGTGAGTGAGATCAGTCACTCACTCACTCAGATTTCAAGGAGTTCATTTGAGCGATTATTTATTTATTTCTTCATATATTTATGATAGTTTTCTCAGTCCTTATAAAGCTGATCAGCTGCTAGCCATGGTCTACAGACAGACAGACTGATGGAAACTGATCATGGTATTGGGACTGAGATCCTACGAGGAATTAGTACTCTAGCTCATAGGAATTTTATGAAATAAGAGCTATATATATATATATAAACCAGTTAAATATTTTTGCCCTTTTTTTTTTAAATTCTTTCAATAAGTCTTCATGAAATATGTACTGAGAATACAGTTGATGTTTGAATGAGATTATCTACCTGTTGATAAAAAATACTCTAATTCATGCTGGAAAATTAGCCATTTACAGTGTGATTGCTCCAGCAACAACATAAAATAATGGCCTATTATTATCATTTTTTTTGCTACATCAAATTTGATTTATGAATATTCTTGAAATTATACATGTTAATCTAATGGTTAGAATTTTAATCAATTACTACATTGGATTTATATCACTGAGATATATAAAATGTTATATATTTACATCAATCAAAGGCATTATGGATTGTTGATGGCCTACACCATTAGTCGCTCGGGTTGGTTAATAGAGTTTGTTTAGAGAAAGGTAAAATATTCTCATTCCTATAGTTGCTTTTGGATCAAAGGATCGCATAACATGGTTTATTTTTTTTTAATAGGAATGTAAAATATTTTGCTATATTCTAAAGAAGGATCATAATACAACAATATCCACCTCCAAATTTACAAATTAACCATATTTCAATTAATTTGTTTAAGACATAAAATGTCTGCATCATGGGAATATTTTTAATCTCTAACATTACCTAAAGTTTATATTTACATCATTTTTTATGTTTTTTTAATGTTTTGGTCATAGTTTTATTTTGATCATAGTTTTTATTTTCAAGTATTTTATTTAAAATATATTAAAGGAATTATTGTAATGTAAAATTATATGCATGGTGACCAATTTTTCTTCTAAAACTAGCCAAGTCTAAGCGTAAGTTAAATGATATCACATCGCTTTGCCATGACATCTAAGTTAAGTTAGCCTTATCTCTAACTCATCATTGTCTTTTTCTTTTTTTTGGTGGTAAAAATCCATGGAAGGGTCTACGCGTTAAATTCAAAAAAGATTACAAGTCCTTATGGGATCAATAGCTGGCTAACGCTCAAAGAACTACAATAAAAAATCCAAAAAATACCTAAGAGCTAAAGATCTCTGCTTACTACAACTGAAAAATCAAACAAAGAAAAGAGCAGGTCAGCAAGAAGCTAACTTAAAAAATAAGCAACCCCAAGCTTAGATAATCAATAAGCACCACACACCAAAAGATAAGTACACCAACCATAGGAAACAGCATCGAGCAAAGCCACCCAGAACATCCAAAGAAAGCTACTCGAAGGAAGATTTAACGGTAAGAGGGTGAACAGCATAATAGAATAATTCTCTGCTAGAGAGACCTGCATTAAAGAAGATATACAAGGACAGACCACGGGATACACAATGCCAAAGCAAACCACCAAATACTTAGCCACAACAGGGAATTCAGATCCAACAAACAGAAATCAGAAAAAGAAACGGATCACAAAACTGCACATAAAAGAACAAGAAGAAAAACAGAGTGACCAGCACATCAAAATAAAATTATTACACCCAACATTAACAAGCCACTTTACTATGTTAGGAAAACCCATCATATTATCCAAATTGATTTTACCCATCAAAATACGAGGAGCATTTAATCTAGTGAATATACTAAAGTCATTAAGGACAGCACACTCCTTAGCAAGCCAAACAGCACAAGAATTGGCAATATATCAAATTTATGAAAGAGATCCTGAAAGTCAAATCATTCAAAAGATCCATTACTTTCTGGAAATTATAAAAATTCTAAGCATTATGACACACTTTACTATTAATCAAAGTGATCAATCTTTTAGAATCTGTTTCAATCCAAATAACACTAATATTATGATTGAGTTATAACTTTAAACCTTCCATCAATGCATTTAACTCCACCCCAAGAGCATCCCCATAGTAGCTAGAAGCAAAGACACAAATAAGATTGCCATAATGATCTCTAATCATATTGCCAACACCTTTCCCAAACCCATGAATGTTAAGCTTAAATTAATCAATAACTTATTTAATCCAGTGACTTATCACTAGAGGAGCCATCACATTAACATTGTTCGTAGGGATACCAAAAAAGACCATCCAGTCTTTCCTACCTCTAAAGTGCTTCATAGAAATCAAACCAACTTTGAACAGTTTTTTTAAACTTTTATAGATAAAGCAGTAAGAACCCTTTGATGACACAATTTGATACCTTCATACTATTGTTCCTCTCTAACCAAAGAAGCCAACAGAATAAAGGAGGAATGATATAGAAGATATGCTTTTTGGCTTTAGTTTGATACCAAACATTTAAAAAAGAACATAAAGATAACGTATTAAAACCCGACCCGATAAGCAAACCCTTCTAGATAGCAGGCCACACTTTAGTTGCAATAGGACCATGTAAAAATACATGAGAAATATTCTCAATGTGATAATAGCATTAACATTTGGAAATTAAAGAAAGCCTTTTTCTAGCAGCCTGCTATCGACAGGAATGAATCCTTAAGAATTCTCCAAACAAGCACAGAAGAATCAAAGGAGTGGCCGAGTTCCAGATCTTGCTAAAGTAGAGGAAGCCTCCTTCTTAAATCTAATAAGATGCCAAATTGTTAAGGCTGAAACTTCCATCCTTGGTTAACTTAACAGATGATTTGGTCATTACAGTTGCTTTCAATGGAATGTCACATATCATGTTCGTCAATTATTGAGGGATGAACTCAAGAAGACGTCTTTTAGAATAAACCTTATCATTAATGAAACAATGCACTTTCAAAGAGGAGGTAGAATGTGGGTTAAAGTGGGAATCTAATGATCCCTCACAAGACCAGTCATCCTACTAAAAGAATGAAGAACTATTCCCAATACCCCATTGAACAATGTCTTTAGCTAACCATTTAATATCACATAATCTCTTCCAACTTGAGGATTGACCATGCTTGAAATAAGAAGAGGTAGGATGCTTGTTCTTACAATATTTTTTATTTCATAAAATTGGCCCAAAGAGAATCATCACTCCTGAATTTTCACCATAATTTGAAGGAGAAGCATTTGACCAATTCATATACAGATCTACACCCAAGGCCACATTCATTCACAGAGACAATACAAGCACCCCAATTAGCCCAATGTATTTTTTTAGTGTGATTAGAAGATCCCAAAAAAAAAATTTGTTTAAATTTTTCTCCAATCGATCATAAATGGATAAAGGAGGATTCAAGATTTGAAACAGATATAAAGGCATGGAACATAAAACACTCTTAATCAAAATAAGTCTAGCACCCATGGACAGGAGTTTGAACTCCCAACTAGAGATCTTTCTATTATAGTAGCAGCCAATAAATTATCGAACAAGAAAATTTTCTTACAGCCCTTAAAGCGAGGGGTCCCAAGATAATAAATTGGCAACTCCTTAAAACAAAAATTAGTACTTAACTTAATATTATGATGATGCAACATAGACATATACTTACCACCAATGAAGGAGCATTTGTTATAGTTAAAATTTTGACCACTTCCCTTTTCAAACTTATATAAATTTTTTTTTAATTTTCTTAGCACAATTAATAGACTCATTGCAAAAAATGATAATATCATCAACAAAACAAAGGTTAGAAACTTGAATACCACCAAAATTTATGTAGTGAAGCTTTTTGTTATTAGCAAAGAGTAAAGATAATCCTCTAGACAAATAATCAGTAGCCAGGATTTAGAGGGCAAAAGATAATGAATTCCCTTGCCTTACAGCTTGAAGCCCTTGAAAAAAAATCATGAGAAACACCATTAATAATAATGGAAAACCAACAATTACCAATACTACTCTTAAATAGATTAATGACATTATCATCAAAACTAAAGTACTTTAAAACACTGAACAAAAAAGACCAATTAAAATTATCATATGCCTTGGAAATATCAAGCTCAAGGATCATATTATGGCCAAGCACTTTTTTGTCAATATCATGAATTAATTCCTGAGCCATCAAGACATTATCAACTATGTTCCTACCTTTGACAAATCCAATTTGGTTTAAAGAAATAAGTTTGGGCAATTGAGAAGATAATCTATTAGCCAAAATTTTGAATAAAAGTTTATTTAAAGTAGAACAAAGGTTAATGGGTCTGTAATCAGTCCAATTCTTAGGGTTATTCTTTTTTGGGAATTAACACAATAGAGGTGCTAGTAAAAACTTTAGGAATGACAAAACCTTTAAAGAAAGATGAAACAACTTTATAAACATCCATCTTAACAATATTCCAACAAGCTTTAAAAAAAAGTAATAGTGAAGCCATCAGGACCGGCCACCGAGTCCTTGTTTATACCCATTAAAGAGTTAAAAATTTCATTCTCATCAGGCACCACAGTAATGGAATAATTATCCTCATGGGTAACAAGAGATGGAATAACATGAGACATAGAAATAGGCAACACTTATTTAAACGAACCAATAGAATTCTTAAAAAAAATAACAAACTCAGAAATAAGCAGTTGATCATCAGACCATTCCCCTGAATCCATCTTAATTTTGTTAATGAACCTTTTAGCTTTTTTATCATTAGCCAAAGCATGAAAATACTTAGTGTTACTATCTCCATCCAAAATATATTTAGAAGCTGCTTTTTGTTTCTAAAATTCTTCTTCCAACAGTTGAAGATTGATCAGTTTGTCCTTGACAGCACATACCTGATTCCAATCAACATTATCATAAGAAATAACATATTTATACTCAAGCATAGAAACCTCTTCTTCAACCTTGATGATGCTATTGAAAATATTACCCAGTTTTTTTATTCCACCACCACAGAACTTGCTTAAAGCCTCTTAAGTTTCAAAGCCAGTTAAACCATGTCATTATTCCCCTCATAGTAAGACAAAGGAGTACTCCAATTTTCTTTAACAAGCTTATTAAAATCATCGACTTTCCGCCACATAATTTGGAAATTAAAGGGAGTAACACTTCTTTGAGATTCTTGATAAACATTTAAAAGCAATGGGGAATGGTCTAAAATAGTTCTGCTAAAATACACAAAAGCAGATAAAGGGAAGACTGATAGCCATTCACTATTAAATAGAAAACAATTCAATCTTTTCCATATTATGTTATTAGACTAAGTAAAAAAGAATCCAGAAAACCTAATATCCATTAAATTACAATCCACCATCATGTTGTTAAAATCATCCATGGCATTATTAATTGGAGGAGAACCTCCAACCTTTTAAGACGTATTGGAAATAATGTTAAAATCACCTCCGACAAGCCAAGAACTATTAATGATAGAGTTAGCAAAATCTAAAATTCTTTGCTAAAGAGGCAATCTTCTTATTCTATTGCAACAAGCATAAATAATAGAAAACATAACTGAACAATTATTAAAGAAAAAATTGCAAAGAGTAATCTAATCAAAATCCCCAACTATAGATAAGTTAATATGTATTTTCCAAAAAAACCATATTTTCCCAAAGCAATTAGTAAAAGAGAAATCAAAACCAAGCTATTTTTGACTAGTAACAATTTTAGAATTATCAACCATAGGCTCCAACGAAGCTAAAACATATATGTTATGAATCTGACATAAGTTACGAACAGGTATATAGGAATCACACTTAATAACGCCTTAAACATTCCACACTAAATAACTAAACATTAAAACCGGTGTTTAGAAGAAGCATTTGAACGAGTAGTTCTCCCCTCAATTAGAGCATCAGAAGTTTTCTTATTCCTATCGCTTTTTTTTTTCTATTTCTTAGCTGATTCCCACACACCATCATCCTTAGCCACCTACACTAAATATAAAACCCCAAACTTATCATGCAGATTAAAAGAATTACCTTCATCAAGTGAGTTAATTTCCCCCTCTTCCCAAAATAATTGGTCACAATCCTCAAAATTCTCACCACTATCTTCAGAAAAAACCTACTTACCCTTCAAATCACCCCCGGTATTTCATCAGAAGATAGATCACCAATCAGAATATTAACAGAAGGCATCATATTAGAAACATTTAAAGACACAGAAGCTTCACAGTGATCATCATTACCATCCACAGAAATTTTGATATTATCAACTGCCTTAATTAAATGAGAAGGAACATTTTCAGCAACATTATTATCTTGAATTAAAGAATTTGATAAAGCTGATGTACCTTCAAGGGGATTGGAGTTTGTAGAGGCAAGAAAGCCTACAGTAAATTGCTTGCTGATGATGGGTTTTATAATAGTCTCCAACCTCTTTACTTGGGCAGCTTGGTATGACTAGGTCATTAGCCCTCACCCACAAGCTTTCATGAGAAGTATTGATATTTGGGTTAGTAACATTTGCCAAATTATTCCCTTTGATCATTTGCTTACTGATGCGATCAGAAGCAGTCCCCAGTCCCCCATTTGACGGCTCACCATTAGGCAACATTCGGACAGATCCAACTGCAACATCAATAGGTTTTGATTTAGAAACCGAAATCTTTTTTAGATCGAGATTAAAATGGTAACAATCATGCTTAAAATGAACTAGCATTTTATAGTGGTCACATGATGTCGGGAAATCGGTCATGACCACTTTTTGGATGTAGCCATATTTTTTAGATCCTAACCAGATATTGTTAGGATGTTTTTTGGTTATATCGAGTTCCACCAAAACCCTAGCGACAAAGGGTCTAGATTCCACAACTGTAACATTGTGGACTTGAAGAGGTTAGCCAAAAAGGCTACCCAAACCATATAGGATCCTGGAGAAAAAAAAAATGCGGGTGGAGTTTCAGGAAAGAAATTTAGATTGAAACGTTAGGAAACCAAAAAGAAATATCAAATAGGGGCGACCACTTAATCAACTTCATAAGACAGTTACAAACATAATAAGAATGATGACCGAATGCCCGACATTAATCAAGATCATTTTCCAACTTTATATATAAGCATATGTTGTGGATCAAGAGCTGTGACTGAAAAATTTCTTGAAAGCTTGAGATTGAAAAAAATTGGCAGATTAAATCAAGTTTAGGTTTTCTTAGGGTAAATTTGCCAACAAGGGCAAATTGGAAAGGCACAGCTAGAGCTAACACCTCCTCTTCTGAAACCCCTAAGAATGTCATACCACAATGAGTGGTAGGTTTTGGATCAGGGAAGGAAGAGGCAGATGCGGTACCAAAAACAACAGAGATAACATCTTTAAATGATCTAGACTTAGATCCACCGTTCAGAAAGCCAAGATCAGCTAAAGAAATTCGATTAGCTGCCAACCTAATAGGGTGAACCCCTTGGGAAGGAGCAGCCATCGAGAAAAAATCAAAAAGAGCGAATGACAATAAAAAGTTGAACCAACGATAGCAAAACAGAGACACAAAACATGATAAATACCAAAGAAGCTATAGAACCAGGCCTAGAAGGGGCAAAGAAGCCAAGGAGATGATCACCAAAAAATTGCAATGAGAGCGCTCGAGGGGAAACCCTAGAAATTTTTTTTAAAAGACCTTAATGTCACTCATCATTGTCAGTTGAACCTTGAAAAAGCTTCTAATTTGGTCATGCTCGTACACCCTTAGATGCATGAATGAAGATTAAAGTGATTCTTTTTTTAGAATTCCATGTATATATTTATAATTAGAAGGTCCACTCCCCTCCTCCATGAAACCAACTGCAACCTTTGATCTTCCCCTATGCTTATTTATATTTTGGTTGCTATTATCTCCAATTAAATGGTTGTAAAGCATGCAACATATATCTTTGTTGAATGAAATCTTGTTTGAAAAAAAAAAAAAATCTTCTTCATTGAGGTGGGCATGATGGTTAAACCTAAGACTAACTTGGTGACTCTTCTTACTCAATTCTTTTGTGAGTTTATTTCATAATCTATGTGCTTATCCGGCGATTCTTTATTGTCACCCTTTCGAATACAACAGGTAATGTTATATTTTTTTCTTTCTTTCTTTCTTTTTTGGAATTATCTTAACCACATTATATAATCTACAGTTTAGCAATCGATTCTTTCCACTACATACAAAAGGTCCCTCCTTTTAAAGCTTACTCAAAACAACCTAAAATATGTCCACCCCTCATACACGTTATAATCTCTCTCCATAAACCCAAATGTCCCTTCTAGTGTTCCTCCACTTCATATAGAAGCTTCAACTTCAATCACACCATCAATCAATTCTAATTATGATTACATATTAACATCCAAAAAATAAAAAATAAGAAAAATTAACATAGGAAATAAAAGAAAATCTTAATATATTATACATTAATAAAATATAAATTTTTACTCCATATGCGCATATATATATATATATATATATATACATACTGAACATAATGAACACATCACTCTTCCATATCACTGAAAAGAAGTTAATTTTGTGAGAGAAATTAACATCGCTCAGAAAAGAAGTTCACAGGTTCTTCTATCATGCCTTCCTCATAGAACTCCTATGAGGACTTCCTCATAAGAATTCTACTGTCCATGGCATATGAAGTGACAGGCTCACTAATTATGATCTCTCTCTCTCTCTCTCTCTCTCTCTCTCTCTCTCTCTCTTGCATGGCCAATCAAACCTAATCCCGACTCATGTTACAGATTCCGTTTCCCTTACTACTCATTATTCACAGGCCGTAATAATAGCTAAATCCAAACCCTGAAGTGAAATAGTATAAATAAAGAACACTACTTATACCTACTGTCATATATACTCCTGCACCAAGGTGGCAAGTTTCCTGTGCCTCAAGGCCCAGTTCAGTGACTTTGAGAGCAGAAAGTGTTAGCAAACTACAAGCAGCCATGGTGGAGTGATGGCAAAGAAAACCCTAATATCTGCAGGGAAACAACTGCAGTTTAGTACATGCTGCCCTAATAAAGTTTGCCTCCTTTTAGTAAACAATGGGTCCATGCAATTGGGCATCTTTGTCTCCAAATCTAAGCCTGGTTTTTGGTAGATCTTTTCTTCCTTTTTCTGTCACTTCAGAAGAAAGTTGGTGTCTCAGTTTCTCTTTTCAGTTCATTAGCTGACTTCTTAATGGCGAAGAGATGGGATTGTTTTGGATTTCTTTGTTTCTCTTCGTTTCTTTGATCATAATCTCTTGGAAAGGTGGAGTTATTGTGCTCCATAAGTTGTTATGATGATTTTTTTTTATATAGGCTGTTATTGATTACCTGTTTTTCTTTTTTGTGTTCAATCATTTCTTTTTCCTTTTTTGTGTTGCAGTGTTGGTATGGGAGATTCTATTGTATTATTTTGGAATCATCCAACATCAGCAGATGATAAAAACTTCTTGTTAGTTTAATCTTCTAGCTACAAGTTTCTTATTTTTTCAGAAATAAAGAACATTTCATTGCCCTATTCATGACCGTTTGTGGATGTCATATAGTTATTGCATTTCAAATTAAATTTAAACAAAGATAAAATAACCATAAAATCTATCCTCTTTGAGATCCAAAAAGCTATTATATATAAGTTTAGATTTTTTTTTTTTTCGTAGTTGAATCAAAATCATAATCTTCTAATTAATTCTGATAATACCTATTAAAGAATTTTGTGGAATAAATTATTTTCAAGCCAAAATAAAATGGTAAGTCAGGTCTGCTAAATCATGGAGATGAACTTTTATTGATCAATCTTTCAAGGGGAGGGTTTGAAGCGTATTAGTATTTATGAGTTATTTTTGGTTGGCCTAATTTTTTCTTCATAAAGAAGAATCATATCTTGTATGAGAAATAATGACTGCAATCATCTAACTACAATCAAAATCATAATGAAATTTACAGTGACATCAACAAGATGTCACCATCAATAAATACATAAAAAATTTTATTTTGTATTTGTTTGTGTGCTTATATCTTCTTTTTTATTTTTTATTTTTTATTTGTTTTCGTTCTCAATATTTGTATTAGGTTTCACCTATTCTGATCACGCAACTCATCTTGATATGTTAGTTAGGAGCTTTGGTTATCAATCAAGTGGTCTTGGATTCGAAGCGTGAGTATGTGATGTGTGTGCGAATTTATTTTAATTGGCTTAAAAAATTGCTTTAAGAAGCAGTAAGAAAGCCGTCCCAAACGAAACCTAAGTCTTGTTCTTACATGACAAAAGTGTGATGCCCAAATTCTGCTTGTCCAGTGGAATTCTTTGCTCATCCATCAATGCATCCATCCATGAATGAAAAGGCGAGAAAGAAACTAAGACAGGGAATATATCTATGGAGAAGAACTTTAATATCAACATCGTACTATCTTGTCTTTGAAAGCTACCAAGATGCTGAACCACTTGGATCTAAGATAAGACATAGTCCAAAGAAAAAATTTTGTTGAAATAATGAATAAAAAGTTAAAATTTTCAAGGGTCATCCTCTGAAATTAACAAAAACTACTAAACTCTTAATTAACTTCTATAATAATTCGCTATCATTCATTTCTAAATGTTTCGGAACATTCCCAAATCTGAAATCCAAAATGTTTCACTTCAAAAAAGAAATCTAAGAACGTCCAAACATCTCAAAAAATGCTTAATGAACTTAATTACATTTACTCACTTCTGAAGGCAACGTTTGGATGCTAAGAATTCTAAGTAAAAGGGAAGAAACAGTTAAAAAAAGCTCATATCAAAATCAATAGATTCATAACAAATTGGAATTATTCCATCTCATTCATGAACTTTCCTACAATCCAAGCAAACCTGATTAGCGTTCGGTAACAGTTATTTTCCTTCAGAAATATAGAACAAAAATTTAATTAAATTTCATATACTATTTTAGCTCCCTCATTATTGATGATTAAGACATACAACTTTGGAAAAAGTAAGATACCTCGGAGTAGTAGTGCTTTCAAATTAATGAAATAAAATGATAATAAAGCATCAACAAGTGTTGACTAATGCACCAACAGAACTAATAATGCTTAGATGTCAACATCAATGTCTCTCTCAGACTTACCCAATTAACAACATAATACAATTATTAAGAACTTAATCATTCCTATCAAACCAAGACGTTGAAATTAATCAAAAAGAAGTGCATTAAATTCTCTGTGAAGAGGAGATCGAAGGATCATCAAATATTAATTCATCATGCAGAAAGTGCTGCTATGGCCAAGCTGTGCCCATTCCTCTCACGTGCAGGGCAAAGGTAACTGAGCTCTCTCATCTCACTAGTTTACAGGAAAATAAAGAGGCATAGAGAGGAGACCAAGTATGGAAAAGAGCATAAGGTTGCAGGAAACCGCTTCCTCTTCTGTTATGCCCTACCCTTTTAAAGAAACAGACATTTGCAGCAGGTGCCGCGAATGGGATTTTCAGCTTCGGGGTTAGAGTTTGATGCCTACTTTCTCCTTCTCCAATTACTCCCTTCCCTATCAAAATTTTAAGTTATTGTCATACATTGTTGAAAACGTTGGATTATTTTGTGAGTGAGTTTTAGTCATATTTATCTTTAAAAATATGATTAAAATTAGCGGATTTAAGTATTAATAAAGTGACTAATTAAAGAGTTTTAATGATTATTTTAATACAATGTAGCTTATTAAGAGAGCTATTTTAGTTACAATATATCTATGGACACAAAATTACTCATCTTAATATTGAAAAAATATAACTAATAAAATCATTTTAATTACTAGCATTTTTTTATAAAAACAATATAACTGAGAGTTAATATTGGAGCAATGCTTCTCATCCATGAAATGTATTTTCAGCACATATAAGATGAGATTGTGGGCTAATTTCACATTCTTTCTTGATGTATAATTTAAAGATAAATGTTTATAATGTCTTTTGACAAAAAATCTTTTACTATTTAGAAAAAAAATATTATTTCCTCCATCAAATTATTATATTTTGATCACCAAACATAAAACATAAAAACAAATACAAATTTGGAACTCCATAAATTTTTTTTTTACATCTATGACATGTCGAATGAATAAATGTGTAGAAATATGTTAATTTTAGAATATTTAAAGCTATATTTCTCAATATCTAATCACACTTCCCAACAAAAGTGTGGCTATAACTCAAATATTCTACTAGTGCCCTCAGTATCCTTCAGTTGAGATATTACCTACATCAAAGTCTCACAAGTCTGTACTATGATCACAGTGGTCCTCAGGTGAGTGAAGGAGCCAAGTATCTACCACCATCTTCTTCTCTTTTCTAATATTTCAGTGAAAAGCATTTCCTTCATCAGCCTCCACAAGTTAAGCTTAGTTCAACACAGAGTTCATCGATGGAGAAACATAGAGAAAAATACAACAGCATCAGCGAAAACAACTACAAAGTAAGTAGAGATCAGCAAGCAATGAGGTATGGGAGAACTTTTCTTGGAAGAGGAGATCCTTCCACAGCTGTGGGGTTCTCATGGCCTCCAAGATCTTACACTTGCAGTTCTGCAAGAGGGAGTTCAGATCAGCTCAAGCTCTTGGAGGGCACATGAATGTTCATAGAAGGATAGAGCTAGACTTAGGCAGTGTTCCCCTCCATGGGATCATCCCTCTCCTTCAAACCCTAACCCTAACATTAAACCTAACCCTAACCCTAACAATGTGCCTAACCTTAACATGCCACCACCTTCTTTAAGTGCTAGAGATGATAAGCCTTCCTCAGTTCTCTACACATTCCCTTCCTTGATTTCTCCCCATACTTTCCCTCTTTCTTCTAATTCTTCTTTGTTTGGGGTTAGAGAGTGAGGAACTTCATAGAGGAAGGTGGAAGGAAAGATGGAAGGGTTCTGAGGGAGGAGACAGATCAGGTACTGAAGTTGAGCTTGGATGTGGAAGTTGATTATGGTGATTTGGATGGAAGCTTGGATTTGGAGCTTAGACTTGGGTATACCTAGAGTTGCATTGTACTTTTTCATTGTTCTTGCCGCCTTCATCTTCATTTGTAATTCCTACTATTTTGTGTTGATTTGCTGATAGCTAGCTTGCACTGTAATGTCTAGTATGGTTTAGGTTTCTAATGAATATTGTAATATTAACGCTTCCTTGTATGAAATTATGAGCATGAATATTTATTGCTTTGACATTGAGTTATTCTTATTCTAGTGAATCACTTCATGATGACTGAGAGTAAGCTTTCCTCAAATGAAAAACAATATATATATGTACAAAACTTTGTTTTTTTTTTTTTCTTTTTTTCTTACTGAATCATTCATGCGACATTTTCATTTTTTTTTAATTAAATTCATTTTGTTACTGTTTAATAACCTTTCAATAAATTGCTAAGTTTATGTAGATTAATACTATAGAAGTTATATTAAATTTTTGGAGTAAATACAAAAAGGCTCTAAATATTTCATCACATTTTGATTTGATTGTGCCTTATTATTCTTTTTTCCTTCTTTAATGTTGAGAATACTGTATGATGAAATGTTTCTAATTTCGCACAAATTACAATTATACTTTGTTTATGCCCTTTCCTCTTCTATATATTATTTTTGATTACTTAAGGGTGTTTTCAGCAGCCTTGTCATCAATAGGTGCACTTAACCTCTATTTTAATATGGATCATTTTTCGTTATTATTTTTAAGTGTAACATATGTTCATCTTAATATTTATTTTGTCACACTCAAATTAATTATTAATCTTGATTAACTATTACCACTCAAACTTTCTTTTCTAATTAGTATTACTTTAGAAAAGAACTTTGAAGACTCTATAATATTCCAAATTACACACAATACTCTTCTAAAGTCTCTTTTTAATCAATCAAACCTTCCTCTAAAAGTTATAGGCCATCCTTTTATACAAGATCTAATGTAATTCAACCTACAACTCTTAGGTATTTCTTAATTTTTTATGCATTGTTAACTTAATGAGTATTTTAGAACCATTAAAATTGCATATAATATGCATAATTTTTATTCAGTTAAACTTAGATCCTTATCTTCTGAAAGATTCTTATGTTATTCTAACTTTTCATTTGCTTTAAAAGAAATTTCATTTATCAAAAGCATATCATCTAATAGTTTACACCAACTTGGCTCAATTTCTTTTTATGCCAACTCGGATCATATTTAAGCTAATTAAATTAGATTCGATATAAATTATTTAATGAGCTAGTCCATTCAATTTGAATCCCTTTTAGGTCAAACATAAATTTGACCTATTGATGTGATATCATGATACACATGAGACATCAATTCACACGACAATATGCAATTCACTCATGTGTGGCCCCAGTCACCACTGTCAACCATGTTTGTTATCTCCAAATTCAACTTTGCCTTGTCTGATATTTCCCCCAATGTCACCAACTCATTAGGTGTCATAGTGCTCTTACTCATCCCAAGGTCCTAACCACCTCTATCGCCCATAAAGTCATGCCCTATTGGACGGTTTGCCCCATCCCTATTCACCCCCAATGATTATAGTACTGTCTTCATAAAGTTAGCCATTGATGCACTTGGTGCAAGTTGAGTGCACTTTTAGTCCGATAACCTCCCTTAGGCATCAAAACGCATGGGTACTATCATCCTCTGTTCACGTCTTGTTAAATGCTTTCTTATGGATCTCTTTGGCTTCTCCCTTGATTCCCATATCAATCACCACTATTCACGAGTTGGACTAATTGCAGTGAGGTGTTTATCCCTATTTTTTAATGATTCATTTGCATTTGGTGGCTTTTTTATAGTGCAACTCCTTGCCCATTACAATTTTGTAATCCCTTGCATCCTTCTACCTTAGCATAATCTATTAGCTCCTAACCAAAAAATTTCTTTTTATCTTAATAGTTTTATTTTGTCACACTCAAATAAACTATTAATGACTTCTTGATTTACTATTACCATTATTTTCTAATTATTATTATTTTACCACAAAATCTTGAAGTCTCTATAATATATCATATCACACATACACCTAAAGCCTCTTTTTTAATCAATTAAATATTCCTCTAAAAGTTATATGTCATCCTTTTATATAAGATCTAATGTAATTCAACCTACAACACTTAGGTATTACTTAATTTTTACACATCATTAACTTAATGTGAATTTTATAACCATTAAAATTGCATATGATACATTCAATTTTTATTTAACTAAACTTCAGATCCTTACCTACTAAAAGATCTTTATGTTATTCTAACTTTTCATTTTATCTTAACTTGACTAAGAGAAAAAAATTATATCCTAATAGAAAAAATATATCTATAATACATGATATTAACTCAAAAAAATCATAAAACTAAAATAAACTTATTATTTGAGAATTAATTATACATATAATATTATATAAATATAACTAAATATTTACAAATAAGCCACCTCATCTTATACTATGAACAATAAATAAATAATATAATTAATTTGAGTCTCACAAAGCATATTTTTGAAGCTATAGAAAACTCTCAAAAAAAATTTAATTTATTTACAAGCTTGGCATTTTATTCAGATAGGTTTGAGTTGACTTTAATTCAACTATAAAATTGAGTGATTTTCAACATTAATTTTATATTATATTATAAAGGGGAAAAAATGGAAAATGGATTTAATTGGATAGCCCGCCAAAGCATATTTTAAAATAGGGATGTATATAGTTAGTGTCGAAGCCAAAAAATTTTAAAGGGGGGCCCAATTTTAACCTTGTTTCAGCTGATTTTTATATTAATATTCAATTAATCATTTTATTGTTTATATGTATTATGAAAAATCAATATACTATATGAAGATATGCTTGCAAATTCCATTCGAGTTTTTTTTTTAACCTCTTGCGGGAAGAGCCCGACGCGGGCTTTTCTAAATTTCGAAGGGGGGCACATGCACCACCCCCCCTTATATAGTTCAAGTTTCTGTTGGGCTTATCATTTATTTATTTACAGTTTATCATTGTGGATTAGGTGACAACTAAAAAAATTAAAAAAAATCACCAGGTATGCACTTGAACATGTGGCGCACTGATTGAGAATAAATTTTGAGAATACTAATGGGTCAGGTTCTAGCGCTCACCGTGTACCGAAAAAAAAAAAACAATCTCGAGGCACCAAGCAATGGCATCATCCCATTTGGAGAAGCTTCAATTCTACTTGAATGGACAAAAAACTTAACTCTAGTTATATGACAAATTTAGAATGTGAATATGCTCATATATGTAAGGTTGTAAGGCCTATACAATATTTTAAGAAGAGTTGATGGAAGCGACAAATCCTTTGATATAGGAGAGCCAAATATAAATGGACGTCTAATATTTTTTCAAGAAATGAGCAACAGTGTGAGGACTAAAAATCAAACCAATAATCTTATAATTAATTGAAAATTAGAGTATAAACCAAAAGATCGAGATCCGGTTCTTACATGCTATAGATAACTAAGGGTTCATTTGGGGTAGCTTTTTGCTGTTTTCTAAAACAGCTTTCTAGTATAAAAATATCTTAAATTAGAAATTTTTGTACTAAAAAATCATTTTAGAAAGCAATAAGAAAGTTGTCTCAAACGAAGCCTAAATCTACATATGCTAAACTAGGATTTCATTCTTGGCTTCCATGCCATATGGTAACCAGTTAGGGAAATAGTCATCGTAGTAATACATACTATACATAGTAATGGGATAAGAGTGGCTACAATTGAATGGCTCAACAAGTTATTTATGTTAGATAACTATAATTGTAAATATTATTATTCAATTAATTAATATGTTGATATAAAAATATCTGTATAAAATAATAAAAATGTATAATAAACTTTTATTATAAATGATAGATAAACATGATTAGATTATATTTAACCACAACTCTCAATTATCTCGAATAAATTAATGTACCCTGTCACATTCGACACAGCCCCATCCAACTAGAAAAGTATTTCTTTTCCCACATAAAATAAAAAGTATTTGGGATTAAATGATATTTTTCGTATCTGACTCGACCAGCTCATCCAACAACTAAAAATTCATCGGGTTATTTTGAAGGCTTGCTTCCAAATGGAGGAATGGGGGAACCTAATTGCTCAATCTTTAACCTGCCTGACCTGGTTCAGACCGACCAAGGTCTTATTTGCTTGCCCGGTCAAGTGGACCGCCAGTTGGAAACCGAGCCGATTTTTACCTGTTCTCCCTTGTATTGTTCAGCAATCCGGCGGACGGATACAAAACTATAGACAAGAGAACCATACTTCCGCCAGGCAGGGGAATCAAGTGTAGTAAAAACAATGCATGAAGCTTCATTCGAAAATAGCTGCTGCAGAAATGTTGAATGCTCGTTAGCAGGTCCAATCATCTAAATTATAGATTTGTAACTTGATTGGGTGGATCACATATGAATTTTTCTTTTATGCTTCATTTGGGACAACTTTGTTATTGCTTTCTAAAACAACTTTATAGTATAAAAATTTCTTTTAAAAAATTTTGTATTAAAAAGCTGCTTTAGAAAGCAATAAAAAAGCTATCTCAAACAAAACCTTAGTGATTTACAATTGATGCTATCAACTTAACTAGAATTTGAGAAAGATTGCATTCCATGTGAAAAAACAGTCCCTTCAAGTATAAACTTTTTAAGAATAACAAAAGAAAGGGGGTATTCAAAGAAAAGACGATGAGCGATGGTTTCATTGAAGCTTTTACAATGCACACATGGTTGATTCATAGAAATGCCCCTAAGCAAAAGAACATATTTAGTTTTGAGATCTCCAATAAAAATCTTTCAAGCCATCATTCCATACTTATAAGCACAAGCTTTTAAGGGAAACATATTTCCTCCAACTTACTTTAGGAAATTAAATCAACATATAGAAGAGGATAGATTGATTTGTAAGAGAAAGAGGCTTTATCCATCTATCAACAGGTGTTTGATGTATACCAAATAAGAGTAATTTGTTGGAATACTTGTCTTTAGCCTATGTACACGTGGCAAAATGTTGTCCACTTACTAATAACTATTTTAGAGTTGTTCTATAGGTTTGAGGTTGATTACTGTCCACTACTTCTTGTAACTAATACAGTTTTTTGAATCTATAAATAAGCTGCTAATCCAAGACGGAAAGCATGCGTTTACCGCTGTCTGTTCTTCTAACTTTCCCTCTAGGAGTTTCAAATATCTTCATGGTATCAGAGCACTGATCCAATGTTCATAAGGTTTTTTTTTTCGTCTCTCTCATGAGTAGATCTCTATCAATGTCTTCCACAAATCAAAATGATGAAATCGCTTCACCTTCTGTGACCGATCTACCACCAATTCCTTCGTCACTGAAGTTCTTGATGGGTAACATCAAGAACGTCATCTCTCTACCTCTCACTGCAGATAACTACCCTAGCTGGCGATCGCAAGTCTATAAACTCTTCCGGGCAAATGGTTTCGAAGGATTCTTGGACGGCAGCACTGGATCGCCACAGAAAACCCTACAAAATGATACAGGTCAATCTGTATCAAACATTGCATATACAATCTGGAATCTGTTAGATCAAAATCTAGCAGCAGCATTATATTCGGTTATTTCACCTGCAATTTTGCTCTATGTTCTGTCCGTAGAACACTGTTCCGAGATATGGAATACACTAGATAAACATCTTCAGTCGAGTACCAGATCCAAAATCATACAACTCAAAAATGAAATGCATTATTTGTCTATGAAAGACAAAACAATGACCCAATATCTGTTAGAAGTTAAAACGAAGGTAAATTCGTTAGCAGCGGCTGGAGCTCCACTGGATGCAGAAGTTGTTATTCATTACACCCTAAATGGACTTCCGAATACGTATCAAGCCTTCAAAATGGCTATACGAACGAATCTCCAACCATTAAGTTTGGAAGATTTATATACATTGCTATGTAGTGAAGAAACTAACTTAGCTCATGAAACCACCCGAGAACTCCAATCGCTTCAAATATCTTGCGGTGCTACAGCACTAACTGCTACTCGAGGACGCGGTCGTGGAGGTAGAAATCAAACAAGAGGAAGATCTATTATTTCATGGCAAGTTAAAAAGCAAACGACAGTTGCTAGATCATCGATAGAAGCTGAATACAGAGCATCAGTCACAACAGCAGCTGAAGTTATTTGGTTAAGAAGATTACTAGAGGAGTTTCATCTTCCTCAAAAAGAACCTACCACAGTTTATTGTGATAACACTTATTGCAGGTATTTCATGCTAGGACTAAACATATAGAAGTTGATTGTCATTTCATTCGCGATTGTATACAGTCCAAGCATATTACAGTGCATCATATATGTACAAATGATTAGATAGCAGATATTTTTACCAAGCCACTTCCAGCACTACGGTTTAAAGGTTTAGCAAGCAAACTGATCACTGCCAACGCAAGCTCAGTTTGAGAGGGGGGGGGGGGTGTTGGAATACTTGTCTTTAGCCTATGTACACGTGGCAAAATGTTGTCCACTTACTAATAACTGTTTTAGAGTTGTTCTATAGGTTTGAGGTCGATTACTTTCCACTACTTCTTGTAACTAATACAGTTTTTGAATCTATAAATAAGCTGCTAATCCAAGACAGAAAGCATGCTTTTACCGTTGTCTGTTCTTCTAACTTTCCCTCTAGGAGTTTCAAATATCTTCATAATTAAGGATATTGTGAGTGTAGCTTGCAATATTTGATAAGTATGATTTTTACTAAGCAATTGATCGAGCAGTCCAGTTATATGTGGACCTCCGAAAGGGGCAACTCATACCGGGGAACGGTATGTCCAATGGGAGGGCAGATTCGGTCACACATACGATTAACCATTGAGGATAGCAGTTCTCACCAGCACACCCCGATGGATAATAATATGTACGATCCAATCATCATAATGGGTTTCCCCCACCTAATACATTAGCTCGAGTGGGGTTTATTTGAAAGTGGGATTCAGTTTTTCACGGACGCAAGCCCCCGTGGTTAATTACATCTCAGGTCAAGGCCTGAGAAAACTCTCGATTAAGGATTCTACATTATTCTTCCCAAATAGGGATTGGCACATAGGGTGAAGACTAGGAAATCCTACTCGAAGGGAAAGAAAGGTTCGACTAGGCTTAGTCAACATGCACGGCTCAAATCAACACCCGGAGGGACTAAGGTAGTGAGAAGAAACTGAAGAAACTAAAAGTCATGCACTCAGAACATGCAGGAGAGAAGGATGGAGGTGGCATCATCCGTGTGACGCGGATATGTATGGCTTATGATCTTTGGAAGACAGAAGACCTACCTACCGATGAGGCGTACTACGAAATAATAGTAGCCTTGAATCCTGAATCTAATGGGTTTAGTGTTCTACGTAACACTAACACCCGTGTTCTAGCTAATGCAATGCCAAAACCTGGACTTACCCCGGCCTGGAAGGGGGAGCCAGCTAACCACCTAATCGCTTTAAAACCATGTTGTCCAGTCATTTATGAAAGATGGGTGGGTAGGCTACAGTTCTTGGGAGTAGGACCGACGTCTAGAGGATTTCTTAATTAGCCTCGGACTGATGTTGGGTGAATGCTCCTAGAGCTAATGCAATTAAAATTTTGATTTAGTTAGTTTCTAATGCAATGCATGCTAGTTGAAGCTTCCAAATCAAGTATGCACAGAACTTTAAAAAGTCTTACAAAATAATTTTTTGAATTAGACTGGGCTTCTCTAGGTCTGGCATCTCATCCGCATAGGTCAGATTATCCGGACTCTACCCGCAGGCGGGAAAGTATCTTACAGAAGGAAAGAGAGAAATGCAATAATATGCATGCGACCCCGGACGATTCCGGCAATTCCCTAGGTCGTTAAGTTTCTAAATTATTTAAACCTTAAAATTTTGAATATTAGTTGCGAGTAGAAAAAGTTTTAGTCCTTAGAGAGCCTAACGAAATCTAGGCTAAAATAAAAGCGGCATGCAAAACGCCAAGAAACTAAGGAAAGCAAGCAACCCTAGAGGCGCATAATCATAAACAAAACACATCAAAGTTATCCAAACCAATTAATAAATGTCCATAGGCCAACTGCCCTTAATTACAACCCAGGGTCTGCAGAAAATAAAGTGGCCGGACACCACTACCAACAATCCGGATTTCTAATCGTAAGGCAGACGCAAGTTATTTTGAGTGGGATACACTTGGTCTTCATCTTCTTGATCTTCTCTTCCTTGGACTCCTTGGATTTCAGCTTCCTTGGGTTCTTTAAGTAGTAGAACGATCCAAATTTAGATTTCTGAATAGAAAAGGATCATCCTCATATTGGGTGTCCTTTCCTCTTTGGAATCTAACCTTTGGATCCTAGTATCCCCACTCAAAATGAACTTTCACAACTCAATACCAATATTACAAATATTATATTAAATGAAAGCAGTAAATTCTAGACTCTCCTGTAAGGTTATCCTAATAAAAATCATCCCAAGCAGTTTAATATATCACAAGTAATTTATAAGGAAAATAAAATACTCATCACAGCCACGCTTGGCCATGCTCTTAATTATTTGAGGGCTAAGCAACTCTGGAGCACCTGTAGCAATTTATAATAATTTTTATTTAGCCCTCATTTATTTAGGGGGGCTGAGCAATCTCTGAAGCATCTGCATAAAACATCATTAGTATTTTAAATCATGATTATTTCCCCCCCTTTTTATTTAACGTTGCATGAGCATGGCCACTTGTAGAAGACATCGTTAGTATCAACATCGATCATAACCTATGGGTAGTCTATCGAGCAATCACATCAAATCTCAGAGTGCAGTAAAAGTAAGCAAACATACCAACAGTTCAATCACAACATGCAGTGAAAACCCAGAAAAAGCTCGGCACACAGCAGGAAAAGTAAACACCGGCCTAGCCTAAGTCTAGAAGTGGTGCCCTAGCAAATAATTTTACAGTGTGTGTAGAAGCCTGTGTGGCTGAGGTAGATCCTAAGCTGGATAGTTAGTT
Organism: Dendrobium chrysotoxum; assembly: GCA_019925795.1. Classification (NCBI taxonomy): domain Eukaryota; kingdom Viridiplantae; phylum Streptophyta; class Magnoliopsida; order Asparagales; family Orchidaceae; genus Dendrobium; species Dendrobium chrysotoxum. Next base: position 36,470,693 of record CM034304.1, on the reverse strand, counting down.
ACAATTACCTACTGCCCAGGTTTGTTGTAGGTCTGAAGGGAGAGTTTTAAATAAAGTCCAAATATTAGTGAATTAGGGCCCACTTTAATTAATTTGATGTGTAGGTCATTTTTAATACTTAAGATAATGGTGTTTGAAGTTTTAAATAGCATTAGTGAATTTTAGGAGGTTCGGGGTCCACTTATACACTAGGCAAATGGGGGTCCAAAATTAATTTTTTGATTAAAAGGGATTTATGGATAGCTAATATTTTAATAAAATACTAGACCTTAACCTGATCAGTTAGACAGTTAGCATGCCCAATTTGGATTCTTCTATCCAAAGTTATGAATTTCTGAAGTTTTGGTCTTATTTTGAACTAAGTTTGACCGAATTGTTGACTTTTTGATTTCAACTGATTTCTAGAATCTTAATATTTTTAATAAATACTAGGCCCTAGTCTGAACTGAATGCCTTTGAGTTTGCTAGATTTGGAGTTTTCTACGCAAAGTTATGAATTTTAGAAGTTTCGGGCCCTAGACTATCGGCTATGGTTGACCATAAAGTTGACTTTTCAGTTTAGGCTGATTTCTGGACACCTAATATTTTTGGTAAATATTAGACTTTAATTAGAGTTGAATGCTTTTTAGTTTGCTCATTTTGGAGTTTTCTGTAATTAGTTCTGATTTTTAGAAGTTAGGCTAATTAAATGAATTATCGAGGTTGCCTAATTAGGGGTACTTTGGGGGTTTTGGTAATCAGCTCCAAACTTATCGGAATCACCCCCAAAGGTCAGAAATGACCTAAGAAGGTGTTCCCAAGTGTTTGGGGAAATTTTGGGATTTTTAATAATTTTTAATGATTTAATTAAGGCAAAAAGGTGATTTTTGATTAAGGTTGAATTAAAGTCCAGATTAATTTCCAATTAAAATGACCTAATTATCTAAAGTTGGGGACTGCATTTTGGAGAGTTTGAGATATTATGGGTATTTTTCTGATTTAAAATGGATTTATTAAATTTTTTTGAAGTTTCTAAGGCTTAATTAACGGGTAAATTAGGGTTTGCTAATTAAATATTTTAAAGAGTCCAAGAAATTCCTAAAAATTCTAGGGGGTTCCATATGTCACTACATGTTAGTGTTTAAAGTTTCACAGTAATCCAAGATCTATCCTAGCTCCTAAAAATATTCTAAATTCGCTAGATAGTCTTTAATTATTGTCCTTAAGGTGTTACTACGTTATATAGGAATAAAATGAAATAACTAACCCTTAGGCATAACATAGAGGGTAAATGCAGCAAATATAAATACACCAATTAAGTCCTTAGATCTAGGAGAGCCTAGGCTATGTGCTTGTGCAACGTACACATGCAAGGACTACGAAAACACTAAGTAAAGAAGCCTAACGAAGTGATTAGTGAATGATTAGGACACAATCATCCATTAATCCTTCTCCCACATGAATGTTGTTCATATATAGAGTCTGGGTTTAAAATTTCACAAGAGGAGGACCTCCCAAAATTAGGGGATTTAAGTAATATTGTAATTTTAAAATACTTTTAAAATACCTAAATGTTAAAGTATGTAATAATATAGGTTTAAAAATAAGATAATTGAAATTAGTTCAATTCATAAGCATGGGAAGTCTACCAGCCACCAAGGGGGGTTTTAAAATAATTTTTATTTCAAAATAATTTATTATATTAATTAAATAATATTTAAATAATTAAATAACAAAGTAATGCAAAAAATATTCAGAAAAGATAGAATCAGAAAAACAAAGTATTTTTAAATTAAAATTCATATTTTTCTAAAAAATTCAAGGTATTGTGCGTCAAAATCCAATTTAAAACGGCAAAGTTATGAATTTTTTAAGTTAAATAGGCTTAAAAGTAATTTTTTTAAATAATTTAAATAATTAATATTTGAAAATAATTAATAAATTTAAAATAAACCAAATATTAATATTTCTGGATTTTAAAATAAATATAAATAATTGTAATTAATATAACTTTAAAATATTAATAATATAATAATATTTAAGGTAATTTTAAAATATTAATAATGAAATAATAATATTATTATTAATGTAATAATAAGATTAAAATAATATTATTATTAGCATAGTAACAAAATTAAAATATTAGTAATACTATTAGTATAATAATATCATTAAAATAGAAATAATGATATTATTAATATAATAATAGTATTAAAGTAAATATTATTATTATTAATCAATAATATTAAAATAATAATATTATAATGATATTATTAATATAATAATAATATTAAAGTAATTAATATTATTATTAATTGATAATATTAAAATAATAACATTATAATGATATTATTAATATAATAATATTATTAAATTAACTAATATTATTATTAATCAATAATATTAAAATAATAATATTATAATGATATTATTAATATAATAATAATATTAAAGTAATTAATATTATTATTAATTAATAATATTAAAATAATAATCATTATAATGATATTATTAATATAATAATAATATTAAAGTCATAATAATAATAATAATAATAATAATAATAATAATAATAATAATAATAAATATAACATAATAATTAAAATAGTCAATATTACTATTTTGTAAATATTTAAAAATATAAATATTATTTTAAAATAGTTTTAATTTTAAATTGAAGAGAGCACAAATACGATCAATTCGATATATTATACGTATTTTTTGGATCACATTTGAATTTTGTATGATTTTTTGAAGTTAAAATAGGTTAAAAATAATTAAAATAAATAAAAAAAGACATAAAACCCCTCGGCCCGACACTTGGCAGCCCAGGATTCGTCTCGCGGTCCGCGGGCAATCATTGCCTGGCGGCGCAATGATCGCGTCGCCGGCAATGATTGCCAATGATTGAGTCAATCATTACCGCAGGCCGTGGTAATCACTTATCCACGTCAGCGGGTCGTACCCACCATCCGATCTCCCGCCGCAATGAATCAATGGCCGTGATGGAGTCAGACGACACGCCGATCTGAAGGAGGGATCCCCGTGGTCGTTCCAAACAGTGGGATGACTGGATCTCCGCCATTGATTTCGAAATCAACGACGAGATCAACTTCCCCTGGACGAGAAACCGAAACGAACCCTAATACACTATTCTGGCTCGTTCTCGAGATCGGCTGAACCGAACATGATGAAATTTCAACATATGCTCTATGAATGAACAGAAATCGTGTGGGATGATTCGTTTGGCTTATTATGCACTTAACGAAATCCTATTTAACTCTAAGTGTTTAGACCTAGGTTAAGGGTTTATAAGAAATTATACCGTTAGATCTTCGAAATTTTGATTCGGTTGCACTTGTAGACTGTCCTCGTATGATTTCCTAGTTTAAGTCGCGATCAAACGAGCTACGGATTGGCCGGATCGAAGCCTTGAGCGTCTAAGGCTTGTGGTCGCTGGAAACGCGCCGCTGGCAGCTCTGACCGGTGGTCTTTGGTCGAGGAAGGTAGGGGGAGTTGTGGGAGTATTCTCACCGAATCTCAAGATCTGGGGAGGTCTAGAGAGAGAGCGAGAGTCCAAGATCCCTAAGCAAGCCCTAACCTCTCCTATTTATAGCCTTAGGGTTGTGATTAACGGCTAAGATCTATCCTAGGATCAATTAGGAGGGAAAACTAGACTTCCTAGCTGTGGTTTGGCTTTTGGATAGATTAGGAAAGGATTAGAGCTTTAAATAGGTTTTAAATGGCTCTTAAAGGGTCAAACCGACCCATTAAGACTTGGGTTGACCAAGTCAAGGGTTGACTTGGTTAACCCAGTCAATTGGATCAAGGGGGGGGGGGGGGGGGGGGGGGGGGGGGGGTTGAGTCTAGGGAATGGCTTGAAGTGCTAAGGGTTAATTTAGACCCATATGGGCATAATGGGTCAACCTGGGTTGACCTGGTCAACCAGGTTGACCCAGGACCAAGACCTGGGCCCAATGGGTCAAGCCTGACCCACTGAGTCCAATGGAGGAGGAAATAGGGCTTGAGAGCCCTGGACTGAGTTTGGATTTGACTAAAGCTTGAATAGACCCATGAAGGCCTATTGGGTCAACCCAGGTTGACCTGGTCAACCTGATTGACCCAGGACCTGGGTGTGGAGTGAAAACAAGGTCAACATTGTATAGATCCTATTTTTGTTCAAAACAAGAGAATTGATAAACTGTCATAAAATTTATCAATCAATCACAAAATTTGATGCAACTTTCAAATCCCAAAGCTGACAAGAATTTGGGTCAAAATTTTCTCTCTAAAGATCATATGAACTTCTTTTTCGGTAAAATTATAGTTGAAGTAGTGTGGTTTGACAAAGTGAACTCAATAGTATCAATTAAGCATGCCTAGTTCCGAATCAAAATATATAGTCCTAAATCAAGTAGCTATGAATGTAATTAACAATACATTAAGGTCATTTTGAGGGTAAAATATCCTCCAAATTTTGTGCCCTTATAGTTGAAAAGAGCATGGATTAGAAAATCCAATAAATTGAATGAGACTCAATTTTGAATTCATTAAAGCACTAAGATTTTCAATAAAATATTAATGATCAAGGGGATTCATATAATTGTTTGAAATTTTGTTTGAATTTTATTTAAAATGATTATAATGATCCCTCGTGACCCTCCAGAGATCAATAAATATGTCTTCTTTTTACACATTCAGTGATATCATGGGAATATTTTTTGATATTTAGAGAATTTTATAGCTCTAATCACTATTTCGAACTTGAATTGGTCCTCTTTTTAATTCACATATGCAAACTTCTTCTCAATTTTTTTTTTCATTGTTGATTCTTGTTAATCAATACTGATATGTATTAATGTTGAATCCCACCATCTCCCATCCTCCCTCGTCGTTATCAAATAAAGATTACAAGCATCTTCACATGTCCTTCATCATCCATTAGTTGTCATCAACCATTATATTTGACATGACCCAAAATTTTCATGTTAAAGTCAACTTGTTTGAGAAACGGGTCGGGTTTAGATTTGGGATTCCAATCCGTTTGTAAAATCGGGTCGGGTTCGGGTTGACCCAGAAACCTGAAATCAACCCGGGTTGACCCGGGAATATCGCGTTGGTCGGCGTCGTCCAGTGATCGCGTCTGGTCGAGTTGCTCATCGGCGTCATTTGGTGGCCACCAGGCCTACAGCTAGCTTAGCCGCTGCTTCTGGTCTAGTCGTCGACGACTCGACGTCGACACGTCGTCCCATCTGTGTGCCGCCAAAGTCCAGAAAAGTTTGGAGTTCAACGTCATTCCCTCCTGCGGCGCTGCACTCGCGGCCTAGTCGGCAGCCCGGCGCTGCCTGCTCGTCGCTCAGGCTTAGCGACCTAAACCACACGCTAGCTGGGAATATCGTCTGCGATTTCGTCTGTGCCGTCGTCGACTCGTTGTCCCGTTGTCAGTGTCGTTGTCAATAGTCATGTCATCGTCCTTGCCATCATCCAACCAATCTGTGTCGTCGTCGTGCAGTCGGTGTCATTCGTGTCATGTTCGTGTCCCGCCTGGCTCTTGTTGTATCGCGCTCAACTGCCTGAGTCAGGTCAGGTCGGGTCAACCAGTAACCCGTGCGAGTCGAGTTCGGGTTGAGATTTTTTACTCGTTTGCAAAATCGGGTCGGATTTGGTTGGGTCAAACAGTAGCGGGTCGAATTTGATTCGACCTGAACCCAACATGTGACCCACTTTTGACACCCCTCAACCAACATCAGCATCTATCGGCTTTCACCACCTCCTAATACTCTTTATTGTCTTGTATCTAGTGTGCTCTTGTTGTAGAGGTCATCTATTTGTCATCTTTAACTTATTTAGAAAATTTGCTCCAACTATCATGGTGTTCTATTTTGAAATTTCAAGTAATAATTCTTTTTATTCTAATATAAATCATATTTTTGTATAGCCTCTACATTATAACATATTGCTTGGCCTAATAATTAACTTATTCTAGGTTAGAATCTTTGGAATGTATAAAACATTTTTTAGAACTTATAAAATAGCTAAAATGGTTTTTATATATTTTAAAAATAAATCAGTTTGATTTTTGAAAATAAATAATTAAAAACTTAATAATTTTTATTAATTATTTTAACATATTTAAAAAAATAAAAAATAAATAACAAAAAATGTCATCCTATATATTGAAAGAAAAAAAAAGCATGTATATTTGTTGATGTCATGGAAGTTATTAGTTTCAGTACTCACTAAACAGTTTCTATAAACCCAACGGCTATCCGCTATCAAATAAATTTTTCTTATAAAACCAAAATTTTTTACAAATTATAATCTGCCCCCTCACACTATTATAAACCTGCAAATTTGCAACTGGCTGCCATAAGACTGTGAAATTATTATGTGCGGTCATCAAACGCCGTCCGGAGGCCAATCAAGATGCGCTACGTCATCAATATGATGTGTATCGTTACTATGTATTGCTATGTATCGGGTGACGTGACGCATCCTGATTTGCCTCTGAACTGTCTGATGACCATACGTAATAAACTCTCCATAAGACGAGACTGCCAAATCGAATCGGTTATATATATATATATATATATATATATTTGTGTTTGTAAGTTTGTTATTAGAGTACCCAATCATTAATATTAATTTTTTAGTGATAATAGTCAAACATAAATTTTTTATGGGCCGAATTGAAATTTAAAATTTTGATAATAATTTTTTAAATAATTTTAATATTAAAGTGTGATAAAATAATAAAAGATTAAGATTGATATGTGATAATACAATTTAATAAATTAAAAAACTAAAAAGTTGGTAGGATAATTGAAATGTCATTTCTTAAATTAAAATGGCATTAAAAATATTTTAAATACCATTTTTAATTATTTTAAAAATAAAAATTTATTTATTTATTTTTTTGATGAAATTCCTTGATTCGTTCGCATATAAAAATACTCCCATATACAAAATAATGATATATGTGTCATTTGAAGAGTTGAATAATCTTTGACTATTTGTATGATGCAACCATACAAAGAATACAACAAAAGATCAAGATGACATTAGCTGATATTCATTAATAATCATGTAATATTTACATTATTTTATGGGAAATATAGTTCTCAAATGCTTCATATTTGCTAAGAGTAAAGCTTCATTTGGGACTTCTTATTGCTTTCTAAAATAAATTTTTAGTACAAAAAATTTTTGAACTGAAAATTTTTGTACTAAAAAGTTGTTTTAGAAAGCAAGAAGAAAGCTGTCCCAAACGAAGCCTAAGAAAGAAAAAAATGGCTAAAAAAACTATCCTCAAGCTTAGCTTTAGATGTATGGTATATTGTATAATAATAATATCATTAATATTAATTAATTTATCATAATCAGGTTTTATATAATCACTACCAAAAAAGAGCTACCATAGCAGTAAAAATAGTCATTTTCTGGTGGTTTTCAGCACCACAAAATTTCTTGCAACGGTTTGAAAACTGCTGCAAGACCGTCGTGATTACAATGCGCTGCAACAACATATCGAGCAGGTTTCAAGACCGTTGCGGATAGCGACAGTTTTAACCACCACAATTCTACAGAATTATGACGGTTATAACCGCCACTGTATCATAATTAGCTTATAATATGTCATCTTAAGTGTTTAGATTAAATACTTAAGATTACATATTTTAAATTATCTGTATCTTTAACATGATCATATGAGATCTAATTAAAATATATTAATTATTATTATGCACATGAATTATTATACTATAATGTATTTGTTTATGTTTTAGAAAGAAATTGGCTATGTTGAAGCCCAAAAGAAAACACTATTCATTTCATCTATTAATAGCAAGATGTTAAGCAAGCATAAAAAACAGGAGAAATTTAACCACAAATCATCTAACACCCAACCAATATATATATAATTTTCGTACCACTGCTGTTCATGCATGCAAACAAAGCACGTATTATAATTTACATCGAAGGCTGAAGACCAAGTCGGAGCTCCAAATCCAATCCTCTTACTTCCTCCTCATCTCTCTTCATCCTCATCTCCTCTCCGCCCATACCATCTCTTCTTGCATGGTCATCTCTAAGAAGCCTGAGCTCATTAGGCCTTCTCTTCGAGCCCATATTATAATTCCTTATCAAGACCTCTGGAGAGAAGAAAGAAAGTTGAGAAAGGTTAGAGTAGTAAGGGTTGTACTTATACGATGAGCTATAGCTGCTCCAACTGTACTCTTCTTTTGACTTAGTCTGTAAGCTATGGCAGCTCCAAGTATACTCTTCTTTTGACTTAGTCTGTCTCATGATCTTCGCTCTATCTTTGCGATGGATGTTCATGTGACCTCCTAGAGCTTGTGCTGTGCAGAAGCCTCGCTTGCAGAAGATGCAGAGATATGAACGGTGGATGCCAGTGTTGTCCTCACCCGAGATTTGCTCCGGCGAGGTGGGTTGTTGAACTTCCATATGGAATTAAAGTGGGGCGTGGAAGAGAAAGAGAGGTGGGTGTAATGGAGATGGTGCTGATTATGGCCGGCTATATAAGGGTTGGAATTTGAGTGACATCATTGCTTCTATGTGTTTATGTCATCCTTCTCAATGGAATTAGTTGGGTGTGGTTTTTGAGCTTACGGATAGTGTAGGAATTTGATAATTTTATATTAGCAGGCCAGTTACTTGTTGAAGATTTGTGAAATCTGAAATTTGTTGGAGATTTTTTTAATAATCGTTGAGAAATAGTTTAATTGAGGATAATTGCTTGGATGGCACTCCGAGCTTTGAATTCAATTGAAAATATGTTCTCATATTATTAAATCTCATTAATATATTCAAATATGTGTATTTTTTTGTCTTTAGAGTGTTAATATTCAAATTGCTAGAAGTTCATGTGTGTGTGCTTTTTTTTTTCTTTTTTTCTTTTTGTCTTTTTTTGTAATATATATTTTGCAGTTTTTCTTTTGTTTAACTTAGCCAAGAAGCAAAAGGAAATAAAGAAAAAATAGAATCGAAAGAATTACAAAATCAAAAGTCACATACATAGAAAAATGAGTGACTAATCATGTTTAGTCTCCCACTCAAAAGGTTTATTAGTATCAGGGGTGGAATCAGGAAGAGCTCAGCCTACCCTAATTTTTTTTTCCTTTGTAAAATAAATATTTTAAATATTTTGTCTACCTTCAATTATAAATACGTGCAATTGCCCAAATTCTAAATTTTTTTTTTCTATTTCACATATAAGATTATGCAGTTCATAATCCAATCTTGCATACTCTCAAAAGAGAGACTAGTTTCACCACTGATTAGCATACCTAGAAATAGTAGAGATTCTAATGAAATGGAGTCTCTTCTCATATGGTTTGGTCTAATCCTCATTAGGCCATTTTGACGAAGGACATTAAAAGAGACTAGAATTTTTGGGAGATCATCTCCATATCTGTTGCGGGATAGAATATACGAGGCGATAGAGATTGAATTTTACGTCTTAGCGTTGCACGAATATTCAGCTCACACACAAATTTTAACGTGGAAAACCCTGAAAAAGAGAAAAACCACGGGGCCTGGCCCAGTTGAAATGATTCCACTAGAACTTGAGTGGATTATAGGGGGCTGACTCTCCTCCAAGGGTGATCAGATTACAAGTATCAACTGTAGGGTTGAAGTCGGGGGTATATGAAAGTTTGATATCGCACTGACAGAACTTCGGGGTCACCCGATGATCTGGCAGAATTTCAGGCCCTAGGTGGTGGTCTGGTAGAACTCCGGGCCATAGGCGGTGGTCCGGTGGAGTTGAGGACGTCAGGTGGTGGTATGACGGAGCTCAGGGCGTTAGGCGGTGGTTTGGCAGAGCTGAGGACGTCAGGTGGTGACCGGCAGAGCTCGGGGGTGTCAGGCAATGGCCTGACAGAGCTGAGGACGTCAAATGGTGGTCCGGCGGAGCTCAGGGCATCAGGCGATGGTCCGGTGGAGTTAAGGACGTCAGGTGGTGGTCCGACGGAGCTCAGGGTGTCAGGTGGTGGTCCGGCGGAGCTGAGGACGTCAGGTGGTGGTCCGGCGGAGCTCAGGGTGCCAGGCGGTGGTCTGGCGTAGCTGAGGACGTCAGATGGTGATCCGGCGGAGCTCAAGGCGTCAGGCGGTGGTCCGACAGAGCTGAGGACGTCAAGTGGTGGTTCGGCGGAGCTCAGGACATCAGGCGGTGGTCCTGCATAACTCCCACGGTGGTCGAGGAGGAGCAAGGAGGCAAGAGCGATCTCCGATCTCTCTCTTTTCTCCTTAGGATTAGGTGCCCTTTTTTCAAGAGCAGAGGGAGCTCTATTTATAGATTTTTTAGAGTGGCATGGCCCGTAAATAGGAGGAAGATCAAGAGTAATTAAGGAGTGGTTTGAATGGACGACCAATGTTGAACCCCTTGATCGTGGACCGTTTGCTGGACATTTGAAGGTCTTAGTGATGTCGGAATTTTGTGATCTTGGGCTCGTTGGATTCGTCGAGACGCTTGATTTGACTATAAGCATGTCACATTTGGAGACAGTTTGGTAATCCAAATTATATTTTGAACCTTCCAACAGCGCTGCGGGTCCTTGATTTGGACCCATTTAGGCTAGCTTGGGTTGAATTTGGTGTCGTTGGGTATGTATTCTCGAGATGTTCAGTTCGACTATAAGTTTGTTGAAATCGGAGTTCAGATGGTCCCAATTTTAATTTCGAAAGTTTCCAACTTGATTTTGCCTCGAAATTCGTGCCTAATCAAGATAATTTTCTGAAAATGTATTAGTATCTAATATTCTCATGGAAACTTTTGAGACAAAAGAATGTTAAAAGGACTAATTTAAGGGTCCATAAGATCAATAACATCAATATGATAAGAATTAGATATAGGTGGTGAAAGATAACTATTTATATTGAGAAAGAAATATTTGATTATACTGTTAATGAAGTAATCATTCAACTCTTTCAGAATATAAAAATAGCCGTCATAGATTGCATCCAACAAATTTGATCTTTATATTTGACTATAGTAATATAATAATTAGTATACAGAAATATATTTTTAAATGAAAATTATCAGTAATTATATTATCATTTCTTTTGCATGATGAGTCAACGGAGCCAATTTTATTTCCTAAACTAGTAGAGACAAGGAAAAAAAAAAAAACTAAGGTCACGGCCGGGTAGCCATGAACGGATTGCACTTGCAGTAAAACTATTCAATAAGTTTACTTTTTCTTCAAATTAACTAATCAAAACTTCCAAAGCTTTGTCATTTTGCTGTGACTGCAACTTCTATCCATGCAAGTTTCTATAGGCTCTTCTCGGCCATGCATCTCTGCCTTGACATTGATGGCCAATTTTGAAGCTAATTAAAGTCTTCCATTTAAATCAAATGATTATTTATCTATGGTTAGACGATTGGCACAAACTCTTTAATCAAATACTTTTATATATCATGCAACTTCTATCTGCACCCAGCAGTCCCAATCTCCCAGATGTTTGACAATGCCATTTTGAAGGAAGCTTTTTATAATTGGGGGATTTATTTATAAGACACTTATGATCATCTAAGGCTTCGTTTGAGATGTCTTTTTTACTGTTTCTTAAAGCAAATTTTTAGTACAAAAATTTTAATTTTTCTACTAATAAGCTGCTTTAAGAAGCAGTAAGAAAACCGTCCCAAACGAAGCCTAAATCTACAATTTATTAACTAATATAATACTCCATTATCTTCTTCTACATCTAACGAGATCTGGTCGGGATAATGATGAAGAGATGAGAAAGTCACAGCAGGAGCTCGTTAGGATGACAATGAGATGAGGAAGTCGCAACGAGCTAGGAAGAGCATCCATGTGACTTCTAAGCATACAAAGGACGAAGAAGAGATGAAGAAATGACGACAGGAACTCGTTGGCGATTAAGGCCGTCGACAATACAACACTTGTGAAAGATAAAGAAGTTTCAATAATTGAAAGTTAAGGGAGGAGATAAGAAGAAACATTAACGTTTTATTTAATTTATTTATTAAACTAAGTGTTATATGAGTAAATAATAAATTTTAGAAGCTAAACATAAAAATTAGATAATTAATTTTGAATGTTATATATATATATATAAATATCCCTTTATTATATTCCATATATAAATCAATTTTAATTCACAGAGTCAACATTTATTTTAAAAACAATATTAAGACAAAATGAATATATTCTGACCTGCCATGAAACTTCGTAGGAGGAATACTATCACTACTAAAAAATCCATAGCTATCAACCCACAGCCAAAAATAGAGCTTTCAATTAATGGCCTGGGCAGCCATTAAAACTTTATTTTATACTAATATTTATCATAATAATATAACATAAATATAATTTTATATAAAAAAATATATATGATGGTTCTTTGCCTGTATGGCTTCATTTTATTATTTCATATAAATAAAATAAAATTTAATCAGCAAGCAAAGTCAACATTTATTTAGTCCAATTTAAGACAAAAATGAATGTGCAATCATGCATACCCTGACCTTTCATGAAATGGTGCATGAAGAATACCATCATATTATTAAAATATCCATAGACAAAGAAGACTTTCAACTATGTTGGGATTAGGTCCCCATTAAAATTCTATAACATAATAATACTATTTCTTTTCTAAGTATAATATAATAATAAAATGGGGATTAAAATAGTTTTCAACTCATCAAAATTATCCCATTTTAAAGAGTTGAGGGACATTGGTCCCTCATAATAGTTGAGGACTATTTTGATCTCTTTCAAAGAATTAAGATATCATTTTGATCATTTTCTCAATCTAAAAAGTAAAACAATAAGAAAGCTGTCTAAAATGAAGTCAGGAACTATTATGATATGGACAAATTTAGGACTTTGATTAACCACTTTTGCTGATAAATATTGCAACAATTTAAATCACCACAGTATTAAAAAATTGTAGTCGTTCTAACTTATAAACGTTTTTTTTTAGTGATTAAAATTCCATCAATCTAAGACAAGTCTGGACTTTGAATAACTACTGCTTATAAATATCATGGTAGTTATAAATGTCATAAGATCATCCGCAATCGAATGCTAAACAGCCGTATGCTGTCCGCCAAACGATTCAATCGAACGCTAGAAATCCCGCTAGTTTCTGGGAGTGAGCAGTGCGACGCTAATATTGACGTCGCACTGTTCACACAAATTAATGAGTTTTCTGGCTGGAGACGGCCTAAATAAATGTTGCAGGAGAGATAGATATTGCAGCTTTAATATCCTTTAATTTCATCCTCCTGGCACCCTGCTCGCTCAAACTTGGCTCAATAACCTCAATTGTAAAGCAACTATACGAGGGGGGAATCATTGAGTTTACTCCCTTCATCAGATGGATAAAAACAATCAACCATGATACTACTTTTACTTACATTTGGAACGGATTTCTTCTAAAAAATTTTTTATTAGAAAGCTACTTTGAAAGCATTAAGAAAATCATCCCAAATGAAATCTTACTCTATAAACAACACAAGTAATTGATTCTCATCACATATAGTCTGAAACTTACGAGCACAAACCACTATAATATGCGAAATTATTACCTGTGGTCACCGGACACCGTCCGGAAGTCAATTAGGTCGCGCCACGTCACCAATACACTGTGTATCGTTACTATGTACTGTTGTGTATCAGATGACGTGACGCGTCCTGATTAGCCTCCGAATCGTTCGATGACTGTATGTAATAATTTCTCCTATTATATATTATACTTTTAGTATCCAAACTCCTCGATCGATCCACGATTGGGGGCAAATGCTACGCACAGACCTCCCTCTTTGCTGTTAGATCGGTATTTTTCTTATTTTTTTTCATGCAATACACGAATTATACGTTCTATATTAATACCAATAATGATCAATGCACACACAAAAAAAAAAAAAAAAAAAGAAATTTCAAGCTGTGCTGAAGAAGTAGATAGCGAACTTTATTAAATTTTACGTCCAAAGCTGACCATTTAGAGCGAAGTTAACATAGAACAGTCATAATTAAGTATTTAAACAGTATGCAATCAAATAAATTGGAAGCTTCCTCTCTTAAATTCTTCATACTTGATTTGAAATATATAAAATGATAGTTTCAATCCTTTCAGATGAGATAGTTCTCCTTTTCCAGATCTGAGCTAAGCTTGCAGACAGGTATATATGCAGACAAACACGCGCATGGAAGCTTTCAATGAGCTTTTGGACGCGAAGAAGTCATTTTTTATGGCCGTTGACAAGAACATAAAATTATTTTTTGTTGGTATGGTTGGCTATGATAGATCAAGATTATTTCACTTGGGATAGTTTTTTTATTACTTTCTAGAGCGGTTTTTTAGTACAATTTTTTTTGAATTATTAATTTTTATATTAAAAAGCTGCTTTAGAAAGCAGTAAAAAAGCTGTCCCAAATGAAGCATATATTAGCACAAAATAAAATTTTAATTATATTTCTTAGCTTAATTAATTAGGATTCTGCTTGAATGATCTTCCAACTAATGCAATTTGTTGACGGTTCTTTTATATCTTGTTGATTTTTTTTTTCTGGGGAAGAATAAATCAAATAAGGTCCTGTTTGGCATTTTTTTCTTTATTTTTTCTGTTTATTAAAAAAAGGTTAAAATAATAAAAAATTTTATTTTTTTGTATTTTTAATAAACAATTTGATTTGCATTAATAATATAGAAAATAAGAGATTGTTTTTTTTCTTTCAAAAAGATATTGTAACTTGTAAGTCCCTCCTCATTCATTTTTAAGTCTAGTGTAGTTGACCCACTATCACTCAAAATCTCTAAGGGGCACCAAATTCGATATCATTGTACTAATATTTATATCCACTTTATTGATTTACTCCTATTAGGTGCCTCTAACTTAATTTGACCCTTTTGATCTTGAATGACTTTTTTGTTGATATAATTTTTTAGCGCACTTGTAAAACTCATGTATGTTATACTCCCTCTCTATGCTCTCTCATAATGTATAGGAGAAGGGTGTTATATCTCTAATTCTTCTATTATGGTACCAAATACAACTAATATGTCAAGCTGGAGATGTCTCTTATATCTTTAATTATTATGCTAATTAATTAAAATCAATGAATCTTAGGCTCATTTAATTAAATACTTATAAATCTTAACATATAACTCAAGCACTTAATTAAAGATCCGCATAACCAAAACTTTAGATCATCATCAAAACCTAACTAGTCCTAATCAAACCCAAAGCTTAAATCTTATATAAAGCCAAATTAGCAACTCAAAGCCCTTGGTAGATACTTGTCTCCACCCCTAAATATCATGCCATAGTTATTGGTACGTATACACCCCAAGACATCATATACCATCCAAAGCTATAATAAAGGGGGAAAGAAGAGGGACGCCAAGTCCAAGTTAGCCATAAAACCTTAGATCTTGAGTGTTTGCAAGGAGCTTGTGATGACCTCCAAGAAGTTAAAAAAAAAGAAGAAGAAGGAAAGAGTACATTTAAAACTTACTTCTCTCTCAATCCTTCACAAGTAAGGATCTCACATATGCACACCCCACTCCTTAAGATTCCATTAGATTTTCTTCTGAAAGTTTTAGGCTAAGACCGCTAGGTTAGTTTAACCCTAAGAAAATTCATAAAGCCACCATAAATTTTAGAAAGACTCTATACAAAGAACTTCAAAAGTCCTGTAAAAAAAGGTATAAGGTTTTACTTTGCAAGAGGCCATTGGACCTATAAAATTGAAGAAGTGTGGCACATCTAGCTTCAATATCCACCCAATAACTAATGATGTTGTTTACACTGCATGCACTCTTATACTTAATAGGAAGCTACTATTTATAGGAGATTCAATTACCTAGTCAATGACCATTAGATCTCAAATTTGAGATCCAACAATCCACAACTCATCTTATGAATCACCTTCTAATGATCCTTGCATGTGAATCCCTTACAACATATAGCTCTCTCATCAAATTAGATCAATCCTGTAAGTACCATATGTGCAGTCCCAACACAGTTAGGTAAGTCATTTTAAATAAAATTTTACTAAGTTATAGAGCATTAAAATTCATTTTAAAATTATTAAAAATTATTAAATTTACAAAAATAATTTTGTTATTTATCTAAAATTAAACACCACTCTGTAAAAATATAAATTAATATATTATTATGGATAAATATTTTGAACCATTTTAATAAATATTCTACATTTGCTTAACATTATATCTGTCATCAAACCATTTTAATAAATATTTTAATCTATTTTATCATAATAAATCTATAAATTGAGCACTTTAAATTTAAATTAAACATTTTTATTATTTTTTTAATATTAAATTTAGGTTAAAATTTTAATACATACTAGTAATAATTTATTTTAAATATAACTTACATATTCAACATATTTTCTTATTATTTTCATGCATTTAAGAGTTTTTCATGCATTATAAAAACTAAATGGAATATTGTGTGAAATATGTAACATATTAAATATCGAAAATGATAGTTTTAATACTAAATCAATCACTTATTCAAAAAATACAATGTACACTTTATCATTATTAATGTGATATATTTCATGCTTGATCTTGCATTGCATTTAAAATGCAATTATAAAATGTGGCATTTGTGTGCTATTTGTTCTAAAATAAAAAGAAAAAGGAAATTGATTTAAAAAATATGCATGCACTATGTATCATGTATTCATATCATCTATATCATATCAATTATGCATTAAAAATGTTATATTCATAAGTATAATATCTTTTAAGTTAGCTTTGCTATTCAAATTATTGTGATTTGGTCCACTTGTACACCATAGGATCCTTCACATTTGTATGCAAGCACTTTCATGATGCATAGGTCTTATATGGTTTATTGTATGCATAGAATTTGGTCTATGTTGCATTTAGTATTATGCAATCAATGTTGAAATACAATTCTATGAAATGATCTATTGTATTGTGATGTGATCAAAGCTTTGATGCTATCTTACTACTAATGACATAATGACATGTATTTTATGGGACATATAAGATAGCAAGTCCTATAGGGATGGACGGTAAAATTTACACTTTCTATTACTTTCTATCTTTTACTTTACAACTCATTCATAATTTTAAATGACTAATTTTTGTTAACGTGTCATTGAACCTAGGTTATCTACATTGCTGACTAAAATCCTAGAATTAGATTTTCTAGATATATAAAACAAACAATTAAAATATTTCTAAATTTTTAAATCACAAGAAATTATACCACTTGTTCAACCAATTGACTCCTTATACTTTGGCATTCCGGATCAAAACAACTTTCCCTCAAATCAAAATTTTCTCACCACATGTCGCATTTAATCATTAGCTCTTCAACTAGGAGAATTCCTAGCTTCCATATGAATACGTCAATAATTTAGATGAGTGGACATTGCTACAGGCTTATCAGGGCATTGACTCAAATCAATCTCATGTGAATTAAGCATATGATCATTTGGTCTAACTAAGAATCTTTAGAACCAGAGACTTTATCCTCATTCTTTATTGCCCTGCTAGTTCTTATCACCACTGACATGACAGTTTTAATCTCATTTGGGAAGATCTCTTCATCACAAAGTGAGTATACAAAGATGGATCTTGCCTCATAATGAATTGTGAGGGAATGACATCATATGCCTTCAATCAATGGATGCTGTTTAAAGAAGTAATACATATGAGCATATATACTTCTCTAATTTTAGGCTTTGTTTGAAACGACTTTCTTACTGCTTTATCAAACTGCAATAGAGAAAGTAGTTTCTTAAAATTATTGTAGAAAATAACTTCTAACTAAATTTTTTTTTGAAAGAAACGAAGAAGTAGCAGCCAAACTAAAATTATAATTGTGAACTGAAAAATAAAATAGTAAAAAAGTTGCCCCAAATGAAGCCTTACTCCCATCTGCTCAGAACTGATTTGAGTATCACTGTGATTGAAGTGGTCATTTATTCCATTTTTCACTTATCATTGTGTATGGCCTAAGCTAGCAACATAACAATGATTTTCATTGTGATCATTATCCCAATTTGACCCATGTTAAACTTGATCCAGGTTTTCAAAATCAATTGTGATAATCTATAATAATCGCCTCTCAATTTAGGTCATCTTGATCTTGATTTGAGTTACTAAAATCTAAAAAACATCATTTTGTTGGTGCCATATTGCGCAAGGAACTTTGTATCGAGGGGAAGATCTTCAAAGGTGGTGCAACAAACGAGCGATCCTGTATTTATTAGGGTCTAATCCGGAATCCTAAAGCACTCAGCAGGGGGAGGAGGGATCGGGCCGGTCGCCGGCGTAATGGCTGAGGAAGAGAAAGTGGTGCAATACTTTTCTAGGGATTTCGAATGGGAGGAGCTCCGAGATGAGGTCGAGCGGAACCCTAAGTTTAGCTACCATCTGTCCTCCTTCTCCCCTTCTCTTTCCTCGCCATCTCCAGAGGACTCCGACGCCGACGCCTGGAGAAGCTTCCACCGCCGCCATTCCACTGGGACATTTTTTAAGGTATCGCATTGCAGTTTATCTCTTGTTCTGTTTTATGTCGTTTCTTTATGTTTGTAAACGTTAGGTCGATTGGCGTTCGTTGCTAAAGTCCAGTTTTCCTAAGTTCCTGAGTTAAATCCCGTTTCTATCTGTATAATATTATCAGAGAATCTCATATGTGTGTGTTGGGAATGATGAGAGCAGTAGCTCAATTTATCGAAATTAGAAAAGAAATGTATTTAAACTGCATACACACAAGGCTATGAAGAGGAAGTAAAATTCACACTAAGCCAAAAAAAAAAAAAAAGGCAAAAACAAGAAGTCTTAAAAAAACCACAGAACCCAGAAGCCAAAAACCCATAACTGGGAACTGAAGGGGTGGGGGGTGAGGAGGACTCCATATAGAACCGTCAGTATATGCTCAGTTAAGATTTAAATTAGGCTCAACACCAGCTAGAGGAAGACTGTTACAGCCAATGCTAAAAAATGGCCATCCAAGTAGGGGAACAAAGGACAAACTTGGCTGAACGGCAACATGATCGTCCAACCACAAGATGAAAATTGCGGATAGAAATTGCCAGGCATAGGTAGCATAAGAAAGTAGCCATATGAAACTAAATTGACATCCAAGCAACCAAAAATGCCCATAGACATTGTGACACCAGGGCTAATCAACAAAAGGAAAAAGCCAACCACAAGTAACGCAGAAAGATAACAAAACCAAACTAGAGTGAAATGTGACCGTCCAAAAATGTCCACATACATAGTGACACTAGACCATTAAAACCAAGTGAGTTTTGATTGTCACCAAGAACCAAAAGGAAAAAGGTCTATGGAATAAACACCACCATGTCAAGACCAAAAATACAAAGAGTAGGCCCAAAACTACCCGTGAATAAACTAGGGAAAACAGTAAGAAGAAGGATGAAGTCAGCTATGGAGACATCCAATATTGAAGCATTTCCCAAAAATTGGTAGGCCAATTGTCATCCATTTTTTCCTTTTTCTAAATTTTGTTTAATTTGAAATTAAATTCTAGCTATCAGGTTCTTGGGTTTAATGATAGTGATTACGTGAATATGACTATTCTCTCCAACCAAATAGATTATATTAGGATAAAGTAAGCAGATAAAGCTGTCTAATAATATAGTGATCATGTTAAGAATAACTAAAATCATTAATGTGCATTAAGGGCGCCTTAAGAGAAAATTTTTCCACCAATAAGGGCCTTTTTAATAAGCCACATAGAGTAAGAGCAACCAAAAATGGTTAGAATGAGTTTCATTGTTTACAGAGCAAATAACACATGTTATTAATGTGAAGCCTTCTAGCAAAAAGAATATCCATGGCATTAATACCATCCAAATGAATCATCCATTTCTAAACAAAATATCTCAGGGGGAAGCCCTTTATTACAAACAAATTTAGTCCTTTGAAGATCCGAATGTTAGAATGAATAACATTTCTGCAAGAAGTAAGACAAGCCATCTTTCCCATTCCTTTAAAGTTGATTCATATCAAGGTCAAGTGGAATAGCCTTAAAATGTTGAAATTAATAGCTTCAATTAAGGATGATGTTCTTGGGAGAATCTAATTTCCATTCAGAATAATAACACTTATTTTAACATTCATAGGAAAATTAAAAATGATGATATTATGGGAAATGTCCTTACTAGTGATAAGGCTATTTGTGTAGGATTAATGAGGATTGGAAAAACTAGTTTAAATTTGTTAGCGAGCAAATTGGTAATCACTTTATAAAAGGTCTTGCAAGAGAGATATTTTGTCACAACCCAACTCGACCAGGATAGGTCCTATCGTGTTGAGCTATGACAGGTAAACCCCAAGATCTAGTTTTGAAATTATTTCAGATTTTCTGCCAATATTCATTGAAATAAATGACAAACTACAGAGCTACTAAACTATCCAAATACTGAAAAACTCATCCATAAAGTTTATTTCATTCATCAAAATAAATATCTACACTATAGTACATGACTACAGGCAAGAGTTACAGAACTAAAAATTTAACTAGTCATGACTGTACAAAAATCAAAAGTGCAAAATACCTATGACCTTAAATCTGATCCTGAATTGCTAGTCCACAAACTCTTTTCCCTTCCCAGATCCTGAAAACTAAAAGTAAAACAATAGTGAGCTACAATAGCTCAGTAAGCCACACAAACCAATCTAAATTTTCAAATATTCTTTTATCAAATATTTTGCTGAATATTTAAAAGCAGTTAAGTGCAGTTTAAATAAATCACTGAACTGAAAATCACAAGACTGGGAAATGTAATAAATGCATATCTATAACAGTACAGAACAAATGAATAAACTGAAATTCATATCACAGAGTAGTTCATATCACATTTCTTGGACCAAGACAAAATCTCAAAGGATTTTGACCCCTTATGACTCCCCTTTTTATTTGTGCTTTTAGCACCAGAGCACCAAAACATATCAGATATCCCTGTCTCAGACAAAATCTCAAAAGATTCTGGCCCCTTATAACTCCCAACAATTCCCTGACACAGACAGAATCTCTAAGGATTCTGGCCCCTTATAGCTCCCAGCATATATCATTTACTCACATATGCATATGTATAATCACATTATAACAATTAAAGAGTAATTGAGCATGTATCAAAATTTTACAGTGTTGTATAATGATAAACAACAGAAAATCCAACTAGGCAAAAATGCACATTTTCAGAAAATTACCAAATTATCAGAGATTGTGTAAAACGATGTTTTAAGACTTTTATTGTACTACAACACTATTTTTCAACATCCCGATAATTTTCTATTCACTAAAAGCCCCGCAAATTTCAAAACCCCTGGTGAAAAATTTGCAGAAAATATCTAAAATGTGCATAATCGTAATCTCTACAACATACAAAAAGTTACGTGGTGAAAGTTTTACCGGTGCAAAGTTATCCCCGTTTTTCGCTAACGGATACAAAATTTTAATCAAAATATTTGCTAAAACTTACACTTTTTTGAAAATTGAGATGGGCATTATGTGCCTTACCTTGAGACGAACAACTTTTACAACTGCGTCGACGGACAAAAACAGCCTGAAGTCGCCCAAAAATCGAATTTCTTTTTCTCTCCTTCTCTTTCTCTTAAGTTTTCCTTTTTCCCCTCTCTATTAGCCGAATCTGCTTAGGGAGAAGATAATGGCTTTTATAAAAAAAAGATTATGCTTTTAGATATTTTCTAATTATTATTTAATAATTATAATATTATTATTATAATTAATTTTTCAATAGAAAATTCTTAAAAATTCTTTTATGGATTTCAAAAATTCTTAAAAAATATTCATAAATTATCTAATTTTATTTAAAAAATTTTGTTGAAATCAGTTTGTAAAATGGAAACCTGACGGTCCCAAAAGCTTCATTTGTACCGTCAGGTGCCGATTTCTTAAGAAATTTCGACAGTGCCCAAAAATTATAAAAATTTTAGAAAAGCTAAAGCACGACATTATAAATGTTCTGGCGAAGACGGTTTGTGATTTGGACTTTTCTAGGTCAACAAAAAAAATCTTGAAATTTTAAAGGGTTTCACACATTTGTTGTTAGAAAGGCAACTAGCATGAAGCTACCCATGAATCAATGCAATAGTTGAGTGTTTAGTTATATTTGGAGCTTAAATGTTTGGAAGAAGTGCCTCTATTGGGTAAATTGAGGGCGAACAATATCTTAGGAGGATATGGAAAATTTAGAAGTGCAATCATGAGGACCTAGGATTTTATCCTTCCCATGTTGAACAAAGTATCTTTGATATCTTTATTAGAAAAGGGGACAATGAGTAGATGGTGGTCTATTGTAGATAAAATAGATTCAATTGAGTAAGGAGAACTGTGTAGATTAAGAGGAGGACTGATTGTATAACATATGGAAGTGATGAATAATGGTTTTAGTAGATACATCTTGAGAAGAAAGAAGAATGCGTGGGGAGTATGAATCTATTTGATAAAGTTATGGTTGTGTTTGTTTTTAATCTCTAATACATGAAAACTAAATCATCTCCAAGCAATTTTGGCGCTGGGTATCTATTTGCTTTGACATATGGGGTCATGAAACAAATTTCTTGGATAAATTTATCTTCTTGAAGAGGTAAGAGTCCAGGGGATTAATTTCTAGAAAGGAGAGCACTCTACTCCGTTCTTCCATAAAGAAAATGATACAGTCAGAGAGATAGTTTGTCCTAGAGTATGTTTGAGAGTAGCCTTAGCAACCTTCAACTTTTACATAGAATAAAAATAAGGCCACCATGTGCAAAAGAACGCCAATCATTTATGATAATATCCTTGAAATTGCCGCGAAGAGTTGGCAAATTCTTGAAAATGTGAAAGATGAAATGAGGCCATGCACTCCTGTTCTCACTATTTGCTTTTGAAAAGAAACTAGAAAACGGGGAAATGGGAAGTAAAGAGGGAGTGATCGTGGATGAGTGGGAAGGAGATAAAAGTATAATAGTGCTTGACGGCATGTCCTTTCCACATGATGATTGAAGGCAAAGTTATTTTAAGACAATGCAATTGGCTTTGGTACGAATGAGGAATGATAATTACTTCTAAAACCTAACATCTTGGGTTTTCTCTCTATTTCACTGTCATTTCTAATAGCATTAGGAAATGGACCTAATTTAAGCAACATCTTATCAGTCATCTGTCCAATTTCTGCTTAAGCTAGGATTCTAAACTTTCTTTCACATATATTCTTCTCATAATAATAATTATATATCCATTTTCATGAAAACGTTTAGGTGTTTTAGTTCAAAATTTTAAAGTTGGATATTTTTTAATTGTCAGGAAAGGCGATACCTTTTAAAGGAATTTCCTGAACTTATTGTTTTTGATGGTTCCATCCGTGTTTTAGAAGTGGGTTGCGGGAATGGGAGCACAGCTCTCCCAATCTTAAGGTATTATTTTAGTCCTATTCATTTTTTCTTTCAAAAATTTAGCTTTTTTTTCTTAATTAAGTCATATTTTACTATGGAATTTCACCGGCCTAAGTTCATCAAGGACTTTTAAATGAATTTGAAAATACAACTCTAAAAACTTTGTGCCTTTTCCCATCCAATAGAACTTGAAGGAACTGCAAAAAGAGTGTATTCTCCTTGAAAATCTTAGAGCCATTAACATAATTTACTTTTTGGTTACACACAAGTTGTGATGGATTTGCAAAAAATAATATATTTTTTCCTCTTTTATGCTTCATCTTTGAAGATGTGTCATGATGGAAAGAGAGAAATGTGCTATCCTAAAGAATAGAAGATGTTTCCCTTCCTAATGAGAAACTTTGCAAGGCTGATTGAATATATGTATTTTAGAGAGTTTTCTTGAATTAAATAAGGATTCAAATAAGGTTTATTTTAATTAAGGGGTAGAGATTTCCAATAAGAGCTAGCCTTTATATTTAATTACATTTCCAATATGATATTTTAAAAAATTCTCAATTAAAGAATTTTGTTTATGTTCACCATACGGGTGTATAATTCAATATTGAAAAGGCGTATGTTAGAACTTAGTTAAAAAATTAAGGGATATAAGACTGATAAGTAATGAATAGGGCCAATAAATTTTTGAGGATCTAGGAATAGGCAATCTTAACATAAGTCCACAAAGGTCAATGGGACTTGAAAGCTTAAGATGGATTTTTTCAGCATAGAGGTTGTCATAAGGGTTCATGGCATGGTTTAGGTATGGTGGAGAAACATGATAGGTATTGATAGGTGCTAAGGCAGAGAGGGTGTCGTCATAAAACTGTTGTCTGAGAATCTTATGATATGAGTTTGAAAACACCTTCCTAATGGAGGATCATAAATTTTATGTAATAGTTTGTTTTGACATGAAGGTACTCAAGCTAGGAGATCAAATATAAGAAAGAATATTGAGACTTAATTTTTGGAATATTGAACAAATCTGAATCAATAGAATAATCCAGGATTATAACTTAATAAGCTATCAGAGAATTGGAAGTTTGTATCCAAAGGGCTGTAAAAGGCATGATGGAGATGGAATTATAAGTTTTGTATGATAGAAATATTTCCAGACTAGGGAAATAAAGAACCTAGCACCAAGGTAGAGTAATAGGGGTCTTACAACTCTATAACTTTTATAGAGAGATGCCTAGACTGGAATTATAATATCACTAAAGATATCTTCCTTGAAATATTGGGGACATAGATTCTAAGCAAGTTATTAGGGTCTTATAACTCTACAACCTCTAAAGGGATATGCCTAAACTAGATTCGCAATACTACAAGGTTATCTACTTTGGCAGACGTCTTTTTTGGGGTGGGCTTGTTTTGTGTGGGGTGGGGTGGGGGGTGAGTTGCTTGTACTTCACAACAATTGAAGGTCCCAAATTAGATTGATGATGCTCATAGAAGAATTTTTCCTTGAGTAGACATTAGTGACTTGTACTCAACTATAATTAAAAGGACATATCTAGATTTGACTCATAGTTCCTGCAAATGGTTCATGCCTTGAACTCACAATGATCCTAGGCTCTTAGGCCATATGGTTTATGTAGGATTATTGTTCTACCTATCAGCAAGATTTCTACAGTGTAACATACAATCTTAACCATAAAAGGTTAGGAAGCTTAACATCTTTCTTATATTCTGCATGAGCTATGAATGCCACTAGATCCACCTAGGCGTATTTTAGAATGTGATATCATTAAGGTCTAGATGATGTGAGGAGACTACATAGAAGGCTAACTCTTATAGCTAAGATGCATATGATGGGCATGATAATGATTTTATTTATTTAACATTTCTATTATGAATCTAATTACTTAGGAAAGTCACAGACTCCTCTTTGAATCAGGAAATCTGTTTTCATGGGGTAGATTTCATTTAAATTTTAGCCATATTTCTTCTGATATTTAGACTAGACTTTATTTTGATTTATGGTTGAGACTTCCTAGAGGTGCAATCCTCATAGTTAATTTTTCCTCTTGCTCTTAGCATAGCACTTTGATCGAGGATGGTTTCTTATTCTCAATTTTAGGCTTAGGTTTGGTTGTTGAATATGAATTAAACTAAGTGGGGCATAGTTGGGGTGATGGAGGCAAACCTTATAAAGATTTTGTTGTTCTGTCATTTCGTGTATGCTAATAAACTCAAATTACCAACATTAGACGATGATAAGCCATAACATCTTGTGAATTTGATTAGCAACTATGTGTTATCTCATCTTTGCTATCCCGAACAAACCAAGGTGAATGTATGTGGTTTTAGTTGGTTTAGTTTTTATTGATTAATGGGTTTATTAGCATGGGAGGGAGCTTGAGTATAATTAGTGTTGGGGCTTTTATTCATTGGAAGGTGTTGAATTCAATTAGGATGGGATTACATCCATCGAAATGCCAAAATTTTAATTTAGTGGGTTAATTGTCTTTGTGCAGACCAATATTTGTTGGTTTGAGCATTATATTCATTGGAAGACTCGAATTTAATTGGATGGGGCTTACGTCCAGAGAATTAGAGAGGGAAAAGACTTAATTTTATTATACAAAACTATCCCTATTTATAGATCTATATAAGATATCACCCGAATATGTAAGGAGATCAATGTAATCCAGGTGAGCGTCCCACAGATCCCTATCCTAGCCATAGCATCAAGAGCCAAGGGACGGAGGATGGCTGGGACGGCATTTGACACTCCTCCTCAAGCTGGGCAATACAGATATGTCATTCCTAGCTTGATAATTTGTCTCAGAAAAATAGAGTTATCAAGTCCCTTGGTGCACCATAGAGTACTCCATTTGATCAAAACTTTGGGAGGAATTAGCTTCAGATATTGCGGCGGCAAATAATAGCGATGAAGGCTATATCAATTAAGCTTGCAAGATGCAGGGCATCAATGAAGGCTGTGTTGAACAATATCCCTCAAGATACCAGAAATGGCAATAAAGGCCAGTGGTGGGATAGCAGGGAAAGTGGATTAATTATCTTTCGGGTTTGTCTCCCTCTCGGATCTCAAGGGAAAGCCGGCAATGAAGGCACGACAGTAAAAAAAAATATATTTTAAGGGTTGTGGCAAGCTTCAAGGACGACCGCAGAAAAAACACATCTCAAGCGGCTCAACACTCGGCATGCAAATCTCCTCCTGTTCGATCGAGTTATCCTTTGGCCCAATGCAAATCAGTCGTTCGACTCCACCTGAATAGACTCCTGTTCGATCGACCCCGTACGGGTGCATGCAAGGCCTTTGATCCCTTTAGTATGATTTGAGGAACGAGTGCAGGTCTCGCACTCTTGCTTGTCCCGGCCCTAGACCCGCATGAGAGGGAAATCTCGGCTTTTTCCAAACGCACGCAGGAGGCTTTCGCTTGATTCCGCCCCAAACGCACACAAGAGGAGCCCTCCCGCTCAATCTCTCCTCGCTCTTGGACGTACGAAGGAAGTAGAAGGATTAATATTTCTCATAATTCTGGCAATGAAGGCTGGTGGTGGGAAATAATATTCCTCAGAATTCTGGCAATGAAGGCCGGGGGTGGGAAACTGTATTCCTCAGAGTTCATGCAATGAAGGCTGGTGATAGGAACCTAGAGAACCAACAAGTGCTGGCTCCTTTAGGATAGAATAAAATGCTTCTAATCTCTCTGTAGCCTTCACTCGAGCAGAGGGGGCTAGAAAAGTAGCCTGCAACAACAAATTAAGTGCAAAAGGAGGGACAATACACTCTCCATTTCTAACAACACCATTTATTAGAATATGACGAGAATTAGGCCTTTCCAAAATACTCTCAATCATCTGTAAAGCCAAACCCCTCGTCTGCGGATTACCGCTTTCCCACTAGATCCACCACCAGAGCTTTTCGGCTAGTTTAGAAGTGTCCCCATAGATGAATTCCTCAAACGATCAAGAAAACTAGCAGCGTTCCTCTTCTTTGGTGTCACGTTGGATGAAGTAGCTATAGACTTCTTTCTACCTTTGTTTGAGCTTCAGTAGTCTCCTCGGGGCTAGGCTTCGGTGAAGGAGCCTGCTTGGAATTCCTGGAACCAAAACTAGTAGGTCTGCCATTGCTCTTGTTAGTCCTTAAGCCCCCCATTCCCAATACCTTTGATCTCTCCTTCAT
The DNA here is from genome assembly GCA_019925795.1 of Dendrobium chrysotoxum. Lineage (NCBI taxonomy): Eukaryota > Viridiplantae > Streptophyta > Magnoliopsida > Asparagales > Orchidaceae > Dendrobium > Dendrobium chrysotoxum. Next base: position 36,443,098 of record CM034304.1, on the reverse strand, counting down.
CTTAGGTTTAGCCATGCTGCTTTGCTTGTCCCTATCTCGCTCCTTTTGACACGAATCCGAATGATGGTCCCTCTCCGCCCTCCCAGCCACTTCTACCTCGGTGGCAGCTGCTGCTTTGGAGATGAAGCTACGCTTCCGGCAAGAAATTAGGGAACTCAATTACTGATTCTTCTTCGAAAGTGAATTGCTAAGATCCTAATCCAGCTTTAACTAAGTAACCATCTTCGTAAGCGGTAGTGAGGCCTCCTTTGGCGCCTCCTCCATTTTCACACGAGCAGGCTTCAGCAACATTGCAATCATTTCCTTAGAAATCATTTGTTGTAATTGGACGGCGGCTGTTGATTCCGACGAGTCCTTAGGAAAGAAGATGATGGCGTTGTTGCATAGAAGCAGGAGATCGCGGAGGAACTCCACACTGGAGTATTTAGCTCCCCTCCGCTCCAGCCTAGCACACACGATCTCCAGGTCCTCTTATCTCCTAATCATGCTCCGGTATCTCGTGTTTTCCTAACCCTCAAGTCGACTCAAGAAAACGGATTCGTACTTGCTCGATTGGATGATCTCGAGGAAGGTAGACAAAGGTTGCAATTTAGTGACAATGATGTGGTTGGCATTGGCGGTGACGGGCGAGACGACATCTGTCTCTACCTCCTCGGCTACACTGCTACTACTACCGAAAATTGCTTTCCGCAACCTCCGCCGACGGCGCCTCGATAGGCTAACTGAGCTCTACACATCACTGCTCTCCTTCTTGCCTGCTACCGACTCCTCAGATTCCCCCCAAAAGTGGAGGTGCAAGCTCAACCATTTCCGACCCTTTTGATAGAGTTTGTGAGCTCCCGTTGCAAGAAGCTTTACGAGCTGGCCCAATTAACATATCATGGCCATTAGCTTTCATTGTCTTCTCTAGCTCCGTTCCTTCTCCACCTCCGCCGGCCTTCACTTCCTCAGCCTTTTTATTCGTCGAGTTCGACTCCTTGCTCTGATACCATGTTAAATTCAAAGAATTGGAGAGGGAAAATGCTTAATTTTATTACACACAACTATTTCTATTTATAGATTTATACAAGATATCTTAATAAAGAAACAAATAACTACGGAATCATGTATAATTGCCATAATATAATCCTTCCTAAATGAGCCACCTGAATATGGAAGGAGGTCGGTGTGATCCAGGTGAGCCTCCCACGGATCCCCATCTTGCCATAGGATCAAGAGCCAAGGGATGACTAGGATGGCTGGGACGGTATTTAACAACGTCCATTGAAGGACTTGAGTTTTATTGGGATGAGGCTAACATCCATTGGAAAGCCCGAGTTTTGATTTAAAATTTGGGCTTATTACTTTATTCAGGGATTACAACTTAGTTTTTGGCATTGCTGCATGTGTTCCATAAGACTTGGACATTGGAATTGACCCAACTGTTGATCTTACAACCTCGCCCTATAAGCAAGATGGCGGATTTTTTATGATTATTGTATGAATTGATATAACTTTCAAAAGTTATTTACTTATCAATTTATTTTGTTTTGTCAGGTTAAGAGGCTAAAACTATTTTTTAAAGCAAACTGACATACTAGAGACAAGCCAGTGTTGAATAGTTGGACATGTGACTCCATCCAAATATTTGTATAAATTTAAATTTATATTTCTTTTTATGGACATGTAGCCAAATCACATCTTTGACTCAATTAACAATAAGTGGCTATTTTTCATTCTATGATTGGGTAATTGATCATCAAAGCGGCACTTTGATATGAATTTTTGCTCAACCACTGGTTAAAGATGGTGGCTATGAAGGTCAAAAGCTTTAGAAAAGAAAGCATTAAGCAACTTCTTACCTAAGAATATTTAATTAATATAAAAATATTAACTTTGTCATGTTTATTGATGTAATCGGATCCTATCCCTTCGCATAATTGGTCTTTTGGTGTACTCCTGATGTTGCCACACATCTCCTAGACTCCTACTGTGGACTCATGTTGATGCAACCGATCCATGTATTGCACCCAACGGAGACGATAGAAGTAGTCTCTATTTTGGTCCAACTGACCTCTGATGGTGCAGACGAGCCTTTCTTGGTGCAGAGATGGTCAATTTTGGCTTAAAATTTCCCTCTTTCTTTAGCAGTCCAATTTCTGAGATAGTTTGGTAGGATAATCCCAAATAAATTTCAGACCTAGATTTTAACCTTCATTGGACTTAAAGTGGAAGCGACCACTTTACATGCCATGGGTCTGCCGGGCAACTCATAGTCTTTGTAAATTTCTAAAATAATTATCCTAGCAGGATTGAAGAACTTGCACAATTATTCATCCCACCTTGGCACAACCACATTATCCACATCATCGGTTCTTAGCCAGAAATGACAATCCTTGTTAGATAAAATTGGACATAGAATGAAGATGTCAAACATGATCTTCTAATGTTAACGTAATGGCTGATGTTGCGATCAAGCCAACCAGCTTATATAGTTAATGCAGATAACAGACGAAATGCAATAATGAACAGGGCTTGGCAACGGGAACTGGATAACAAGTAGAAAGTCAACAGAATTGGCCTTACGCAATTGTGGTGTTCAGGTTCAACGATCATCCCGGATGTACATTTGTGTTGTATTTGCATATCAATATTAAGAGCTCATTTCTGACGAAAGTTTTGGATGGTCCAAGTTCTTTGGGATAATTCTAAAAGTAGGACTTCTGCTTTAACTTGCATTCAATGCAGCTTGGGCTAAGATAAAGTACGAAGAGTTGATTAGGCATGTGTGGTGGTTGAATCTACTGATAGTTGGCAACCTAGATATACATTTAATGTTTTAAGCTTTGGCTTATTATTTAACTTTTGAATTGCTCAAACTTATGTCTCTTTGCCAATTTATTCACAATCCTATGACTCGATTGCTTGGCCTGAATTAACTGAACATGATCTATCTTTGGTTCTCATTTCGAGATTACAACATCGAGGACAAGAAAACTTTCCTTGGACTTGGATGAAAGATCAACAAAGGGATGTGAGATTTTGGCCAGACAAATATATTATGATGGACACGGTAATTTTTGATCCTGATCAGAGGACGTAAGGTCTTTGTAAGATGGCTTCGTATTTGAGAGTTTGTCTCTTATGAGTTGTTTATTATTTGCGGCTTCACTCACATTCCTGCTCTTGTGGTTGTTGTAAGATTTAACGAGGAGAGGGATATGTCCCACAACCTATGTTGCTGTAGCATGAGGTCGCGGGCTTCATTGTGTGGTCTTGTGCTTTAATGTGCCTTGTCTGGTGGGGTGAGGCAAGTTATATACATGTGGGAAAAAGTCACGAGAGGTACAGGGCATGCGCAAGTTGGCTCCAGCAAAGTTTGACGAGGCAGCTTCTCTTAAGTCGGCAACAAGTGTCGCAATCCGACATCATGGTGGGCTATGTGAATCAAATAGAATTAAAGAAACTAAAATCAACTTCCTCAAGTTATTTATTACCTCAACACTTCCATTGAGTATAAGCACGCAGATCTCCATTAAGGAAATAGTTGTTGAACCCAACCAAGTTTGATTGAGTGTTTGTATGATGTGGGGAAGGCATTTTTGTAGGGTGTGCTTTGTTACAGTGGGTGTTGCCTCTAATGTCTACATGCATTGCTGCAGCAAGTGCTGCTTTGCTGTGCAACATGCTTGGTCAAACCCAACTGGGAAAGCAGGTGAATCTTAAACTCACATTTCCAAACACTCTTGCTTGTGTTATAAAATAACTAGATGAACCATTTACAATTCCTAGAGTGAAACCTTCAGTATTCTCCCAATTAACTATGCCGTTCAAGATGAACCAAACTCTAGTTATTTTCAATAAAACTTGCTTTAACAACTTTTGTAGTCGGACACGCTAAGGTCTTGAACTTGCTGGAAGAGACAATCCGAGTTTTGTTTTTCTGATACTGGCTAGCTTCGGGACACGCATTGTAAGTTCTTGAACTTGTTGGAAGATATAATCAGACTTCTGCTTTTCCTGATACTGGCCAGTACTCCGCAGAGCCTAGATCTGTGGGAGCTTCATGCATTGTTCCATCCTTTCACTCCATCTCCTTCTTGCTCCTGTAGTACCTTAAGCCCCACAGATTGACTCCATTAAATTTTTGAAACATGGATTAATGTACTTTATTCTGCATAGGGATACTCTTTCCACCCATATTCATTTATTGTTGATTTGCAGGGTTTTTATCTGCTCGTTTTTCTAGCCAATCTGGTTTTTATTCGTAAAATTCATCGGGGTCTATTTCCTGTATTTTAAGTCTATACCTATTTCGGGCTATTGTTTCTAAGATAACTTCCCTTATTTCAGAGCAAAACAGAATATCATTGTCTATGCTTGTGACTGCAGTCAAGACGCCCTTGATAAAGCGGTAGAAATGGTTGCTACTTCCAACTTCCCTTCAATCAGCCATCGATTTTATCCATTTCTCCATGATTTTTCAGCTAATAGATTTCCAGATTGGTTTCTATGCTCTGCTTGTCAAAAGTGTTCACTTAAAAAAGATTTCATCTTTACGCCAGGTGATTGTTCTTTTTCATTTTTGGTGCCTTGATCTATATCTTTTTTTTTATATTTCCATTGCTTGTCATGATCTGCAATCTCTTTTATCTTTGATTTAGATGCAAATGGAGAAGCCTTGATTAGAATAAACGAGCCTGCCTCATGCTGCATTGGTGGAATTGACTATGTAACCCTAGTGAGTGTTATCTTGTCAATTTTGTGAAATTTATTTCAAGGCGAATATGCCACATTTTAAGTTTTATGAAAAGCCATGCTTTGTATTTTTTGAATTGCATTTGATTTCGAATGTAGTATTCTTTATATTATTAGCTTCAAATTCTAAAAAAGGTTTGTCTTAAATTGTATTTTTGGACTTGGATGATATTTGCTCCTTAATTTTTAAGTTGATGCTGAGCAATTGACAACAATACCAAATTCTCTCTTGTCGGAAATGAAAACAATGAAGCATTTAATTGAAGTTTATCTTGCTTGAGCATATTGATGTTGATGATAATGATGACAATTGATGTTAATGGACTATGAAAGCTTAATAGGTATAATAGGTGGGGTTTTTATTAATTATTTTTGGTAAGTTATGATTATGCATTTGTTTGTATGATGATGAATTATAACATGATCCTATGATTCTGTTGTCCCAGGTTGTCATGGTCCCTAGTCTAGTTAGTCAAAGGAGGTACTCGATCCAACATGACTGAAGGATCTTTATTGGCATTCATGGGTTCCATCGTCTAAAGAAACATTGTAGACTTGGGGTTGATGTTTATTTAAGGGGATAAATTTAAGTCAACTTTAGCTAATAGAGAACTTTTGGCCCTATCAAATGCATCCTATGATTCACAACTCAAGTGTTTTTTAGCCCTCGGGAAACTTATAGATTTTGGTCATGATTATAATTTAATAGTGTCATTTTGTGACAAAATCATCTGATCAGAATGTCTTTTACCTATAGTGTCATTGGTGGTAAAATCATCGATTAGAGGACACATGTCACATCTTTATTTATTAGAGATCATTTAAGAGTGAACATAATGACATACTTGATATGAAATTGTCTTTTTGTGAGTCGATATTATTATTAAATGGGTCACACTCAATAAATGGTTGCAAATGGTGAATTTTGTTCTATATTTTAAGTGGTAGATTTCACTTAAAATATTATTTTTTATTGATTTTTCATTTTTTTGGTTGGAAAATTGAGCCTCATAATAAATTGTTTTGAGATTTAGAAGAATTTTAGAGATAGAGTCTGCTCCAGTTGACATTCATTGTCAATATTGCTCTTATGGAGAGTTTGAACACATTTATTCTATTGCTTTAGACCTTGTCAACTCTAATAGCTTGCTCGTAGAGGACTAGGTTTGTGATTAACACTTGTAGTTGCATTCATGAGACCAAATATCATTATGAGTACCGAGCTTAGATAATTGATTGCAAACTTGCTTGGTTAGAAAATGCTATTTCAATTATTGTTGTGGTAATTTATTGAGATGTGTAAACCTTGTAAGTTTCGATCATGCAAACACGAAGGAACAAACTTCAAAAGTGGGGACTTACAATCCTATCTTATAAGCAAGGCAACCCGTTTGAGAGCATCGTGCATGTATATTGATAATTTTAATTTAAAAAAGAGATTTTGTGGAGTTTCAAAATGATCGCTTACTTTTTAAAATGATTGCATGATTCTCAACATATGTTATCTTCATATTTGTTTTTGTTTTTAGTTCGGATAGCATTTTCAGACTTTAAGCATAAGTATTTAGTACAACCGTCGGAGTACATGCAAATGAGTTTGATTTTCAAAGACTGAACATAATTTAGAGAATATGCTTATTTGCAATGCATATATACAGTGCACTTACACGCTTTTTGATGTAAATGCATGGCACAATTGCATATTCTTTAATGCATTTTCATGCACATCTCTCAATTAAGTTGCATGATACACTTACATGTTTTTCAATGCATTTGCATAATGCTCTTGCACGCCTTTTAATACATTTGCACGACGCTCTTGCACATTGTCGATGTACTTCCATGAGGTACTTGCACTGTTTTCGGTGCGCTTACGTAATGCTTTTGATCACTTCTCGAGATGAATCAAATTCAAATTCATTTTTCTTTTAACTGATGCAGCATTCTTATACCAAAAATTTAATAGTTTGATGTATTTGTCAGGACACAAGTGGATTCCACTTGCATGATTTTTAGTGCATTTGTCTGCTTTTTAGTGCATTTGTCCAACATACTCGATCGCTTTTTGATATAACTATACAGTGCATTGACATCTTTTTTAATGCATTTGCACAGTGTACTTATATGTTTTTTGATGTACTTGTATGCTTTTGGAGTGATGACACACTTCTTAGAGTAGTTGCATGTTTCTTGAAATAATTACATGCTTCTTGAGTCATCTGCACCCTTCTCATATGGTTGCATTATTTTCGACGTAGTTGCACACTTCTTAAGAAAATTGCATACTTTTCGAAGCAATTACATACTTCTCAAGATGGTTGCATGTTTCTCGAGGTTGTTATGAGTTTTCTAGGTAGCTATGTGCTTCTTGAGATTTTACTTTGAAGTTTAAAAGGGTGCCTTCCGACTTCTGTCTGCTTGTATGTATTTGTTGTAGATCTGGTGGTGTAGAATGTGAATTGAAATCTTGTCACATTTGAATCATTGCTAAAATTTATTTTTTCATGTGATTGCCATTTAGTATGGTGGGTCCACATGAGAATCAAATTTTTTGATATAAATATTGGTACTCGCTAGTTCATTTTTGCCATTCATGTCTACTGTGTGGATTCTTGAAAGTTCTGAGCTGTTGATGAGGTCTCTTAGAGTGTATGGAGATTCTATTCGTGCTCGTAAGCGAGCTATTGTGTTCTATACAAGTCCCCTGCTTAATTTCACATCCAATTCCATATTAAACCTTATTTTGATTTTTGCAATTTTATTTTTTTATCACTTTTTATTTTGGGGCTGTTTGGTTTGAAAAAGTTGGCGTAAAATATTCTTTTGTGGAGATTTTGAAAATATTAGTATTTGGTTGGTTGAATAGAATGCAAAGTATTCCAATTGTTGTGTAAAGTAATCAATTTCATTTTTGAGGAAAATTAAACTCGACCAATTTTGATCGAATTCTTTTTAATCGCAACTAATCTGTCTTATCACTGCTGGCCCCCATGGCCCACCACTGCCACCCGTGGGTGGCTACCGCTTGCCTCCGCTGCCACCACCAACCACCTACCACCTGTTGTCACAACTGCCACCACTTGCCACTGATCACCAACCACTTGCCGCCACCCACTACTGCTCGCTATCACTGCCAGCACTGGTGACTTGTCGCTGCCATCGCCTACCACAGCTGGTGGCCACGACCTCCATTGTCGGCCATTTGACCACCACGATCTTTAGACTTAAAACTGCATTCATTTTACTCCAAGCCAAATTAAAAAAAATAATCACTTGTATTTATTTTGCACATCATAACAACTCCAAAGCATTTATTTTATACTGCATTCCTTTTATATTGTATTCTTTTTCAGCCAATCAAATAATCCCTTACGGGCTGTTTGGTTTGAAGTAAAGTGAGGGTAAAGTATTCCTTTTGCAGGGGTTTTAAAAATATTGGTATTTGAGTGCATGAAAAAAGTAAAGTTGCCTAGTTTTGATCGAATTCATTTTTCACCGCAACTAAGTTGCCTTGTAACCATCGGCCATCGCCGCTCACTGCCTGCTAGCCATCGCCACCCGTCGTTGCCACCCGCCATCAACCACTGGCATACTTCTCAATGACGAATGACGCAGTACGACACAAAGTTCCCCATAGAGCCATGGCACAGCGCACGGCGTGATGCACGCTATTTTAAACATGACACACAATATAAAATAATTTAAAATTATATATTTATTAATATTAAATATCATTAAATAACAAAAAATAGGTTGATTAGAGTAAAATTTAAGCATAAATATTCTGCCAAACAAAAAAAATGATAGCTTTAAATCCTAGAGAAACTTAAATCAATAGATTTGAGCAGGATTTAAGCATAATTTAGCCTAAATCTTACCAAATAATAAAAATGAAAACTTAAGATATTTATATATAAACCTTCAAAAATTTATTATTTTTTATAATTTAAAATTTATATCATATTAACAAAATAACGAGTGTCAATTGCTCTTTGCACCATCACCCATGCATGATGCAAATATCGCACGCTATTTTGATGCGTCGCGCCGTGCATTATGATACGCGTCATTTGTGTCATTGACATGTATGGCTACTGCCCACCTGCCATCGGTTGTTGCAGGCTGCTGTTGCTGGCCACTCATCGTTGTTGGCCACATGCTGCCACCTGTTGTCGTTTTCCATCGCCGACCCCTGTAGCTACCTGTTGCCAGCCACCCAACGTTGGCCGCCACCCACTGTTAGCTACTGCCATCGGCCACCGGTCGTTACTACCCATCGCCGCTTGCGTTGGTGACCCCCTCGCCGCCACCATCGACCACCACTGTCACTATCACTGTTATTTTTTAGACTTTACATTGCATTCATTTACTTCAAGCTAAAAAAAACTTACATTTATTTTACACTCATCCAAACAATTCTAAATTATACCTTTTACATTGCATTTTTTTATATTGCATTTCTTTTTTAGCCAACCAAACTTCCCATTTGTATTTGATTATTTGTTTACATTCATGCTCATGTATGTTTATAATCCCATTGTGTGTTGTTCTTTCAAGTTTGTTAAGTCCAAGTTTCGGCAGTCTCTTGACATCTCCCTATATATATGTGGCATTTACGGAGAGTTTGGGTATACCCACCACACTAGTAAAGATGCCTATGGTCGGTATTTGAAGACACATCATGACCAGAATTTCAAAACTTATCATGCTAAGAAAAGCACGAATGGTTCCTATATGAGAGATTTACAATACAATATAAATTTTGCCTGTGTTAGGAAAAGTGTGCACAAGGCTTGTCTGTTGCATCGTGAGCATCTCTTACAAGTTTCCCTTGCTATGCCACGAAAAGCGCGAACGAGTTATGATCGTTGCATCAAATGCATCGTAATTGAGATTTTGAGAGTTTTAGGTATTGCATTTTTTTTATACCTGTCCATGAGGTGATGAGGAGGAATTTGTTTGGCGAATATTCACAATGTATTTTTTTTCTATTTTCTTTTCTTTTCATTTTTTTTCTCTATTTTTTTCTTGTTTTGTGATTTTTTGAAGAGAGAAAAAAATGAGAGGGAGAGAGTAGAAAGAGAAAAAGTGTTTTCTCTTTGTTTAGAGAGAGAAGAGAGAGATAATATCTTGTAAAGATGGTGAGAAATAGAGAAGTTTTTTTGTGTTCTCTATTTGTTTAGAGAGAAATGGGAGAGAATAGAGCTAGTGAGAGGGAGAGCAAGAGAGTTGGGATATTTTGGGACGACTGCAATGTTTTGTAAATGTGGTTATGAAATTGTTGTGGAGAAAATAACTTTTTAAAATATTTGTGGATATTATCAATATATATATATATATATATCGAAAAAATATTTTTTAAAAGCAACCACAAATTAACAACTGTGGTTGTAAAATTCAGCTTCCAATTACAAAAATTTTTAAAAAATAACAAAAAATCAGTAGCCAAACGAACTTATGGCTGTGGTATGAAAAATAAACTAGTGAGAAAGTTGTCCCAAATAAACCCTTAGAGAGAGAAAGAGAGATGAAAGTAGAGAGGAATGTGAGAGAGAGAGATAGAGAGAGAGAGAGGTGAGAGCTGTAGAGAGGGAATAAAGTGGAAGTAGGAAGTTGTTTGGCTTGTTCATCGAAGTTGGTCACTAGTGTTGCGGCTTGAAGTTATGGGGGTTGGGGGTTGCCGAGGAGTTGGAGATTGCAGTTAGTCAAGGGTTTAACATTAACAATGAGTGATGGGGATGAGCTGTAGGTTGCGAAACAAAGAAGATGTTGAACTGGGTTGGGTTTTTTTTTTGTTGGGGTGGGGGGGGGGGGGGATGGATGTTGTGATTTGAAGAGGAGGGGGATGACCGTTGTATTTTGAAGAGGAGAGGAATTTGGTGGATGCTGACTTGAGGGGAGCAAGTGGGTTAGGCTGTGTTAAGGAGGATAAAGAGTCTGGGAGAGTGAGGAAGAAAAGGGGGGGGGGGGGAGGATTGTGCGAGCTTAGTGTGAGACTCGCATAAGAAACAAAATCTCAAAGGATTTTGGCCCCTTATGACTCTTTTTTTTGTGCTTATAGCATCAGAATATGCCTGTAGGCATCAAAACATGCCCATATGCACCAAAATATTCTCTGACACACAAAATCTCAAAGGATTCTGGCCCCTTATCTCTCCCAGTAATTTAATCACATATGAACATTTTTCATCATATTATAGTAGTTAAAGACTTAAAGCATAATTGAGCATGTCTCAGAATTGCACAGTTTTTTATAACAACAGGTAATAGAAAAGCTTACTTAGAAAAAATGCACTTTTTTTAATAAATAACCAAATTACCATAGATTGTATAAAACGATGTTTTAAGATTTTTATCGTGCTACATCACTATTTTCCAGAGTTTAGATAATTTTCTATTCAATAAAAACCCAACAAATTTCAAAACTTACGTTGTAAAAATTTCAGAAAATATTCAAAATGTGTATAATCTTAATCTCTATAATATATAAAAAGTTACGCTGTGAAAGTTTTACCATTGCAAAGTTATCTGGATTTTTCGCTAACAGAAATAAAATTTTAATAAAAAAATGGGTAAAAATTGCTTATTTTTGAAAATTGAGATGGGCATAATGAGATTTATCTCGAGACGAACCAGTTTACCAACTGGACTGCGAAAACAGCTCGAAGTCACCTAAAATTCGGCTTTTCTTTCTCTCTCCTCTCTTTTTATCTCTTATTCTCCCAGCTCTCTGTTAGCCAAAATATGTTTAGGAAATATGTTTTAATAAATTATATAAAGTGGAGTGGGATTTTTATAATAAAATAATTAAGGGGTATAATGGTAATTAAGCTATTTGTTTAATTTTTTTAGTGAAAAGTCATATAAATCATTTTATATCCTCAAATCCACCAAAAATTGTAGAAAAATATTTATAAATTAGCTAATCATATTTAAAAGATTGATGAAATCTGTTTGCAAAACAGACACCTAACGTTCCCAAAATCTCCACTTGTACCGACAAGTGTCAATTTCTTAAGAAATTTTACTAGTGCCCAAAAATTATGAAAAATTTAGCAAAACTAAAACACAATGATATCTATGCTATGGCGAAGACAATTTGTGATTTGGACTTATAATGACTTCTGAAATAATTTTTGATTGTTAGAGGCCAAAAAAATTCTTTAAAAATTTTTTTAAGGATTTACACACCCCTCAACTTGACTTATGGAACAAGTACCTAAGTCAACAAAAGCATGACTTAGTTATGAAAGAAATTCATAATTTGTGTCCAAAAAATAAGAAAATAGATCCATTGCACCCCATAGAGTCGAACATGGTGTTCAAATCAATGAATGTTACATTATATGATGTTATTAGTTTACAATATGTAACATCGTTAGTCTTTAGGTCACATTTTGAGACCAACAAATAAGAAGATAAATAAACATTGCACTCAAGATAACCCAACATGAAGTTCAAATCAATAAATACTTACATTATATGAAGTGATTAGTTTGTAGATTTCGGAAATTATTTGTTTTATCTTTGAAATGTCTGTTTATCTTCTTTGGAAAATAATATTTATTTTATTTTCCCTTATCTTATAGTAGCGGTAGGTTTGCAGATGATTAGTTGGCTTATTATATTTATCATTTAAACCAACATCTATGATACATCTAGACTCCTCAAAGAGGTTTGCATTTTTCGACGCGTATTGGACATGACACGCATTTGACACATGTCAGAGGTGTGTTGGACACGCTGAAGATGTGTCCGATTAAAAAAATATTAAAAATGAATTGGACACGTATTTTCGACTTGCATGTCTGAATTATTTTATGAATTTTTAAAAATAGAATTTCTTGTATTTCACATTTTTATTTATTAAAAAAGTAAAAATTAAAATTTTAATACTCTCCACAACCTCAAATCAATTGCCCGTACTCATGAACCCATTCCCCGAACATTCCCCATTTTCATTTCTCTTTGGCTTGTTGTGACCAGGGTTTCATTATTAACATCGACGTTCGACGTTGTCAAAACATTAATATTTAAAAACTCTCAACCTCACAGCCTGATGCTATCTTGACTTTGACGCTCGATGCCGACAAATTCTACACCCACAATTATGGCCTCGCGTCGTCTTTAGCATTTTATATTTGTCTAGCGTCATCTCAACATCAAAGATCGCGGCCGTCTCGATATCGACGCTCGATGCTTTTTGTATAACATCGATGTCTCACTCTTGGCAACATTGTCGACTGTTCTCCTCTCGATACTTGACACACGACATCAACACCTGATTCTTGGCATCCTAATTTAATCATCTTAAGCACAAATTCTAATTAAATGACTTATTATTTTTCAATTATTCTTAATATTTTGCTTATTCGATTTTTATACATTATTTTTAAGATATAAAAATTATAATATCATGTCCAACTTATATCCGTGCCCTATATTTTCAATAATTGGTGTGTTCCGTATCCGTGTCGCTTCGTATCCATGTTTGTGCATCATATATTGACATATTTTGATAATTTGAGCAATTATGCTAGATGATGAATATTACTTTATGAATTCCCCATTGTTTCTTTTTCTTTACTCAAACAGCAAGTCATTCTGTTTTACATGCATGAGTGCATGGTCATACTACTTTTGACCAACCAATAGAACATGTACTTAGTTCATATACTTTAACCATTTCATAGGAAGTGACTATTGACTTATTTGTAACTGTATTTTAGTTTGACCTCAATCTTTTATAACTTTTGGCTCAAGTCATTCCCAAATCAACTAGGCATAGAAATGACCTGACTACACTTATAACTAGAACTCTTGAAGTTGATGTTGGCTGCCATAAGTTGATGTTGGCTAATTAAGCAATAACCTTTTAAAGTTTCTCGAAACTTAGTTAGGGTTACCTATTCAAAGAAAGTAAGAAAAGTTTATTATAGAAAATTTCAAGCATTTATATCTGTAAGTTTTCCATAATTCACCTGGATTTAGGTTCTTTCCTGATTAAAAGTAAGACTTGGTCTTAAATTCTGTATATTGGATCCATGGAATGCAGAGATATGCTGCTGAAACATCTTAAAGTAGGGAAGAGCTTCATCTTTTTTCATCTGGAGATTTAAATTTCTTTACAATACTTTAGAAAATAATTGAGGTTTTTGAAGATAGGTATTTATTGTCAAATTTGACCATCTTCTTTTCTGTGAACGAAACCAAGTACACCTTTATGGAAGCTAACAGCCATTCTCTTTTTCTTCTGCTAGATATTTACTCTGTCGGCAGTACCATTTCAAAGGATGTCATTTATACTCGCAGAGTGCATAACTGTTTTGAAACCAGGGGGTCTGCTTCTGTTCAGAGATTATGGTATGGATCTTTGATTGTAGTTTAGGAACATTTCTTTGATTTAAACAGTTGTTACAGTTTGATTTCTTTTAGGTTCAGATTTGCTTTTCTTACTCTGATTTTTTATTTACATCTTAGGGCTGTTTGACATGACAATGCTTAGATTTCCACCAGATCAAAGAGTGGGCTTTAGGGAGTACATGCGGTCAGATGGTACTCTTTCCTATTTCTTTTCTCTGGATATTGTGAGAAACCTTTTTCTTGGCGCCGGATTCATTGAGGTAGCGTATTTATTCCTTAGAAAGTATAATTTAGATGGATTTTTATTTATTATGTGAATATATGTGCTAAACCTATCCTTTTGTGCTTCGAGTGCTCAATTTTGGTGTGAATGATATATTATCATTAAATAATTCGGATTTAGCATACCATATTGTAACCTCTGCATTATGTTTTTATAATGCAAATGTTGATTGTAGACTGAAGGGAATTAACAAATTTAAGAAAGTTGACAATTGAGGGAACTTGGAGATCAATGAAAGTTGTTTGAATAAATTGAAGCAAATGCTGATGAAAATTTAATTGCATGGAAATGAAACACCTCTCTGACTGACAATATGCACTTTCCAATTGAAATTATATCCTTTAAGGCACTTTGGCAGTGTTTTATTGGCATATATGTTTCTCCCTTGCGTGGCCATAGGGTTTCAGTTCTTAATTTTTTTGAACGCTAAGCAAAAGTTTACTGAGCAACAAATATTAAAAGTTTATCATTTTTTTTTAATTTTGAATATCAGCATCATATCAGGCACACAAATTAATATTTAACATGATTATTTGTTTCCTTTATTTGTATTATATTGTTTTTATTTTAGAGAATGTAATTAAGAGTTGATCTATTGTAATATGAAAGAATAAAAAAATATAATCAATGTTGATTTGATTTCCTCATTTGATATAATAGGAAATGAATAACTTCTTCTTTATTTATTTTACTCGTTGACCTTCCAAAAGAAAGAATAATATAATTCTCGGGTTAAATTTCTGTCCTTGGACTATTCATATTTAGTCATTTTAGTCCCAGATTACAACGTTGCTCCAATTTAGTCCCTTGACTATACAAAATTGATCCAAAAGGGTCCTTTTAGTACTAAATTAGGATCAATTTTATTTCACAATTATAACATGAGGGATTATTTTGGATCAATTTAGTATAGTCGAGGGACTAAATTGGGGCGACGTGATACTTTGATAGTAAATTGGCCATACACGAATAGTCTGAGGACCATTTTAAAAATTTTCTATATAATTCTCTTACCTAATTTTTTAATGGTATCAAAACAATGTTGGCTTTCTTGTGTGAAGCTTACTATCAACTTCCTTCTTGAAACTCTGCCTTCAACCAACACTCACATGCCTTGTACTTGGGCCCCCTCGTCCTTTTGTTTTCACCTTCATTCTTCCTTGGCAGGCACCTCATCTCCACATCAGGTCTGGATCAATGTCACAAGCATCATCTCCATGTTAGATCTTCACAAGCTATCTCATGAATTGCCTTCATCGTGCTCTTACGACTTGCCTTTGTCAACCTCTCAACTCATCTTTGATATTGACCACATCATTTGGGTCACCTTTGTCGCCTGTCTCTCGTCATCATAAATCACATTAAATAATTTTGACCTTGCGACTTGCTTCTTCAACCTCATATCACCTTTCTCTTATTTATCTCAACCCCTTCATATTGTCGTCAAACACCCAAGTTCAAAAGTTGTAAGATTTCAGCTTCTACTCAATGGCATCTCTTGAGTCACCGATTTGCTGCAACTACAAATTCTCCTATTAAGCTTTTCAAGTTTTATCTTCTAATCAATTATAGTTGTGAACCTCCAATAGTCAACATACTTGCTCACTAACTAGTTTGCTGCCCTTAATCCATCAATCTTCCATCTAATTGGGTTCCTCTTCTCTTATATGATCAAATAGGTCATTGCTACTAAAAGGCCAAACTCCACTCATTTAGGACCATACATATTTAATAAAGAAAAAATTGAACTTACTCCAATAAAATGATCATTCAATCATAAAATAACTCTTCCTTTGCCTCCACCATGTTTAGTACAGGTTTGGTGGCCTAAATCTGATAAAAACTTGAACATAAAAGACAATTAATCAAGGGTTGTGAATTATATATTTTTAAGCCTCAAATCATATGATGGGTTATATCTCAATATTAGAACATGATAAATCATACAATAAGGGACTTATTGTTATAAATGTTAATTTTCATTGCCATGAGCCCGTTTGTTTCTCAAACAAATTGACTCTTAATTCTATTGTTGTCAAACTTTGTTTGTAAACTACCATATGTCAATAAACTCATCATTGATCTAAACTACAATGCAAAATTTCTTCGTAATCTTTGTAAATTTTAAGACTTAAAATTGAGGGGAGTGATTAGCAGTGTTGAGATGTGTTTGAAATTTGTTCTTCTCGAAGTTGATCCTTAAAAAAAAGCAATCTCTTAAAGTCAGGTTGTCAAGTCAAAATAATCATGTCATGTTTTTCATTCCAATAAGGATAGTAAAGTTATGTTATGTCACTACTAGGACATACAAATTTTTCATATTTTGAAAAATTGTTTCCTTTGTTATTGATGAAAAAATTTATAAAAATCTTGGAAGATTTCTCATGTAAAATTTGTTAAATCTCAAAACATGCAAGAAATTCTTATCATCTATGCTACAAAAATTACTTCCTTTTTCTTTGTTTCACTGTGATATCTAGGGACTATCTAAAGTTAAAAATTTTACTGGAATTCATTGGTCTATTTTCTTTAGATGATCACACTATAGTCACATGAATATTATTTAGGAATGCAAATAAGATTAAACATAATCTTAGGCACATCAAATGTATATTCCTAGAATATTCCACTTATTAGAAAGTAAATAAGTGCAATTCTCCATTTCAAAATTTTTTTATAACTTCATTGATGTTACCTTCTTTGAATAACATCCAATATTATCGCAAAATTGATACTTAAGGGGATAACCTCGCTCAAGAATATCAACTTTGGAACATGAAATTTTCATGCTTACTAAGCTCAATCCTATGACTTCTTAAGTTAAAATCGAACCTCAGAGTCTTAGTTTTCATGTTTTCTCTAGTCCAAAGGAACACCTGTCTCAAAGTTCATCTAGACCTATTATTAAAAATTGTGAGATGCTTGTTTATTTAAGAAGAGAGAGAAAATAGAACGAAGTAGAGCACCAACATATCTTGAGCAAGGTCAATAGTCTAATTTGAGTTCATACACAGTTGAAAATTCTCAAAATAATCTCTCTTTTGAACTTGTAATGACGAATTGATTAAATGATAATCTTGACAAACTGATTGCTTTTGAGAAAATTTGCGAGATCTTGCAGTAACCACCATATATGTAACTTTATATTTTATGAGAGACTTTATCCCAGCTTCCATGTATTTGTTAGCAATATTAATTCGGCGCACGTCCGAAAGTCAATTATTGAAGTAATTAAAATTATTGATTGGAAATATGCTATCTAGGAAGAGCTTCAGGCACTTGAAAAGAAGAAAAATGGAGATTAGTGGGCATCTTCATCATCTTGACCAAGGGAGACCATCACCCAATGCTCTTGAAATTTCTCCCAAAACTGGGCATCTTCTCAAAGTGTGATTTGATTTTTTATTCCAAAGTCTCACAACAACGGTTTGTTGTCCATCTTTGCAATCTGTAATAAATTGGTCAGCATCAGAAATTTGTCTCATATTTGGAAATGGTAGTTGATCAACCAAACAAGAAATTGCTAAGCTATAAATAAACTTTACGGGGAATATCTAATGAACCTGTCATTGAATATACCATGGAAACCATGCGTAGGGTAAGCATTGTAGTAATCCCCCTAGCTTTTAGTCACTCATGTTTACCCTTCTCTTGTTTGAGCGTGTGGAGAATTCTTGTATGTCCATAAGGTTCTCCAAAAGCTGCTCATATAGAATGTATAATCCATCAGATGTAAATTAGATCTACTGAATTCTAGCCACATCTGAATCGCTTGCACTGTTCTCCTAACAATGCTAAGTTGATAGCCATGTTTGTTTTTTGTGTTAATTTTGTTGTTTCGGTCTAGTCATGACTAATACTAAATAAGAACTGCATTTTATAAGGTTCTGTAAATTTAAAGTTTTGCAATTGTTTTAGCATGAGAATTAAAGTTAGGGTGAAAGGGCATTAATGCGACTATCATTTATAGAAGTAAAATTCTTGTGTTTTTTAAGGTTTTGCTAGATCAGATGAAATTAATTGAATGATGTGATGATGAAAAAGTTGAAAAAGTTGAATTGAGGAAAATAAAATTTTATATAAGTATGTTACCTATATTAGTTGGTGGTTCTGTGAAGATAAAAATTTAGATAAGCATTTTACCTATATTATTTGGGTTCTGTGCTTTCAACTAATGCTGATGCAGCTGTCTGGAAGAGGATTAATTCTCTTGATGTGTATTTGGGTTCTCATATGTTTGCTATTCCTAGTGCCTTCGTGATTATCACGATTTTTGTTCAATCAATGACTAACATACTGTATGATAAACATGACTGACCAATTGCATGGATGTTTTGCTTTTGTTTCCTCTAATTTATGTTGTATTATGCAGTGGATGTTAGGGAAGAAGCTGAGGAAAGAGGGAGAAAATTGACGTGAAAGGTCTCTTTTGCGTTGTCCACTCAAACAAATGAGTAATTTGTCTGGTGTTGTGCATTTAATTGATGCAGAGCACTTTGAGTTAGTGGATGTGCATGCCTTATTTTGTTTCCTAGTTGGAATGATTATATTTGTCTGCTGAAGATTCTATTAACCATTTATGTTTCTTTTACACTTTCCTGTTGTAGGGGATAGTTTCTTATACTCTTTTTTGCAATATCAGAAAGTATTATTTTTGATCATTTGGATTGCAAATGATGAACGATGAGACACTGCTGAAATATGTGTTGAGGCAAGGAAATTGAGATCTAAAAACCT
This sequence comes from Dendrobium chrysotoxum, assembly GCA_019925795.1. Classification (NCBI taxonomy): domain Eukaryota; kingdom Viridiplantae; phylum Streptophyta; class Magnoliopsida; order Asparagales; family Orchidaceae; genus Dendrobium; species Dendrobium chrysotoxum. The sequence continues at coordinate 36,423,978 of CM034304.1, read as the reverse complement.
TAGAAGTTGCATATATTTTAATGGCTAGAATAGAGTCTTAATTAAGTTTCAAGATGCCAAGAAAAGTTGTAAGTGATATCTTGAAAAGCTATTAAATTTTCAAGAAACTGTTGTAGAAAAAACATACTCAGTGAAATCACAAGCTGTCCTATATATTGAACCAAAGTGTAAAGTTGATGAGGACATCGACCCGAGATTCCGACATGTATACCGTCGGAAGAATCGTAGATCGATGGCCACGATTCAGAGTTTATATTTTTGATGTATTTTTATTCATGTATTTTGCTTTGAGTTTTTCCTATTGTACCCCTACTAGGAGTTGAGTCTATGTTGTAGCCCAAGGGCACTTTAGTATTTTATTTTCTTCCTTTGGCCTATTTATAGGAGGCCCCTTGCATTGTATGGGATGATGAATGATTTATAAAATTTTCTTTTGTCTTCTTCTTCATCTTGTGTGAGCACTAGGGGAGAGAAAGAGAGCTCGAGGTGAGAGCAATTGAAGTACCCACCAACCATTGGAAGAGTCCTTGGTTCGTGGTTTGTCTTATTTTCTTTTCATTGTTTTCTTTTTCCTCTCCCTCCCCACATCCACCCGCCGACCCCTCCTCACTTCCCTGTACCGCCGGCCAACCTCCCCAACACCCCTCCCTCTTACCCCAACCGAGCCCCCCCACCCTAGACCCGCCGCCACCCCCTCCCCCTCCCTTAGGTCGGCTGCCCGCCACCTCTCCTAGCCCTACCGCCGGCCCCTCCTAGTTCAAACCTTGGGATGATGAGTTATTTCATCATTAGTAGTTCCTTAATTTGGCTTAGCTAGTTTGGGAAATAAATCAAATCCATTTGAAATTCAAATTTTGAATTTCAAATAGTTTCCTAAATTAACAAAGCTAAATTAGGAAAGTTTTAAATCTAATCTTAATTTAATTTCAAATTGGATTGGATTGAATTATTCTCTTCCTAATTTAGAAATCTTAAATTGGAAACCCCTCATAACTCCTCCCCAATCCCCTCTCCCTCTCTCTTTGCCGCCGGCCCACCTAGGGCTTGCCCCCATTAATTCCCCAATTAATTTCCTAATCCCTAGACAATTTGAATTCTAATTCAAATTAAGTCTCCCTCCAAAACCCCTAAACCTGAAATTTACTTCTAGCCCTTAATCCCTCCTCTCTCCTCTAACCCCAGCCGCCCCCTACCTTCCCCTTTCTTCCAAAACCGCAACCCACCCTCTCCCTCCTTCTCTAACCGGAAACACCTCCACTACATCTTCCCTACGGATTCCGATGTTCTCACATGGCGGATCCCGACCATGATCATGGTTTGGTTTTGGATGAACAAGGTAGGGTGATCATCTTGGAGTCACCTTTCTTTGAATTGCACTTTGGAAACGAAGACAACGTTGGAGACTACGTCAACCGCATCACCTACCTATTGGCTTTGTCGCTTGAAGCATACATCCGTCCGAACCCGTGGATAATCGTCGGCCATCCACCACCGCCTCCTCCACCGGCTACTTTTCCGTGGGCAAAGATCGTCGGAACCATCTTCTTCGTGGTGATCTCAATTCTAGCGTGGAAAATCTTCTCCAAACCAAGCTTAGTCTAGCCGAGTGATTAGTCCTTCAAGGTGAAATTCTCTTTATTAAGTTGTGGATTGTTGTAGTAAGAGCAAGTAGTATTACTTTTACCTTTGTTTATCCAACGAGGTTTGGTTATCTTTCATGTACTCCTTTGCCTAAGCAAAAAGGAAAACTTAGGTTCTTTAATCCCTTTGAATGTTATCATAATAAGTTTACCACTTGGACTACTTTGCCAATTATAATTTTGAATCTTTATGAGCTCTTGCATGGTATTACATCAAAAGTTGAGTTGAATGGGAAGTTGCGTGAATATAAATCTTAGTTCTAGATGAGATGCCCATTAAGAGTTGGCAAGTTGCGAGAGATTGGTTGTTTGGTTAACTAGCATTTCTTATAGGGGATTAAAGACTGAATACATTAAGAGTGTAAAATGATGGAAACTGAAGGCATACTATATGTCCACTCATGATGATAGAAGCAGGGTCATATATGTTTTCTAAAAATTAAGGTTGTTGTTATTAAAGGCATGATGCATAGGATTTTGCGGAATGAAATGACAAGTAGAATCCATTTAGATTCACGGGTCATATTCTGTTTAGCTAAGGTATGCAAGATCACTATAGATTCGCTCGAAGGACATTGAGTCTACTTAATTTCTGGTCCACTATGATTTACTTACTTTGGAGAACAATTTCATCTAGACAACATAATCAATGAGACTTTTAAACAAGATGATGGTTTGTGATTGCTTAGGAGAAACCTAAAATATAGTCATCACTATGATCATTGGTGCCAATATATAAGGAAAAGTTTGTGAAAAAAAGGAAAAAAGAAAAATATTCCTAAAACAATTGATTAAAAGAATGAAAAAAAGTAAAAAAAAAAAAGAGAGCAAAGAAGAAAAATAGATAAAATGTAATTAAAAATAATGTTAAAATAAAAAACCGACAACATGCACTTGCCTTTTCAATGTCTAAAAGATGGGCCAGTTGCCCCTCATTATTATTTAATATAAATATTACATAAGGGGCAGCAGGCAATGTCACCTATTTGTAAGTCCTTGGGGGTCGATGGCTTCCCCCCAACCCAAAAATAAATAAATAAATTCTTTTATGAAAACCCTTCCTACCTTCCGTTGTATCGTGCTCTTCTTTTTGCCTTTTTGTCTCTTTTCATCTCTCCTACAACCACTATTTCCTCATTTCAATCTTTTCGTATCCTTCTCAATCTCTTTGGCTTAAGATTATAGAATAAATATCGAGTTAATAATAATGTAATATTTCTGGATTTAAAAGTTATAATTATCAATAAATATTGTTGGAAAATCAATTGATACTTAGGTGTTATAGATCAAGTAGCTTTGCTCTATTATACAAAAGTTATGAATATGTATTAGGATATAACTTCTACTGTTGAGCTTGAGTGGTCAGAATTAAGAAGTGCACTATCATAAGGTTGATATTAACTAAACTTTGAACAATGTTGGCTCGACTCGAAATTGTGATTTATGCTGACTTGAAAGCGAGATCATTCGAGTCATTTGAAATTGATTTGAGTAAGCTCACAATATTGAGCAAAGTCATATTTCTAGTTAGTTTTGAACTATTTTAGGTTTTGATTATACAATAAAAAATATATATATCAATAAGACTTAGCTAGTGAAATTTTGTATAATTGCAATGTGACCAACTATTCTATGTTGATTTCGTGTTTTGGCTAAAAAAAGTTTTGCTAGTTTAATTTGAGTTGCATGGGAATTTTCAAATAACCAAGTGGTGTAACTAAAAGGAGTGGAGAATTGATTATATTAAAAGGATGATGTGAACAACATCTATTAAAATTAATATAGAGGAAATTAAATAATATGATTTGTGTAATATGTATGGGAGAATTTACACTAATGAGATTAATAAGATGGATAGATAAAATTATTATGGAAGGATTATGATAAAAAAGGGTATAGACCAAAGGTCGGATAACGACATCTTGTGAAATTTTTACTTCAAAATAAACTAACACCTGATATCTAGCACGGCTAATAGGCCAGGTTGTAGGCCGATGAACGTGCTATATCCATGATTGCTTCCAATTTGGTGAGGCTGTATGAAAAAGAAATCATATCCTATTCTTCATCTTAGTCTATGAAGCCTCTCTTTATTCACCTTCTTTTGACATATTTTCTTTTAACTTTTTCATTACTTTTCCAATTCAGGGAAGCGATACACTGCAAACAGCAAGCTAATTCCAGCTAAACGCATCTAACAATCTTCAAACTGATGAAAGCCAAGGTATAACACTTAAACTTTCCACATGGTATGAAACCCAGAAGCCTGAAATCTAATATTTTACCATTTCAAACAAGAACTGGCTCTACCAATGAACTTCCTAGTAGTGATTAGATGAACTATATTCTAGTTTGATGATCTTGACTCTTTGTAGTATTGTTTGTGGTTCTTTTAAGCCTTTTGACCCCATAACTTGGAGTGTTTTTGTCCATATGTAACCTATTGCACTCTTTGTTTGTCTTCTAGAGAATAAAGAAACGATCAGACAACCTCTCACCCACAACTACACGAAAAAAAATAGCTTTGAATTATGGACTTATTCTTCTCAAACTATAGAGAAGAGAATCAGTTGTCTCGCAAAATTGGATAATAATGATTAGTAAACAGTGATGTTTTATGTTTACAGAGAAATTTTCATATATAGACCAAAACATGAAAGTGTTAGATAGTTGTTTTAGTGAAAATAAGAAGATTGCATGTATCTTTGAAAGTAAGGTAATTGTATAAAGCAAAATACGTGGGCCTAGGCATTGCAATTGGGGCAGTGTTACAACATGAAAGCCACGATAGGTCTTTGCCAATTTGATTCATATGATCTTTTTCTTCCATTAAAGTTGAAAAATGCAAAGTCTATTTTCATAGAAGTTTGTTCCTTTATAAAATCTTGATCAACGAAGGTTACAAGTTGCCTTTTTAAAATTTTCCTTACTGAACTACTCGACCTGAAGATCTATAGTTTTTTGCCATGCCAAACTTGTTTTGCTTGCGAGTCTTTTCCTTATATTTCTGAACTAGAATTTTTATATAGAAATTCCTCTACTATATATGAGGTTTTTTGACGCCTTAAGATTTCTAAACATGATTGATCATTGATAGATGTTTCTTTTGGAGCTTTTAAGTTCATATATTCCATTGATTCTGCTGATTTTGCCAACATAAGCTATAAAGTTGTCAAAACATTATAGAAAAATGCTTATCTGGTAGTTAGAATTTGTGAATATTAGAAATGATTTTTTTATTAGATTTAAATGAGAATTTGACTCTTAACATGACAATTGAGAAAAAAGATTCATGTAGCTGATCCCACGTAGTGGGATAAAGGCTTGATGTTGTTGTTGTAGTAGTTAGAATTTGTCGAGATTTGTTAGTAATGTGGTTGCTGCAGCTGTGAAGACTCAATGGTGTGTTTGGGACAACTACAACTTTCTGTAAATATGATTATAAAATTGTTTTGGCAAAAGTAACTTTTTAAAAAGCTATTATAGAAAATAGTTTTCTAGCACAATTTTCTTAGAAGCAGTGACAACAAGCAAGAAAGTAAACAAAAATTATGATTACGTTCTAAAAAATAAAATAATAAAAAAGCTATCCCAAATAAATGTTGGGGGTGAGATGAGGAGTAAACACCACAATGATAAAATAAGCATGAAAGTAAAAGCAGCGGAAAAGTAAATGGCACCAGGATTTAATGTGGAAAAACTCAAAATAGGAAAAAAAACAATCTTGGAGCCACACCACACCAAGTAATCTATTAAGAAAATTGGGAGAAATAAGTACATATCTCTTTTCTCTCTCAATCTCTCCTTGCTTTCTTCTCATATGCATGGTTCTCACTCTTGCCCTAGTTGAAAATACAAGAGAAAGTCAAGTAAAATAACTCTATTAATTGGTTTACTCTTTTGAAAAAAAAAAGTAAAATAACTCTAAGGGATGCAACCCTTCAGAAAATAAGAAGGAAAAACGTCTAATTTGTCTTGTAGCGCTACGACGCTCAAGCCTCTGTTTTGAACCGTTGCGGCACCATATTTAGGCCGCTGCGGTGCTTTGTTCTCTGTCGTTCAGCGTTGGGGCGTTCGGATACGCAGCGCCGGGGCGCTCGGGTGCACAGTGCCAGGGCGTTGTGCGGATTTTTTTTTTTTTTTTCAGAGCACCCGCACCCCCCAGTGTCGACGACAAACTTTGAGGTCCGAGATAACAAAACAACACGATTGATCAAAACAATCAGATTCCACACATAACTACAAAATCTCTGATCAATTATTCTGTAAATGATTTTAATTTTTGAATTTGATTATAAATATAATGTGGAGGATGTTTTTTTCTGCTTCAAATTAACTTGTCTTTCCTTTCCGTGATGCACTGGTCCACCATTAGCTTGTGAAATAGTTTTTTAATAATCTGTTCCAGCACTAGTTGATTAATAGGATGGTCCTCAATTAGTTTGCTTTTGAAAGCAAAAGCAGGATTAGCAGTGCCATTAATTAACAGTTTTTCTTGTTAAAATGGTCCCTTTTTTGAGGTTCTGATTTGATTGGTTGATTTCTTGAATTCAAAGCAGTGATGAAGGAAATTGTTGCCAAGATTAGGCTCTCTTTTTTAATATTGAGTAGCAATAGGGTCACGAGAACTTATTGGTAGTGGAAAATGTAGTGGGAAAACACCACAGAAGTTATTGTATAAAAAGACTCCAAGACTGTCAATTTTAATTCATGTGAAATGTATTTAGGAATGTAATTTAGGTTTATTTTGGGATAATTTTTTTTACTGTTAAACCATAATTATAATTTCTTTTTGGTTATTATTTTTTTATTATTTAAAAAAAAAATTTATGCTAGTAAGTTGCTTTTTATAAACTTTTAAATAAGTTATTTTTCATGTAATAGTTTTATAATCATCTTTATAAAAAGCTACAATCGTACCAAATAGACTCTTAGGCTTTGTTTGGGACAGCTTTTTAAAACGGCTTTGTAGTACAAAATTTTCAAATTCAAAAAAATTTTGTACTAAAAAGCCGTTTTAGAAAGCAAGAAGAAAGCCGTCTTAAATGAAGCCTTAGTTAATGCATTTTTTGAATAACTCGTTAGTTGAATTTGATGAATAAATTAATCAAATTTGATTCAAGTAGTCAGCTTTGAGTTGGCTCATTTAATGTAAAATATAATTAAATTATATTAGATTTAAAGGTTTAAAACAAATGTATCAAAATATTTAGAAATCCATGTCTCTTATAACAATTAACTTTTTTATTTTTTGTTCTGGATTTTTTTAATTATTTTTAATAAAAAATATTTTGCAAGAAATAAAATAGGTTAAACACCAAAGAAAAATAATTATGAAAAATTAATTTGTATTTGATAGATAGTTTGTTCATCATTTTAAAAAAATTATCTTAAAAAAACATATATTTTAGAAGAAATATTTCTAAAATATGATTAAGAAAGAAGCTTTAAAAAAATTAAAATTCAAATCATCTCAAACAAAGACTTAGGCTTTGCAAATTCTTAGTGATAACTATAAAATATTATGCTAAATAAAGCTCATCATGTGAATCCATGTGAATTTTGATTGAAGGGCACCCACACCTACTTATGAATTATATTTTCCTTACTATTTAATTTAAAAACTTCAAAAATCACTTATTGATAATTGTCAAAAGCTAAGGGGTTTCACTATTGCCCTACTTGAATGATCTCCTTAATACAAAATAAATAAATAAAATCAATAATTAAACTTTTGACCTCAATAATTGGCTATGATATCTTGTTATAATAAAGTTTATTATATAAATTATTGAGAAAAAGCAATCTCACATATTTTATTTCATTGTCCTCTTAGCCTTGAAAAAACTATTTTTCAATTGACCCCACTAAAATAACAAATTCATAACATGCACATCAAGCCATTGGCATTCCCACTCCATACATTTGGCATTTTCAAGAGAGTAATTAGTTCTAAAGGCTTTCATTATCAATGAAATAATCTATGGTATCAAAATTAGGGAGAAAGGGATTGGCTTTGGGGCCTTTGGCATTAAAAATTAATAAGCTTGTAGCATGAATATGTTAAATTTTGAGAGCTCATACAAGTTCTTATTGAAAATGATGGCCATCACCCTCAAATTTTTGTCAAGTAAAAAATGGTTGATGTAGCTATATGAATTGGTCAAGTAGGGGTTAGAGCTGTTAATGCACAAGACAACCAGTTGCTATCAAACTTTTGGGTGGTCATTTTCAAGTTTTAAGTCTATTTTTAATTTACCAAGAAAATAATTTATTATTATTATTATTATTAGGGGTGTAAGTTAAATTAATTGATTAAAATTAAAAAAAAAACTAAGATCTTAGAATTGAATCCCTTTTATATCAAATAATCTATATATTTAGAAGGAAAAGAAATTAAAAAGATGATTTTTTTTTGGTTGAAACTTATTGTTTGAGATATTTGTAAATTTAGTTGTGGAGTTATTTTAATTAAAAAGAAAAAAAAAGAGATTATTATTTTTTAATATTGATGTGAGTTTTCTCAATGTTCTCTCTTTAAAATAATTTGGATAATAATTTTTTTTGTAGTTATCATATTATAACAAATATGATTATGTAAAGATCTTCACAAGAAAAAATAATAAATAAATAAATAATAAAATAAAATGAATGATTGAATATAGTTGAGATAAAACTCTTGGTTTACCTTTCAGCTTACCATATTTGGGTAACTCTGATTCTCTTAACACCAATTTAAATGAAATTAATTATGTTTAAATTATATTTTTTATTGTCCAAAATGAACTTTAAATATTGGTGAAACATTAAAATATTAATGTATGCAACTCATATTGGTTTGTTAGTTGGGAGTTTTGACTATCAGCTAAGAGATTTTGGATTCGAGTGTTGCGTGTGTGAGTTCGGCTTAATTGGCCTAAATGTCCCCCAAAAAATAAAAATATTAACGTGGACATGAAAAATTAAGCCTTGTCAGCATGGCTTGTTTTTTGCAAACCAGACATTACATGATCAATATGAGGTGAAATTTTATATGAAAGAGACAATAAAGAGGGAGAAGCTTGGCATTATTTACAATTTCAATATATTTAATTGATGTGAATAAAGTAATTGCACATTTTAGTAAGAACACACAAAGGCTTTTAGTATTTCAAATTCAATTGATCCATATGAGTGTTTAATAGACTTTTATTCACTTTATAGTTTATCACAAATCGAAGAACCATCGAAGGGTCCCTTGCAACTCTCTAAGGTCATTCATGTTGAAAGATGATCCCTTAATAAATATTTTGAAGTTCTCTGATGTTGAGTGGACTCTCCAGTAGAGAAAATAATGATGACCAAGAGATCACATATGCCCTTCTCATAAATCTCGATGGTACCAACAATAATATCAGTCACCTTATAAAATGAATCTAATAATATCTTTATGGAGATTTAGTATGGTGATACCTAAAGTAACTAGAGCCACTAAAAATCTTGAATAATTGGGGTTCAATCCATATACTTCCATTTCCATCATGCAAAAGGACATAATTCACAAGCAAAATGCCTTCAAGTAAATGAAGAGATTAAGCATTTGATTCAACGATAATTGGGTTGCTTTTTGCAAGACTTGTTTGTAGGCCTTCAGCCTCATGATAAAGGAGATCATAAGTCCGAAAAAAAGAATATCATTGGGACCATTGATATTAACTATTCTTATTATGTTCAAGAATATGTATCCAAAGGGCAAGGAAGTCATCATTATCACAATTTACTAAATAAAATCTAAGGAACAAGATGGGCCAAAATTGAATTTGAAACTCATTGGAATGATTTCAATGATTTTAGGCTATAGTGTGTTAAATTAATGTGTAGGTAGCTTACATTGGTATTGGCAAGTAGGTAAGCTAATCTTGAGATGAACATCACAACTAAAAATAGAAAAAATTCAATAGAAATAAAAGCAAACACCCTAATAAAACTCTTTCAACATACTAAAATAGCTTAAATATTATAGATGTACTTTTATGGCCAAAAAATGGTTCTCTAACAAGGCAATTTTGTCTTATATTAGTGATCTTTTTGCAATTTCCATTATTATTTGTTTTCATGAACTTTTCTTTTTACTACAAAATTGTATTGCCAATCTTATTTTATATGAAATTTATTTTTAAGAGATTCTAAGATTTGACCACTTTATTAAGTCCAAGCTTGGAAAGTACAAAACTTATTACCAAATTTGTATGGATTAAATATGAAAAATGCAGTTTTTAATATTTTATAATAACATTTTTAAAAACTATTTTGTTTAAAACTTATAGTATTTTAAAAAGCTATATATGTTTGTTATTGAAAAAATAAAAAGAAAGCTATTATAAATACTTACTCACAAAAAAAAAGATGATACTAAACAACAACCACCATTGTTGGCAATATTCTAATTCATATTTAGGCCTCATTTGGGACGGCTTTCTTACTGCTTCTTAAAGTAAATTTTTTATACAAAAAATTTAATCTTTTTACTAAAAAGCTGCTTTAAAAAGCAATAAGAAAGCCGTCACAAACGAAATCTTAGTGATGCATTACTTTCTTTGGATATAGCAAAGAAGCACTTCTCCTTTTCCTCTTAGCATGGAGGGTTCTCCTGCTTAGTGGGAAGGCCAAGCCAATGATCTTGAATCTTGATATCTACATAACAATCAAGAAAGTATTCAATATAGAGAAAGATCTGTTGTCTTCACAAATTCATCTTTACAGTATTTCAGCTATGTACCACTTTATTAGCTCTTCTATTTGCTGCTTAACTATGGAGAATTCCATTTGTACTCCACAAATAACTCCTTATACCACAATTTGCAAACAGAGTTACTAACTACTCTCCTTCAGATAATATAGATTCAATCATTGATTTCTTCTTTCATATTCTTAACAGAATACAATGGAGAAAAAAGATTCACGTAATCAAACCCAACGCAGTGGAATAAAGATTTATTATTGTTGTTGTTGTTGGTTTATATACGCACTTTTTCCTTCATAGCAAGTGGAACTAGGAAGATTGCCAACCCCTTAACTATTTTGCTCGTCTTTAATAAATACAATTACCTAAATTTTATGAGAAAAAATTATTTTTCTATTTCATATATAAAATTTTAATATCAAATATAATACTTCTATATTTCATTCTTACCACCCATACCACACTGTAAAATTTAATATTTCATTTTATGCATTCATATTTATTCTATGGATAGTAGGAATGTAATATTAAAATGTTAGATATTAGATATGTAAATAATATAAAATAAAATAGTATGTATGTAAATCCCCCTATATTTATTATGCATTTCTAAAAAAATATATAAAGATTTTGAGATTCATCGTCATGAATTTTAGTCAGAGATCTTTGACTCACTTTTTCCAAATATATATGGCTTCATATTGAAAACAAAAACAAAAAACATATTTTTTTCCAAATTAATTATAAGGCGGCGGCCGGCCATGAGCCGCCCAGTTAAAGCCGCTATCCAACTGCCCGGCGCCGGGCCCCATACTCGTCGGCACGCCAAACATACCCGGCGGTGCCGCCGCCGCCGTAATCATCTCAGAACCATCCGGAATCCCGCCGCCTAACCCCGTCTCCGTCCTGCCGCCATCCTCCTCCATCGGCAACCTCTCATACGTCGAGTTCGAGAACGTCGCTGCCACCACCATAACCGGCCCCGCCGCCACCAGCGACCCCACCACACTGCCTCCAACCACCTGCCCCTGCCCGCCGGCGAGGTAAACGGTCAGCCCCGTTGACCCCGGCGGCGACGGCCCCGGCAAAAACGTTCCGGTGAGCGCGAGAATCTCAAACCGTCCGTTAAGCGCGAGGACGGCGCTCGGAGCGGAAGGCTGACGGAGAATGACGTTAGCAACGGCTCCGGCGCCGCTCAGCACGGAAACACCACGCTGGCGGCGGCGTGCGAAGTTCGCGATGGAATCTGCCACGTCAGCGCCGCTGGCGACTTCCATGACGTGGCTGCGGAGAGCGTTGGGGCTGTCGCGGGTGACTATTATTGGGGGTTTTGGTTTATTTTTGGAGCCTTGAGGGCGGCCCCGAGGGCGGCGGCCGGCAAGGTCGACGGCGCCTTCTTTGGGCTCATCGGCGGCGTCGAGGTCGTTGTCGGTATCTTCCTCGGCGTGGGGGAAGGTCGTGGTGGGGAGTTTGAGAAGGGGGGAGGAAGAACCGGCGGTTGGGTCTAGGCCGGAGAGGCCGAGGTGACCGGTCCACCACGGGGTCGCCAGTTCTCTTTTTTGTGGTTGTGGCTAGGTGGTTAGACGAACGGCTTCTCTGTTACTTGCTGTGGATTTATAAGTCGTCAGGGGAGAAACGGGATTCTCAAATTATAAATTACATAATAATAAAAATAAAATAATTATCAAATTAATAAATTTTAATGAATTACTCTTTGTATTATAATTATTTCAAAGTAATCTAAGAATTTTAAAATTCATGCTGATTTTTTTTTTTTGAGAAATTATGGATGCAAAAAATTTTCTATAATTTTATAGAAATTTTATATGACAAAAATTATATATATATATATATATATATATATATATATATATATATATATATATATATATATATATATATATATATAATTAAAAATCCATCTATTGTAAATAAAATATTGGATCAATATTAAATGATAGTGAAAGAGGATATTCTCCAAAAAAATTTATATAAACAATTTTATATGATATATGTATTTTAATATGTAATTAAATATGAATTTATTTTATAAGATATTAAGAAAATGAATAATATTAATCAACTTTATTATAAAATATTATCTTATGAATAATTTTTACATGGTTTTACAAATAATTTAAATATGCCTTATAAAGCATTTAATATTTTATTACTTTTTTTTTTCTTAGTGTGCCATTGCATTGGCATTATTAAACGAAATCTAAAAGGTCTCTCAAGCTTGACTTTGAGTAATAAAAATTAGAGTGATTTTAAGCTCAAATTTTAATATATATATATATATATATATATATATATATATATATATATACTCAAAATAATTATTTATAATTATCTTAAAAAATAAATAGTAATGATGTGTCATAAAAAAATCGATTGGACCGTTCATGAAGCTCAATGCATGTTTAAATTAGAAATATTAGTAATTAAATTTAGGATCATTCAAATTCTGATTTCAATAAACTTATCGTTGAACAAAACATCTTGATGAGATGAACTCAACTGTACTAAAAGTGATCCTATCCATACGAATGAGCTCAAACAAAGTACTTGAAGCGTAATAAAAATCTATGTTATAGCGAGGGTCCAAAAATCTTCAACTCTCATGCTTATAATTAAAATGGAGTGTCTGGGTGAGATAAATCTAACAAGTAAAAAATCATCTAATTCTTACATCATTATGTAACTTAAATGTTGAAAGAACAATCTATGATTAATGGAATCAATACAAGACTTCTAATAGAGTATTCTAGAGTTTCGTCATATTTATGAGGTATGTCATTCTAAAAAACTATAAATATATTCTCACTCTACTCGAAGAAAGGGTTTGGACTTTAGCTTGAGATTAAAAACAAACTCAAATACTTGAAGTATACCAAAGCTTCACCTTGCTCCACCGCCGAATCACTATTCAAGATCACAGTTCGACTATTGTCACTAAAATCATCTTTTGATCACCATCATCAAACCACCGCCCAATCATTGCCATCAAACTACTACTACAAGATCACATTTTCCCAATTATAGTCTCCTCACCATCATCACCTGACTATTGTCTCCAACTACTATTGCTTGATTATTGTCTTCTGATCACCATCTTCTGACTCCAGTCTTATAACCAGTATAATTTTACTATATTCTCCCGGCCACTGTTGCCCGATTATGATCCTCCACCTACATCACCTAACTATGGTCCTCTTATCTCCATCACCTGATTATGATCCTCCAAACATCATCACCAGATTATAATTTGCTAACAACTATCTCCCGACTATGTTCACTTTCCCGTCGTCTCCCAATTACGGAAATATTGGAACACAATAAATAAAAATATATTATATTTTAAGAAATAATATCTGAATACTTTATGCTTTAATTTGCTTCAGATTTTTTGAAGAGTGACATTGATGTGAATGAGAAACGGTTCGAGCTTGAAGTTTTAGCCAAATGGAAGAGGGTTATTTAATTTATTTCATGAAAAAAACCTTTGGAATTTAATATTTTCTACATCTCCTTCTCCTTTTGTCTCAACTCTTTTGTTTTTTATGTTGATCAGTTCAAATTTAGCAAAGGTTGGAGGCCGGCAAATTAAGCGTAGTAGGAACTGAAGAGGTCTTTATTCAACGAAGGAGAAAAGTGAGAAGGCATTGATGTGATTGGCTCTATGTTGCCGAAATTATATTATATATAAATTATTATTATTATTATTACTTCTTTTTTTCAAACTATATGCTCTAGCTGATTTTTTTTTTTTTGACTTAGGTATTGAGTTAAAGAGGATTAAAATTAGGTAAAATCATAAAATAGTGAGATTTTTTTTTCCAGCAGTGTAGAATGACTATGGTAGAGAGCCAATCATATGCTATGAATAATGTATTTTTTAGTTTAATTGTTTTATGAATTTTATATTATTATTGTTGCGGGCTAGAATAATTGCGACGGTAAAATATTCGTCCTAGCGTTGCACGAATATCCAGCACACAATTAGAGCTTGGAAACACCAGAATTTTTATGTGAAAAATTCTGAAAAAGGGAAAAACGATTGGGCCACACCCAATTGAAATGATTCTACTATTGTTTGAATGTATTACAAAGACCATCCCTAAACTTGATGACCGTTAAATTACAGTAGCCCAAGAAATGGGTTGAACTTCGAAATTATCCGAAAATTATATATTTGCACTTGAACAGTTAGAAATGCTCCGACACATATTTTTGAACTATGCAGGCTTTGACGATAGAAAATAGGGGGGCAATTGATATATTATCAAAAAATTATCTTGATCGAGCACGAATCTCGAGACAAATTTAAATGAGAAACTTCCGAAATTAAATTCATAGCCATCTGAACTCCGATTTCAGTAAAAATATAGTTGAATTGAACATCTCAAGGAGACGAACCCAATGACACCAAATTCGATCCAATTTGAGCCCAAATGACTCCAAATCGAGGGCCCGAAGGCCGAAGTATATTTAGAAGGTTCAAAATATAAAATTAGATAATCAAATGATATTCAAATATGACATGCTTATTATTGAATCGAGCGGCTCGACAAGACGAATCCAACGAGCCCAAGATCACCAAATTTTGACATCATTAAGACACTCAACTGCTCGATAAATAGTATATGATCGAGGGAATTGATATCGATTGTCCATCAAAAACATTCGCAACATGCTCTTGATATTCTCCCTATTTACTTATCATGCCACTCCCATAAAACTATAAATGGACCCCTCATTCTTCATTAAAGGGGGAGTAAACAAGAGAAAGAAGAGAAAAGAGGCAGAGAAATCTGAGAGCTCTCTTGCAATTAGACTCCTCAACCACCGCCTGGCCACCTACTGTCGTCGGACTTCCGTCTAGAAATCGATGGTCGCTGAACTTTAGCCCGGCCTCTGACTGCCACCGGACTTTTGCCCGACAGCCGTCAGACTATCGCACTTCCACAGTCAGACTTCTACCTGATCGTCATCATTCACACAAAATTCAACTCACTTTCTGGACTATTGGTTTTCTACATAAAAATCCTGGTGTTTTTAAGCTCTTTGATTGTGTTCTGGATATCTGTGCAATGCTTGGACTAAAAATTCTCTTACTTTATCGCCATGATTATTCTAGTCCGCAACAATTATCATTATTCTTTGTATTTTAGAAAAAAAATATTATAAATATTTATTATTTTTTTAAAATTATTGTGAACATTTAATATTTAATGTTTAATGTTTAAATTGAAATTTAAAACCATAAATTTTTTTAAAATTTAATATTTTATTTCAGAATATTTAAAATTATTTTAAGCCAAAGCCTTCCTCCAAGGAAGGGCATCCTTTATAATCACTACAAATACCAGCAGAATCATTTTAACTAGGACAGGCCCCATAGCTTTTTCCCTTTTTAAAATTTTCTAATGTAAAAATCTTGGGATCTCTTATGACTCTTGCACCCCTTTCTCTTATTTGTCTATGTGGTGGATCTTTGTACAAAGCTCGGACACTAATTATATCTCTCTACCACCGCAAATATTTCAGCACGCAACAACTATATATTCTTAAATTACTAAATGATGAGAGAAAAGAATTATATGAAAAATATTGAGAAATATATCATTTATTTAAGGTGTTAGATGAGAAATAACATTCAGTATTTTAAAAATATATTATATTTTCTCCATGCAGCTTTATATATATATATTACTTTGATCTTAATTATCTTGAACATAATTAAAAAAAATATTATACCTATAATTAAAAAATTAAACAGAAAAATTTTAAATTTATTTTAGAATTCTATAAATTGTATAAAGATTTACTTAAAATTTATTAAATCTATTTTGAAATTAGTCCGATAATTTTGAAGCCCATCAAAACCTCCAAGATTTGGTAACCACACCTCCTCAACTCTCCACATCTTAAATTATGCATTTTCTTCTTCTTCTTTCTTTTTTTCCTTTTTTGTTTTGTTCTTGAAAAATTTGTCTACTAAAGTCCTATTAGAATAAAGCAAGAAATGCATAATTTAAGAGCTAATTTATATTGGTAAATTTGATTGGAAATTAAATTAAAACTATTATCAAATATAAAAGGGATATTTTATTATTTAGAATAAGAATCATGACTTCTACAAAACCCAAAATGGCAAGTGGATCTTTTCGGATCACATTTATAGCAAATTACAATGTACAATAATGAAAAAATAGAAATAGGAAGAATGAATAAAACAATCTTATTTAAAATAATACAATATGAAAAGATAGAAAGGAAATGTCATAAGCTTTTCAAAAAAAAAAAAAAATACTTTGAATTAATCAGCAGTATTAAAAACATCCATCTATAAACATCCCAAAACTTGAATATGTATTATTCGTGAAGTCAACCAATTCTCTTCCTCAAATTATATCTGCAAAAATATCATTAATATAAAGCTAAATAGTAATCAAATTTTTTTTAAAAAAGTTCAAGTAATTAGTTACGTATTTTAGCCCTCTATAAAGAATTTTTAAAAGCACAACTTTTTTATCCTGAATGTCATCTTCAAAAGTAAAATTATAATTTTTAATATGTTGTATAGAGAAGGGCCCATTTCACTCCCTCTTTGAATGTTTTCACCGGATGCCGCCAACATCATCATCTAAATATTGATATCATCGTCAATCATGCGCATCAAACACAAAATCTCCTCGTAGGAAACCATCCTCAAATCCTATGGTTTGTTGAAGGTGATTAATGTAGCATCTAACCCTGTTGTGATCCTTTCCCTCTCCTGCATATTAAATGCAATCACGAAGCATGAAGAAAAGCATTCGCTAGCAATCTCAGTAGCATATCGAGATACAATCTAATAAGATAGTTGTTTGATGACAGGCCCTGCTTTGTCCCTTAGCCTAATATAAGGGAGAACAATATAATGTCTCCACTTGCGGACATTAAAGTTGAAGATCTGACTGTTGAGATGTGTCACTTTAGTTGGCTCCCTAACTCAACTTTTTTATCCTCAAAATCTTCAAGTCATAGCTGGTTCAATTAATATTATAAGCCCTATAAAGAATAGTAGTTCCCAAGTGTCTAAATGGGCCTTCAATTTAGAAATGAAGAGACTATATAAAGTATTACCCATTCATGTGATATTGTAGCTGGGGTGTATATCATTCTTGTTATTATATTAAGATCTGATATCACAAAACAGAAGTTTATGAGTTGGTCCAATAACTTCGATGTTAGGTGGTGGGGGGGGGGGGGGGGATTGAAATAGGAAGGGTGAGCATAGGAGCCATGCGTGGACAACAAAGCAAGAAGATATACATGGATGAACACCCTATAAGATGAAGCAGAATGATATTGCAGTGCAAAGCGAATGTGCTTCACCGAAGCATGGATGATGGACGCGCAATGCGACGCTTACTCTTACAAACATGGAGACATGTAGGTAGACTTAAGATGGCAACACTTGTCAGAATTTCATATATGTTATTCTCTGAAAATATAAAATTATCATCTTGACCCTCCATCATTAAAAACGTTTTGAAAACATTATATACTACTATGATCAATAATTCATATATATATATATATAGCATTAGGCAATAGCAAGACTCAGGAGAGTAGAGGAATTGGGTCGGGGAAAATGACAGTAATTGTGAGATTATAAAGATCTAATTTAACACTTTATTAATAATAATTTGAAGTTAAGTTTAGGAGTTACCCATACTATTTTATTCATTAAATAATTTAATCTCTCATTGATTGAAAATCTTATATTATCAAATTGTTTATAATTAATATAATGATATTATTTTATCTATTTATTTTTCCAGCGTGATTAAGTTTACAAAATATTATAATCCAATTCATATTTAATTAACTTAAGTGAAAGAAGGTATTAAAAATTATTTTGCCTGATTTATCTTTTAATTAATGTTACCTCGCTTAATTAATTTTTTTTATTAATCTTTCGGGTAATCAAATTAATTTACAGGTTTAACCCAAATAATTTGGTTGTACTAATCTTCTTACTTTTAAGCATTAGCTTAGATTAAAATATTTTGAGATTTAAACAATTTTTAATTATGATGCGGCCCAACGGTTGATATAATTACCTAAACCTAACAAAACCTCTTCTGCCATTTCTGAAAGTTTGCCCGAGCATCAAAGCCGTTGTTATCGCTAAAATAAGGTGTATTTTTTCTTCTTTTATCTATTATTAGAATATTTTTTTATAAATTTTTTGTTAATATTGTTTAAATATTTTGATGGACTTATCATACATAAGATCTAATTTATTTTTTTTCATATTATATTTTCTTCAAATTTGTAATGAAATCTTCTTGAAAAAATAATTTTTCTCATATCTTTCGAATGATTTTTTCTTTTATATATAGGTAAACATTTTTAGATTTTTTTTAAAATATAAGATAATATAGGATTTTCAACCAATGGGAGATTCACTCAAAGGTATTGCAGTTAAAAAATTTGTCCCCAAAATTATTAATTAATACAATGGTGTTGATTTCGCCTTCTAAAACTAACTTCTAACTATTTTTTTATAAAGCGTTAAGTTAGTTCTTTAAAATCTCACAAATATTATCACTTTCTCTTATACAGCGCATCATTTCTCGTCTGAATCTCGTCATTGCCTAATATTATCTCTACATATTGGAATTTGCTTTCATATGCTATATATGTCGTTTAATTTGTATATAAAGTTAAGACAATTATCTTATTTCGTAATATATTAATTTGAGTTACTAATCATAGTAGAATATAATATTCTCTATATTTTTTATGATGATGGAAAATCACGATAATGATTGTGTACTTTCAGAGGACAACATATATGAAATCCTGACAAAAGTTAACCTTTTGAGTATACCTTCATGTATCAATATTTATAAGAATTGACGTCGCATTTTTCTATCAGTCATGCTTCGGTGAAGCACATTCATTTCGCTCTACAAAAGCATCTGGCTTCATCTTAAAGACCACACATTGCAATGAATACCACCACACTTTCATTTTCATCCATAGTTCCCATGCTCACCCCCTTCCCATCTGATCTCTCTCCCCTGGTAGACCCCAAATTGTTTACATCAAAGCTATTGCTCTAAATCACAGCCTTTTATTTTGTAAAATCAGATTTGAATACATTAACAATAATGATATCAACCCTTGCCACTATATCACACGACTTGGTACTACTCCATATAATCTCCACATTCCCAATTCGATGACCTGTTTCGACACTTGTGATGTCGTTATTATCTGTGGCACCCATAATATTAATCGAACCACCTATGAATTCAAGATTGATAGGATATTAGAGCCAAGGTGGGGGCCAACTAAGGTGTCATGCCTCAATTATTGCAAGATCTTTCACTCTAATGCCCAAAAGCGGAGACGATCTAATGATCTCACTTATCTTTCGCTAAGGATAAAACAGGCATTGTCATCAAACAAACAGCTTATTGGATGATGTATGATAATCAGAATCCCAACGCAGACTTCTCTTCATTCTATATATTTAAATTTAATGTGAAAGGGGAGAGAGGAAGGATCATAATAAGACTAGATGCTATATTCATCACCTCAAACTAACCAAATGAGTGAATGATGATTCCCCACGATGAGAGGTTTTGTTCAATGAACATGAGTGGCAATATTATCAATGTTTGGATGATGATGGTGACAACATGCTATGAAAACATTCAACAATGGGAGTGGAAGGGGTCATACTCTACACAATATATTAAAATCCTTAAATTTGTTTTTTGGAGATGACATTCCAAATAAAAAAGTTGTGCTTTTAGAAATTCTCTATAGAGAATTATGGTGCTTAGCTAATTACTTAATCTTATTCTTTTTTATTTTGTATTTTTCTTTATTGGATTGTTAATTAGCTTTATGTTAATATTATTTTGGTAGGTATAATCTTCAAGGAAGAGAATTGGTTAGCTATATATATTCTCATTACTAATAAATCACACTTTCGCAGCACTTTATAAGACCTACTGCAGCGGTTTAAACGCCTAATAATTTATTTGCAGCGGTTTCTGAACCGCTGCAAATCCGCTGTATTTGCGTTCGCTGGAAAAGGCTTTAGCAGCAGTTTTATAAGTGCTGTTGTAGGAAGGCTTTTGCAGCGCTTTTAGTAGGCGTTAAAACCGCTGTTAAAGGGTAGAATTGATTAAAAAAATATAATGCCAAAAAATCAAATTTTGTGATCAAATCACAAATATCAATAAAATACTATACAAATTGGAAGCCCAACAAATAAATAATCTATTACAATCAATAACCAGTTTACATATTGAGCTAAAGAGCATTTCAATTTCATTGGTCATTGAGGAACATCCAAAAGATCTTTAATTAAATAAAAGAAGGTTCATTCAAATGTAAAGGAAGAGTTAGTTGTTTAACAAGAAGAAACAGAAAAAATAAAACAAAATATATGAATGAAATATAATAAGAGAGTAATAGAGACTATTGAGGAATGAGCAATCAAAAAAAGCTTAGAGATGCACATGCAATAGTTTAGTTGCAATAAAAACAGCTGGAATAATTATTAGTTAATTTGGCAGCAATTTAGTTGCATTTCTAAAGATTTTCTTTTAGATCAAACGGTAAGATCAATTCTCATCATATTCAAAAGAGAAGCTTACTTGTTGCAGATCAATAAGTTTCTTTTCAAGATCGATCACAGCACCTCGACGCTCTTGAATATCTGTTATTGCATCAACAATCTGTACATTTGCAGGTAGAAATCAAATATTTATGAAATGTAAAGGTGCAATTTGTTCATACTTATGATAATTAATCATAATTCATGAATTCCTATAGTATGAACACAAGTGGTTTCATTTATTTAGGATTTCAAATGATAAATAAGGATTAAACAGGAGAAAGTCTTACTTACCTCTTCTGTAGGCCTTGTTCCAGTCACTGCAAAATTACAAGAGAAAAAATCACTATTTTTTATTTCATTCAACTCAGCATATATATCGCTAATATAGGAAAATTTATTTCATTCAACTCAGGATGAAAGACATTTCTTACAAAGCTGTATGATAGGGTATTTTTTTCTTTGTTTTTTTGCAAGTCTATTTTTTCCATACAGAAACTTATTTCATGTAATGTTGTCTTGAAAAACCAGTAGGAAAATCTTACAAAATGGTGAAAATATCTTTCAACTCAAGAACATATGTCATTAGTCCTGGGCTTAAATAAAGGACTATTCCAAATATTTTTGGTAGTAAGATACCTGTGTACACCATCCTTTCAACAGTCTCATGGTTCTCCTCTTAAATGGTTTGCCTTAAAATTTATAAAGAATGTAGAGAAATTAGATTAAATCACATATAATCAGGAAATTGAAATGGCTGACTTGACTGATCCTTTTTTAATGTACCTGAAATTGAGACATTCTGTAGTGATAATGATGATCATAGCTTTTCACCAAGAGCAAAAAATATGAGGAAAGAAATATGAAAGAAGAACACTAAAATCTTAAAAACTCACCTGCAAGTTGAACAGTTCAAATGTATAAGAGGGATTATACCACCAAATGCAGAATTTTTATCTCGTGAAGTTGGCCAGCAGATTTATCAAACATAGATTGCAACTTGTCAACCTATTTCATCAAATATGGTCCAGTTGTCAAAATATTGAACTTAGAGATACATATAAGTATATAAACATCTCATCATATTTATCAAATAAGCCTCCAAACATCCTTTTATTGAGCAAATAATTGTGGCATTTACAATGAATGACATGGATATACATATTTTTGAAACAATCATGCATTTTCGAACAATTTTATGCGATCAGTGGTCCATAAACAAACAAACAAAAAAAGATCATCATTAAATCATGAGTGAAAGTTTAACGTAACCTATGAAACATTTTTTTAAACGCATTTGAAGGAGATAAATGCATATAAAAGAAAAAGTTCTTCAAAGAATCTATGTTGTATCTCTCTTAATTATACCAACAAGATAACACATCTACCAAGATTACCATTTCTTATTATCATTAGTTTGTTCACTAAATCTATTATGGAACTCATAACATCTCAACACTTGCACATTGAATTTATAAACATAACATTGAAGCACCATGATCAGTAAACTATTTTTTTTTATAATCAAATAACCTACCCTTTGACTCAATTTTGCTCATAGGTTAAAGAAACAAATACCATATCATAGTTGAATGAAAGAAACTAAGGCATTAGAACCCTTAGCATTTCATCCATATAATGAAGCAAACAAACCCAATAAATCATGCTCAGATGTATAGCAACTGCAATGATTGAGACACTACATGTTTGTATCAAGAATGGTACTCATGCATTTTGTCTCCAATAAAAGGAGATCAAAAATCATATTTCATTTTCATACTTTAAAAGAGACTAATCATGAGACTTTCACTTTGGAACTCAAATATGGGAGAAGAAATTATAACCTTTTATTTTATTTTTTATTTTTTAAAGAAAACTTAAGAAGAATACTGCAAATTTTCTATCAGAGAAAATTCATCATGATTCATTTCTTGACTTTAGCAAACAACAACAAACCATCCCTTCTCAATCACAAAATTTTGAAAGATAGATTCACATCACAAAGCGAGGGTAGCCATATAGAAAAGGCAGGGATAAAAATAAGAAATCGAGGAAGAAAAGGAAGAAGAAGAAAATGAAAAAAGAGGGAAAGAGGGAAGGAGAAGGAGGGGAGTGGTTACCTGCACCAGCTTGCGAGAGGAGGCCGATTCAAATAGTTTCGGCGGGATGGAGTTGCGCAAAACAGAGAGGCGACGGGAGGGCTTCGGCTCTTCCTGTGGCGTGCGAACAAGGAGGAGGAAGCACAGACTTCGGCTAGAACTGGGTATGGCGACGAGTTTGGGTAGGGCAGTGGGGTTCGAAGGAAAAATTATTAGGTGCGGACACCGGACGTAGCTCTACGTCCGGACTCCACTAGAATGGCGCCACGTAGCGACCCGAAGACCCGGCGACCCGTTTCGCCGAGAAGTTCAAATGATGCACGTGCGGTATTACTGAAGAATTACTCCGGTATTACTCGGTATTATCAAAGAATTACTCGGTATTACCTATGAATTACCTAGCTAATACTCGGTATTACCTAGGAATTACTAGGTATTACCGAAGAATTACTTAGTATTACCTAGGTATTACTCGGTATTACCAAAAATTACTCGGTATTACTCGGTATTACCTAGGAATTAGTATAAAAAGGGCAGGTTTTTTTAATTTTTCTCGTCCAATCCGGGTCGGGTCGTCGGGCCAAGCAAAAGTTGTCATAACACGTGCTAAATACGTGACGCCATTCTAATAGAGTCCGGACGTAGAGCTACATCCGGTGTCCGCACCTAATAATTTTTCGAGGGAAGGAGGGTAGCAAACTGAGGAAAAAATCAGTAAGGTTTTAACATATTATATAATTTTGTAATAGACTGTTTTATTATTTCTTCCAATTTTATTATTTCATTATTGTGCATTGTAATTTACTTTGACCGTAATTTGTTTTTATAGTTTTGAACTTTTATTTATGTTTAAAGTTTATTAAAGATGAATTAGATCAGTTCATTGATTTAAGTTAATTAAATGTGACTTAGGATACAATTTACAAATTTAGGCACTCCTAAAAAATAAATAAGAAAAATTTGTTAGTATAGAAAATAAAGGATATTATAAGATTTTTAATCACTGAGAGATTCACTAAAAAAAATTATCAAAGTGAAGGAAGAATAATTCCTTAAATAATTATTAAAAAAATAAATCTGAGTATTCTCAAATTAAATAATAGACTAAACAAAAATCAATCCTAATTTTATTTGTATTAAATGTGTTCAATTTTTGTGCTTATAATAACGGTATAAACTCTCCCTCTAAAATAAAAAAATGGATTATTGGCACATTATGGAAATAAAAACTTGAACGGATGGGGACGATATAATCCATTAATATTTTTGTATTAAGAGAAGATATTTAAAACTCTATTTTTGAATTTTTGGGATGTAGGAATTTTTGATATTTTTAGGGAATTAGCTTGTGCAGTTTTGTATATAAAAAAAAATTATTATCACAACAAATGCTTGAGCTAAATTGCATAATGAGCAGATATTTATATATGATTTGCTTGCTAAATATGATTCCTTTCATGTCGGATGGGAACTCCAATCAGGAAATTAGAATGTATTCTGAATTAAAAAATTGTAGAGCGCATTTGTTCGTTTATAAATAGAAAATATAAGCTCTTCCGAAACAATAGAAAATAACTAGGAGGTTGAAAATGTGAAGTACAATGACTTTAGGGTCTACGACAATTTTAAGCTTGAGCTAAGTTCATACTCTCTTATGACTTTACATCTCTTATAAACTCAGGGTCTCTAACAACCTCAAGTTTTAAAAAAAAATTTAGATATTTGGCTACTTTAAATCTAAGAAAAGTTCAAGAACTTTGACAACTTCAAATTTAAGATGAGTTCAAATTTTTTGTCATCTTCAAATATGAGAAGTGAAGAGCTTATTCCAACTTGATTGATTGTCCTAATAATTAATCTATTTTGGTGGAATTTAAGTTTAATCTTGATTAAAATAGGATCACAAACAACCCCTATGTATCAACTGGTAGATGATGATAAGGCTGATGATGATGACATACCATTTGTTTGAGTGGTTTGTTGCATTCAGTTGTAATTTCAATTGATTTCTCCTCATTGATGGTCATCTCAGCAATCACTTTGTCTGGATGGTTGTTTCGGCGACTTGGGGAGTTCTTCTATGATGAACTAATTTTAGAAAAAAAAATTAGCAATTTTGGTGCCATTGTAATTTATTCTTCACTTGCTTATTACAGTTTTTAGCAATTGCTTGGTGAATTATGGCTGGTTGGTTCTTGTGGATTATTGTGCCTTCTGTTTTTGTAGCTTTTTGGTATTTTTACTAGATAGTGAAGATTGGTTTTTAACATGAAATGTTAAAGTTGGATAATTAGTTTTATGAGTTCTCTTACTCTACTTTAAGTGCTATTTTTTCAAAAATTGTCAATACTTAACTTGGAGTTATTTAGTGAATCAACTAAGGCTTAGTAAGATCAAAGGAGAAGAATACTGATTTATGTGAGATTAATAAGAAAGTTGGGCATGAGTTATCTTCTGATTCAATCAATGGTGTTTCTCCTCATACTCTAGTGGATTTGGCTATGGTTGCTTGTGAAGTGGTACCTATTGTTTCTTCTTTTCCTGTTCAGTTGTATGGCCAACTTGTTGAGGTCCCAATTAATTTAGTTTCTACTAATGCTTTACCTGCCCATGTGGGTGTCAGTCCGGGGGATTGTGTTAGATTACAAATTGATTGGCTTGAATGCTCCTCCTCTTCTGAGGTTGAAGAAGTGGAATTTATAGTTCAAAATGGTATTTTGCGAGATGATCATTTTTGGGTGGGTAAACGTAGCAAGCGGAAATCCAAAAGATAGCTTTTTGGAGTGTGCTACCATGTTGGTGTTTTGATTCTTCTCCTCTGTTGGCAACCTATAGCTTTTTCTGGTTGTGTTCTTCATTGGCCCCGCGAATATTATTGTTTTTTGATTGGGCTATGATGTGGCACGGGCTCATCACTCCAGATCTGAAGCTAGTTGGCAACCTTGGGAGGTGGTTCTATTGATTGGTGCTGGTGGTTGGTTGGTTGGTTCTTGGTGGTTTTTTGCTCATTCACTCCTCTGGATGGTCCATGCCTGAATTTGGAGTGGTTGGTAGTCTTTGCTAGGGGTGTAAATGAGTCGAGTTGAGTCTAGTATCTGCCTTATCAAGCTTGACTTATTTAATCCTTAATGAGCTCGAGCTCGATTAGTGGGCTCGAGCTCGACTCGTTTAGAAAATACCAAGCTCGAGCTAGAGCTTGTTTGAAAAGCTCGACTCGAAAACCAGCATGTAGGTTTTTTATAAATAAGCTTTGAAATATTATAAAATAATAATATTATAAATATATATATATATATATATATAGTTTAATCGAATAGCTTGATAAGCTTTCGAGTCGAGTCGAGTTGAGCTCGAACTCGAGCTCGTTTATCATACGAGCTCGATTACAGGCTCGAGCTCGAAGCTCGATAAGCTCGGCTCGCGAGCTGGTTAACGAGTCGAGTTCGAGCCGGCTCGGCTCACTTACACCCCTAGTCTTTGCCAATTTTGAGCCTGGTGGCCTTTTGTGCCTACTTACCTTCTCGTTTGTGCTCCCCTTTGGTTTCTTCTTTTGTATCCGGTTTCTTATTCTGGTCATTATGCTGGTTTGGCCCTAGTTGTACTCCTTTTTTTTCAATAAATAAAATCTTTTTCTTAAAAAAAAAAAAAACTAAGGCATAGTAAGACAAAGGATAGCCAACCTATCAATTTCAAGTTTAGAATAGAGTGATTAAGGAAGCATTTAGGATTACGAGGAACTTAAAATCAAATCTATATTAAAAAACCTAAAAGATTTTGAATAAATTTGTTTTTTTCATTTTTGAATTCAATTTGATATTGTTGATTACGAACTTAATTTAATTGATTTTCTTTAGTTTTATTTTTTACTTTGTTTTTTTTAATATTTTGAGTTTATTTATTTTAATGTAATTATATTTTGAATTGAGTGATTTTGTTCAATGTATTTTGATTCAATTTTAATGTGTTAGATTTGCAATGTTATATAGTTAATTTATTTTCAAAAAAAATTTAGCAATTTCCTATATGTCCGTGACTCCTAGCAATCCATACAAGAATGCGAAAGAAGTATAAGTAATTATGTGTAATAGGTTTACGTTGATCAATAGAGCATAGAAAACGTACCTTAATCTTGGTTGACCGAGCAAAATTTAGCATTAATTTTAAGCTAAGGTGATGAAGTAATCTCACTTGAGGTCAAAAAATGTCAGCATCGCATGTGTCATAAGTGCACCAGATATCCCTTGCAAATGACACATATATATATTAGAATTCAGTGTATTAACTGTCTAAGGCTTCATTTAGGACGGCTTTCTTACTGATTCTTAAAGCAACTTTTTAGCACAAAAATTTTAATTTTTATACCAAAAAGTTGCTTTAAGAAGTAGTAAAAAAACCGTCCCAAACGAAACCTAATTTTATATACATGTATCGTAGGTGATACATAGAAAAAATTTATATCAAAATTGATGATGCCCTCCACTTGCATGCATTACTCACAAATTTGTAAAATCAGCTTGCATTAATCATTTTAAATAATTTTTATGAGCACACAACCATGTTTATTAGTATGTATTCAAGTACAATAATTAGTAGAGTTAATATCATGATTTATGTGAGATTCAAGCCAAAGGACACCAATGTATGTAGTGGTGTTAATATTTGACACAACCCGAAAATCCGACTTGAATCCGACCCGAAAATTTCGGGTTATGATCAACTCGTTTCACCGTCGTCGTCGACTTGACAAGCCGTTGAAGCCTCACCCCACCCGCGCTGTCGCCTGCACCCTCACGTCTTGTTTTTTGAATCAAAACGTGTCCGCAGGTCAGGTCGGGTCAACCCGGTAACTTGCGTAGGTCGGGTTAGAGTTTAAATACTTGACCCGTTCGTAAAAATGGGCCGGGTTTGAATTAGGTCAACTAGTGAGTCAGTCCTAAGTTCGACCCGGACCCAACCCATGAACCGATTTTGACAGCCCTAAATGTATGAAGGTATATTGGTAAAGAAAATAATTTTCCATGAAATCTATCTAAAAGAAATTGGTTTCTCAGCCATCGCATAACATATAGTTGCAATTTCTTTTTCAAAATCCACAATAATTTGCCATTGCCGAGCCCTGCGCCTGTTCATGTCCTTGCACGCAGCATTCTCCCTTCCTCCTCCGCCAACACTTGCCCATTTGCAGAGATTACCAACTCGCCCCCGATCTTGCTACGTGAGACGGACGATATGCTGCTGAAATCGACGGAAATCATGATTTAGCCGATCACCAACATGATCGCCGCCACTTCGATGGCGTAGATTAGCGTCTCAATCACGATTGCCCTCTAATGCTAATTCCTCTCTTCGCCCGCAACCGAAGCATGAATGCGTTGTGAACAAAGAGCACCGCCCTTGAGAATGCTGGCGACGGTGGATGCGCTGCTATTTCATTGCACGATGGCGGACGGATGGAGCTGGTTCTCCGATTCATGCCATAAGCGATCGAATATGTCAAATGCAATAAAGAAGATGGAAACAGTGCCAGATCCTTTGATCGGAATCTGTCGGGCGTACCTCAACGGCGGGAATCCACTCGAGGCCGGCTGACTGTCCAATGACGAAGTTATCCGATGGAAAATCTGCCAAAACAGCCCGAATCCTGTTATTGCTTTCGCTTGCAGTTTTCTAGTGATTTTAGCTTCTTTTTCAGCCGCCTCACCGATAGCCCTTTCATGTACATTCTCCTCTTGTTTCGGGCGCCAGAAAAGGAGGCAAGCTCATCTCCCAGTGGGCTGTGAAGCGCAGAGAAAGGGGACTCATGAGAACATCGAGAACAGAGAAGAAGCAAAGTGAAAACATATTCCATCACCTTCGTCAGTGCCTTGGGTAACGGCTGCGACAGAGAGGAAGAAGAAGAAGAAGGAAGTGATGGAGGCTGGAGCAGAGACTGATCCCTCATTTTCCCTATCGATGGATCAAACAGAGGACCCAAAACAAATAAATAAATAAATAAAGTCCCGAAGGAGAAGGAGAGCCCTTCCTCGCTTGCCGTCCTTTTTTTGTGCTAACGTGGATCAATGAGCGAAAAGTTTGTTAGGGAATTTGTTTGAGGGGGTGAAGGATTCTAATTTAATGAGGATATTTAGATGCAAAACTTTTCTATTATCATCAATTCATCATAATTCTTTGTATTTTAGAAAAATCATAAATTTTAATTATATTATATTTAAGTTTAAATTAATGCAGTAGGGAGATATGCTAGCTAGATGTGTTTCTTATTACTAATATAAATGCATGAATAAAATTTTAAAAAATAAAAATATATAACAAAATTTTAAAATAATTTATGATATGTTAGGGGTGTCAATTTCGGGTCACGGGTCGAACACGAAATTGACCCGACACTGTTCAACCCGACCAGAACCCAACCCGTTTTTGTAAACGGGTTAGTTTTCCGGACTTGAACCCGACCAGCTCCGCTTCGGGTTGACCCGAACACGACCCGCCAAGTTGCAATTCGACTTCGCTCCTTTGTTGATGTTCGACTTTGCTCGTTCCGGTCAGGTCGGAAGTTACAACATTTTGATTGGAAGCAACGATAGGAGTTCGCAGTCGCTTGCTGTGAAGGAGTCGCTGCTCCTTCGTTGCTGTTCGACTTCGCTCCTTGCCTCCTTGGACGACGTTCACTTCTGGTTGGATCGGAAGTTACAACATTTTGATTGAAAGCAATGATGGGAGTTCGCTCGCAGTGAATGTCCGAAGGAGTCGCCAGCTTGCCGCTCCTTCGTTGTTGTTCGACTTCACAAGTTCACCCCTTGCCTCCTTGGACGACGTTCCCTTCCAGTCAGAATCGAAAGTTACAACATTTTGATCAGAAGCAACGAAGCTGCCTGGATGCCGGGTCAAAACAAGGTTTCTGGGCCAACCCGAACCCGACTCGGAATTCCAAACGGGTTGAAAATCAAGACCCAAACCAGACCAGTTTTGGGTTCGGGTTGACCCGAACCCAAATTTCTGTGTCAGGTTCAAGTCGGGTTTTCATGTCGTGTCCAATATTGACACTCCTATGATATGCTATATCAAAGATATTAAACTCTATATCAATATTAAATATAATAACTGCATAAATATAAATGATTTATACATATAGATTATTTATACTTCTATTATCTTTGAATTACACTCAATACAGTTAAATGAAAAATTAAATTAAACTAGATCAAGCCTCATGATTTTTCCGTCTTTTTAGGGGTTTCTGCGTAAAAACTCTGGTGTCACTTATGAATGTTACACCCCCTCTCTTTTGTTTGATTTTGTGTTGGATCTTCATAAAAAGCTAAGTCGTCAAACATTACATTTCTCTATTACCATGAACAACCTAGGACGCAACAACACTTAATTTTTTTTAATGACCTGCATCATTGCTTTAAGAGAAATTTGGCTACAAAAATGAAAAATACCACCACTATATACCCAAAAAAACTAAGATGTCATTTAGTAATACTTTTATAGTGGTGGCGACAACGGCTTATTGTGATAGCTCTTATAAAAATATTTAAAATATCTCAAAATTACTTTGCTTTTAAAAATAAAAAAATAGTTAAAAGTTAAAACACACAAACTCAACAAATATTAAAAAAAAAAATTTAAGTAATACCATTGGAGCCTCACTTTTATCCAACTAGTAAAAAATAAAAATTACATATACATATTATTAATGTGAATATTATTAAATTTAATTACAAAGATTTATTTTCTAACTAATCCTACATGTGCTCCCTCTTTTGATTTAAAATAGCAAGCTCTTTACATGAGTGCATGGTCAGGGGCGGAACCAGCCTTTCAACTTTGGGGAGGCAAATTTTTCTTAAAGACTAATATAAAAAAACAAAATAATGACATAATTCAAAGTGAAATCTTGTATTTCATTATGATAGGAAAATTGAAAATCATTACAATTTTATTAATCTATTTTGCATTTTTTTGATAATATTGGATAACATATTCATTGGGAATCAAATCAAACACATCTATTTCAATGTAAGGCACAAGGCAATCGTTGAGCCAATCATCACCCATCCTACTACGCAATCGATGTTTGATAATTTTCATGGCTGAAAAGGCTCTCTCCACTGTAGCAGTAGCAACTGGTAAGGTTAATGCTAAGGTAATAAGTCTGTAAACTAGAGGATACACGCCATTCTTCTTGAACTTAACAATCTGCTTTGCAAGATCAGCAATGCTTCTTAGAGAAGAGAACCCTTCACTGATCCGCATATCAATAATGTACGTTGATAATTGACTTTTAAGAGCAACAACCTCAATTATAGAAAAATCACTTGGATATAACTCTGCTAGACATATCAATTTCCTCTCATCATAAGCACGAAATGAATCACTTGGGTTTAAGCATGACACATAAAGAAGTAACTCAGTACTTGATTCAGAAAAGCGATTATTTAGCTCTTGAAGTTGCATGTCAACTACAGTATAAAATAGATCAACACGATAATGATGTAGATTTGTTTTATCTTCACCTCTTTGCACTGATCGACGACGAGTTTTGTATGTTTCATTCATGTTTGGAACAACAACTTCAAAAATACCACAAAAACGTGACACTTCATCTAGTAAAGCATTCCATCTATTCTCCCTTAGTAGTTGCAGTCGTTGTTTAGAAATTTGAACCAATTTCATCGCATTTTCAATGTCTTGATCTTTCCTTTGCAATGATTGTGACTTCTAGGTTGATGGGGTCCCTTCAATAGATAGGATCTCCGAATCTTATCTCTATCATTTATATCATAACTCCAAATAGGAAGTCGGAGTCCTGGATCTGT
Organism: Dendrobium chrysotoxum; assembly: GCA_019925795.1. NCBI lineage: Eukaryota > Viridiplantae > Streptophyta > Magnoliopsida > Asparagales > Orchidaceae > Dendrobium > Dendrobium chrysotoxum. Next base: position 36,392,062 of record CM034304.1, on the reverse strand, counting down.
TGGGAGATCGTTAATATCAAATTCTATTCGCTCCTTCCTCTTTAAATAATGCTCCATTTATTTAACCATAAAATGAAATTTAATTACCAAAAAAGAGCAACTTTGAGACACTGTATCAAAAATGAATCAGGAAAAATAAATGCAATACTCAGTTTAGCAAATACAAGAAGATGATATCCCTCAGAATTAGATAGTTGCATTCTATGGAATCACACATTTGCACTCAAAAGATTGAAACTAGAAGAAAAAATTTATTCAAGCTAAATGTTGTGAATTACAAAAAGGAGACCACTATATATAGACTCATAATCTAGGTTGGTAGATAACGTTGGCTCATGATCAGTCTCAATTTAAATTTAAGTTAATTCCTTACATATACTCATCCACCTAAACTTACTTGAAAAAAGTAGTTAATATTATAGATAAAATTAAATTGATTAAAAAAAGATTGAAAACAGCTCATGACAAACAGAAAAAAAAATATTATTATCCAAAGCATAATAAGAAGATTATCAAAATATTGATAATAATAAAAAAATTTCTATAATTAGAGATTCATAGAACACGTTCAGATGCTTTGTTATGTGTCTTTCTTTTTGGCCAAGGGAAAAGTTCATGTGCAAGGCAAGAATAAGGATGGCTTTGGACTCAAACGAGATTTGATTCAATATATTTACAGAGCACAAACTCATTAGGATCATATTCAGAGCATCAATGCAATTCCACCATCTTATTCAAATGCTGTATAAAAAGGATCAGTGTTAATTTGTACTATCATCACTTAATTATTAAGACAGAAATAGAGCCAAAATAATGAAATCAGATCATCAGAAGGGTGAAACTAAGGGGAACATAGAAGAGGTGAGTTACTATATATCAGCACTTCGTCTGTCTACTTTTTCTTTTTTGCTTCTTTGATTCCATGAACTTATAAAATTAAAGGATCAGTGCTGGAAGCAAGCGGAAGAATCGAAGAAGTCAAGAAGAAGAGAAGAACTTACCGGAGATGGCAGAGCCCAGCCGATTCGAGCGTTCATAATGAAAATACAGCAGAGAACCGGAGATGGTAGAGCTCAGCCAGAGGGAGATCGCGTTCGGAGCTTTTCGGAGCCTCGGAGGCGAACTGGCAAAGGCGACTCGAGAGGCGAACTGGCGAAATGCTTTAGGCGGAAATATCACATATTAGGGCAAATTTTAACCTATTGAGGGACAAATTACTTAATAGCCCATATACTTATAAAATTTTTACATTTTTTGAGGGGGGGGGGGGCAATTGCCCCCCTGTCGCTACAGTGATTCCGCCCCTGTGCATGGTAATTGACTCATGCAGTATATGACATCACTTATTATATATGGCCATGTATTTTTTAGGGTGGGCAAACTAATATTCTAACTAGTCAAAAATTTTTTATCAAAAAATTGTAGATTGTATTCTAACCAATTAAGAAATTCTTCAAACCATTTAAATTTAAATTTACATGAAGCATTTCCTGTCATTGTTCTCCAAAGGAGGAAGATGAGGAACTATCGTGAATGAATTATAGGCAACGCCAAAATATCAATTTTTATCAGAAAATATGCAGAAATTTGCGAGGGTGAAAGTTAGAATTTATTTCGATTAAGTATTAGTTATCAATAATTTTTTAACCCATCGGGCTTAGCTGGGTTGGTGGGCGAGCGTGGTTAGGAACCTCCCAACCCACATTCGTTTCTCCTCTCAAGTGGCGCGACTTCTTAAGTGGGGAGAAAATAAGTGGTGATTCGATACTTATGGGGCTGGTTGCCGCTAAGCCCGTCGAGAAATTTGTTACTCCGCCAAATACCTCCTCTAAGGGGTGGCAGCGGATAGATATCTTCGTTCCCACAAAAAAAAAAATCAATAACTTTTGAGTTAAAGTTGGATTAAAATTAGCCTAATAAAAGAGCGAGACTTTTTTTTTCAGCAAGTAGAATGGCTATGGCAGAGAGCAAATCATATGCTATAAATATGTATTTTTAAATTTAATTATTTTTTACTTTTATATTATTATCAGAATTCCTTGTATTTTAGAAAAATATTTTAAATATTTATTATATTTTAAAACTATTGTGAATATTTAATATTTAATGTTAAATTAAATTTAACACTATTAATATTTTTAATTTTTAATATTTTATTTTAAATATTAAAAAATATTTTTTATTTTTAATCTGGATTTCAAAATATTATATATCAATATTTTTAAAAGGGCATTGAAAAAGGAAAATATACAGATATATTAAAATCGGCTATATAATATTTTTATAAAACTGTTATTTTTAGGTATTTGTATAGACAAATTAAGGAAAAAAATAAATATTGTACATTGGTGGATTTAATTGGAAACTTGTATTAACAGTATTGTCAAATATACAAAGTGGTCTTTTGGTACTATGATAGTCATTTTTAAAAATATTTAAAATATCTCAAAATTATTTTAATTATTTTTAAAAATAAATAAATTTAATTTTTAAAATACAATAAATATTTTTTTTAACAAAAGAAAATGAGAAAACAAATGTAATACCAAACAAGCCCTAATTTCAACCAATAAGCGAAAAATAAAAATTAGACATACATAAAAAAAATAAAATAAAAATAATAAAAATTAGACATACATATTATTGATGAGAATATTTTAAAATTTAAATACAAAAATCTATTCTCTAATGATCCCCAATGTGTTTTCTCTCTTAATTGAAAATAGAAAGCTCTTTTCATAGAGAAATTATTCTGCGGAGTCCGGACAAGAAGAACAGCCCAGACTGTAAGTGTACACACTATGTATAAAAAATTGATACACACCGTATATAAATTTGTACATAATATATACACTCATATATACGAACAGGAAGAGCACAGAATAATTTCTCCTCTTCATGAGTGCAGTTTAACTTACTCAAGTTGTGTATTATATAGTTTCTAATTTAGAGGTCTCTGGCAATTGTGAAAATTTTCTTCATATTCACATAGATTTATTCGATCAATAATGAAAAATAAATTTTATTTGAAAATATGTTTTTAAAAATAACTATTGCTCATGAAACAAAATTATATTGCAAATATCTTTTCAACTTAATTTTTATTTATCTTATTATTTAATTTGAGAACATTTTCTTTTTTTGAAGAATTATTTAAGAAATTATTGTTCCTTCTTCGATTTTTTTTTAAGTAAATCTCTCACTGATTGAAAATCTTATATTATCCTATTATTTTTTAACTAACATACTGATAAAATTTTTCTTATTTATTTTGTAAGAATCCTTTTTAACAAAAGAATTAATAAAACAAAAGAAATAATAAAACAATCCTTTGCAAAATAATACAATATATTCTTCATTAAAAAAAAAGGAGATGCCTTTATTATAAACTTAAAAAAAAACACTTTGAACTAATAAGTAGCATTAAAAATTTCCATCCATAGATATCCTCAAAATTGATGTCCGAGGATAGATATAGCCAACCAAGTCTCTTTTATGAAGATCATACCTGCAAAAATAACATTAACATAAAGCTAAATAACAATCCAATGAACAAAAATACAAGAAAAAGAAGAATAAGAACAAGTAATTAGTTACGTACCATAATTCTCTGTGGAGAGTTTCTAAAAGCACAACCTTTTGATTTGGAGTGTCATCTTCAAAAGTAAATTTATAATTTTTAATATAATGTGTAGAGTATGACCCCTTCCATTCCCATTGATGAATGTTGTCATCAGATGTGAACATCATCCAAACATTGATATTTTCGTTACTCATGTACACCAAACACAACCTTTCCTGGTAGGGAATCATCCTCCACTCATATACTTGGTTGGAGGTGATGAATTTAACTTCTGGACCTTTTAAGATCCTTCCTTTCTCCTCCTTTACATCAAATGCAAACACAGAGCATGAAGAAAAGTCTACGCGGGGATTCTGAATACCATCCATAATCCAATAAGCTTTTTGTTTGATGACAATGCCTGTTTTATCTCTTAGCCAAAGATAAGGAAGATCATTGGAGCGTCTCCACTTCCTGGCCTTAGAGTCTAAGATCTCGCAATAATTGAGATTTGGCACTGGAATTGGCCCCCACTTCGGCATTGATATCCTCACAATTTTGAAATCATAAGTAGTTTCATTAATATTATGGACGCCACAGAAAATGGCGATACCACAAGTATCAAAACTGGTATTCGGATTAGGAATGGGGAGATTATATGGAGTTGTACCCAATCGTGTGATGTAGTAGCGGGGGTTGATATTGTTCTTGCTATTGTATTCAGGTATGATATTGCAAAATAGAAGGCCGTGTGTTGATGCAACTGTTTCGATGTTAAGAGTTTGAGCTCTACCGGGGGGGAGAGATGAGCTGGGAAGGGGGTGACCATATAAGCTATGCATGGATATGAAAGTGTGGTGATATTCGTCGCAATAAAAATACTGTAAGATAAAGCCAGATGCTGTTGTGGTGCGACGCGAATGTTCTTCACCGAAGCATGGCAGATAGCCAATACGACGCCAACTCCGACAAACACTGAGGCATGAAGGGAGACTCAAAAGGGCAACTCTAATCATGATTTCATATATGTTGTCCTCTGAAAGTACACAACCATCTTCTTGGCTCTCCATCTTCACAAAAATTTGAAAAACATTATATTCTACTATGATCAATAACTCAAATTAATATATTAAATAAGATAATTATCTTAACTTCGTATACAAATTAAACAACATATATAGCATATTAAAGCAAATTTCAATAAGCAGTGATAGCATTAGGCAATGGCTAGATTCTAGCGAGTAGAAGAGGCGTTTGTATTTGGAAAAGTGAGACTGATGGTGAGATTTTTAAGGACTAATTTAACGATTTATAAAAAAAAAAAATTCGAAGTTAGTTTTAGAAGGCAACATCGACACTATTTTAATAATTAATGAGTTTGAGAACAAAATTTTTAATTGCAGTACTTTTAAGTGAATATCTCATTGATTGAAAATCCTATATTACCATATATTTTCTAATTAACATAATGATATTATTTTATTTTTCAGTGTGGTTAAGTTTATAGATTAATTATCATAACAAATTAATATTTAATTAACTTATTAATCTTTTAATTTATTTCTCCCGTTAATCAAATCAATTCATAAGTTTAACCCAAATAATCTGGATTTACTTATCTTCTTACAAAAGCAAACCAATACTTTCAAGCATAGAGTTTTGATTAAAAGATTTTGATATTCAAATAATTTTAAGATTGAATACTTATGGGATTTATCAAACTCTTTTTTTAGGCTTTATTTGGGATGGCTTTCTTACTGCTTCTTAAAGCAACTTTTTAATACAAAAATTAAAATTTTTATACTAAAAAGCTTATTTAAGAAGCAATAAGAAAGTCATCTTAAATGAAGTCTTAGGTTTCGTTTGGGACGGCTTTCTTATTGTTTCGTAAAGCAGCTTTCTAGTTAAAAAATTAAAATTTTTTAACTAGAAAGCTATAAGAAGCAATAAGAAAGCCGTCCCAAACGAAACCTTAGACTTCGTTTGGAGAGCTTTTTGCTGCTTTCTAAAATAATTTTTCAGTATATATATATATTTTTGAATTAAAAATTTTTGTAATAGAAAGTTATTCTAGGAAGCAGTAAGAAATCTTTCTCAAACAAAGCCTTAGAGTAAAATGATGCGGCCCAACTGTTGGAAGATTATTTCTTCATTTCAGGCATTTAAATCATGCACTTTACAATTTATCACTCATATTTCCCAAATTATTTCCCAAAAAAAAAATATTATTTCCTTACAATTGAATTGTCTCATAAGATTTGTTTGTTTGGACATATTTAAAATTCATGAGAGCTTTAAATACAATGTAAAATAAATACATTTTTTTAGAAGTTCATAAGTTGTCTAGTTAGATGCAAATCAAATGACAAGAACAAATGTCTAATGGTGAGATAGTTTCTTTTTGCATTTTTAAAAGACTTCATTACAAATATGGAGAAGATATACTATGAAAAAAATATAAATTAGATGTTATGCATGACAAATCCATCAAAATCCATAAACTAATTTAATAAAAAGCTTATAAAATAATAAAAAAAATTTAATATTAGATAAAAGAACAAAAAAAACACCTTCTTTCAGAGATGGTGACGGCTTGGATTTCAGGGCAAACTTACAGAAATAACGGAAGATGTTTTGTCGGGTTCAAGATATATCAGCAAATCCCAACGATATGACAACAGCTCAAATATAGAAGAGGTTTAAAGTAAAATGCCTTCCGTTTTAGTTTCAAATGATCAATTTAAATAGTTGAATCATTTACAAATATAGATATAACACTGCCAAAATTATCAATGGTTTACATCAAATTGCCAAAATTAGCAATGATTTGAAGTAGTTTTAATCGCCAGATGCTGTTGCAGTGCGAAAATTAATAAAAATTTAAAAATTACATAAAAAAATTCATCTCATCACCTACAAATTAATATAATAGAGACTTTCAATACATTCAACTTTAATTTTAACAATAGAAACTAAGGCTTCGTTTGGGACGGCTTTCTTACCGCTTCTTTAAGAAGCAGTAAAAAAGCCGTCTCAAACGAGACCTAACTCTATTATAAACTCCACTTCTACGACCATAATTACTTAGAACAAGCAATGAAATTGTAGAAGGTTGTGGGCACGTGAAAATCAATCAACAAATAGCGGGAATAATTAAATGGTAGAACTGTGAATAGCAACATACAGAAGGATGAAGGAATAATGCGATCCGATTAGTCCTCACGGAGACTTGGAGATGGAGTCTTGACTCGGGCGGCGGGGCGGGATATCTGCGGTCGGTTTTTCTTTTTATACAAATAAAATTGTCGTAGTTGAACATAAGGAATAGTTTGAACTTTGAAGTTAGTTAATTAATAAATGAATTATTTTGGAAATAATTTTTTTTTTCTGCAATCTCTCATTAATTGATCGATAATCTTATATCATCGTATATTTTCTAATTTATTTTTTTAATATTATTTTATTCATTTATTTTTCAGCCTGGTTAAGTTTTTATTAATTTTTAATTAACTTAAATGAAATAGTTTAATTAAACTCCGGACCATCACCTAAGGTCCAGAGTTCTACCAGACCACCACCTAGGGCCCAGAATTCTGCCAGATCACTTGGTGACTCCAAAGTTTCGCCAATGTGATATCAGACTTTCACATACCCCCGACTTCAACCCTACAATTGATACTTGTAATATAATCGCCCTTGGAGGCAGTCAGCCCACTGTAACCTACTTAAGTTCTAGTAGAATCATTTCAACTGGCCAAGCCCCGAGGTTTTTCCCTTTTTCCAAGGTTTTACACGTAAAAATTTTGTGTTCTCTGTGTGTGAGCTGGATATTCGTGCAACACTAAGACATAAAATTCTAACTCTATCGTCGCGTATATTCAAGCCCGCAACAATACTAATAAGAAATTAGATTAAATGGGCTCAAATCAAGGGCTCAAAATATATTTGAAAGCTTCAAGAAATTAATTTGATAACTAAATGATATCAAAATATAGCATGCTTATAGTCGAATCGAGCTGCTCGACAAAACGAATCCAACGAGCCCAAGATATCTTAATTTTGACATCAATAAGGCACTTAAATACCATCAACACTTTATAATTGAATGAATCGATATGGGTCATCCAATCGAGCACTCTAAATTTGTCCTTCATCTTCTCTATATTTATGGAGCATACCACTCTTAAAAATCTATAAATAAACCCTCACTTCTAAAATGAAAGGGGGGCTTGGACTTTTTAAGGCTTAGACCCAAGGCTAGAGACTCAAGAGAGCTCAGAGGCTTTAAGTATCCCAAAACTCCCCCAGGCACCACCATCGGTGAAACTTCCCCACCAAGTCATCACTGTTGGACCTTTGCCCAACCATCGTTCTCAAACCTCCGTCCATACGCCATCATCAGGCCATCGTTCCACCTCTGTCGCTCGTCGACTACGGTCCCTCAAATGATCATCACCCGCAGACTACGATCCCTCGTACCACCGTCTCCCGTCAATTACATTCACTCCGACCACAGTTGCTCGCCAACTACGATCCCTCCTACCACTGTCTCCCGCCGACTACAGTCCATTCGACCAACATCACCGGTCGACTACGTTCTCTTAGACCAATGTCGCCCACCAAATATGATTCCTTAGACCACCATCTTTTGCAGACTATGATCCCTCCAACTGTCATCACTCGCCGACTACTGTCCCTCCGACCTCAATCGTCCGCCGACTATGATACGTCTGACCACCTAAGCTTGCTGACGACAATCCCTTTAACCTCCGCCACCTGCCAACAACGATCTGTTTGTCCTCCACCGCCCACCAATTATGGTCCTTCAAACCACTATTTCCTGCAGCCTTCGATCTATCTGAACACCGTCGCCCGCTAATTACGGTCTACCTAACTACTGTCGCCCACCAACTACTGTCCCTTCAACCTCCATCCTCTGACCTCTATCACTCAATAAAGGTTTCCGCTACCATAGTCACTCGACTACGATCTAATGACCAAATGAACATGTTAATATTCTTTTGAGAACAACTCTCGTATCACTAGATTTTTCAACTCCCATTAATATGTTCTATATGATGTATATTTACACAATTGAGCCAAAGCCGTCTCCCAAAGAAGACATCATTTGTAATCAACTACAAATACTAGTAGAATTATTTTAACTGAGACATGTCCCTTAGTTTTCTCTTTTTAAAATTTTCCACATAAAAATCTTGATATCTCTTATGACTCTAGCATATTTTTCTGTTATCTATCTATGTGGTGGATCTTCATACAAAGCTCGGATAGTAATTATATCTCTCTACCACCGCAAATATTTCGGCACGCTACAACTATATATTCTTAAATTATTATATGATGAGAGAAAAGAGTTATATGAAATATATTGAAAATTATGTCATTTTATACAGTGTCAGAAGAGAAATAATAATCAGCATTTAGAAAATATATTATTTTTTTTCAATGCAGCTTTATATATATTACTTTGATCTTAATTATCTTGAACATAGTTAAAAAAATATTATACCTATAATTAAAAAATTAAACAGAAAATTTTTAAATTTATTTTACAATTCTATAAATTGTATAAAGATATACTTAAAATTTATTAAATCTATTTTGAAATCCAGACGTCCTCAACTCTCGACATCTTTAGTGATCATGTTTGTTGAGGTCAGACGAAGGTTAACTAGTATTTTCTCTAAGAAAAAAGGACGTTAAAATAAAATTTTATCTATATTGATTAAAATATGAGTAGACTGCTAAAGAGAATATTTTATTGGAAATTATTACCGAATCAATAAAAAAAACCTTGAAAAGTATGATCAAGCATTTTCTTTTTTTCTTTTTTTTTTTTTGGAAAAATAGGGGTAAAATATACCCAATTTCATTCCAAAAATAAATGATTACAAGAAGAAACAAAAAGTTTGTAAGAAAAAAAAAACATGCAAAACTAAAAGGAAGAAAAGAGAGAAGAAATCTAACAGAAAGCCTTAAGCTATCCAAACAAAAACTCCTTAGAAAAGGAGAAAAATGTACAAAAAGAAATAAAAAGACTAAAAAGCTAGTCCTTAAAAAATAAAAGAATAGACTAAAACAACAAAGGAAAAAATTCTTCAGCTTCAAAATCACAAACTGATCCAGCTCCAAAAGTTCAATCAGCAAATAGACGGTCTCCAGAGCAAAAGGAACCATCTAGTCTTCCAACCAAACCAAATAAAAGAAATCAAAGATCTTTAAAGAGATGCAAGCCAACCTGATCCATTTCCAAAAGCTCAAACAACATAGCTCCCAGCCATCTCAAGAACTAGCCACCAAACATCCAGCGATCACCGGGCCATTTAAGCCAAGCAAGAGACCGAGCAATAGCAATCAACAAGGCTTCCAGCCAAACCAACAAACAGCAATAGCCATCCGAGCCACTAAAACTCCTACATGAGACAACTTTAGCTTCAAAAGCTCAAACTGATTCAGCTCCGACAATTCAATTAGCAGAAAGACAACTCTAGATCCATCTCCAAAAGTACAAACAACAAAAATAGCACCCAGCCATCTCAAGAACTAGCCACCAAACAACAAGCGAACACCGGGCCATCCAAGCAAAACAAGAGACCGAGCAATTAGCATTCAACCAGGCTTCCAACCAAACCAACAAACAGCAACAACCAACCGAGCCACAAAAACTCCTACAAGAAACCATAATAACAAGCATCCAGCAAGCAGAAAAAAAGATGAAGAGAATGAGAAAAACAACTCAACAACAAGCCACCAAACAACAATTAAACACCAGGGCCACCAATAAGAAACAAGAGAGCACCAAACCAAATAGCACCAACCCCAAAAACCCAAACAGAAGAGAGATAGAACCCAAACCCAACCACCAAAACAAGACCAACTTGAAAGGCACCCAACCAAACCAACAAAAATAAACCAGAGAACACCTAGAAGAAGCTAGCCAACCCACAAAATAAAAAGAATCCAAACCACAAGCCAAATAAAAAGCCAAGCCACTAAAAGAACAAAAACACCCCCCACCAAGACTCAAGAAAGAGAAACCTTCAACACAACCAAAAAAAAAATCAACTTTAGTTGCTAGACTTGACCAAACTAGGAAAAGCACCTGGTTGCCAAATCAACCATCCAAAGAAGAAATGAGAAGGAAACCCCATCATCATAGTTAAAAACAAAAATAAAATCAGAAGAAAGCAAATAAAAACCAGACCGGCAAAAACAAGCAACCCAACCCAGCCAGAATAAAAAAAATACTTTCTTTTTTCCTTTTTTGTTATGTTCTTGAAAATTTTGTCTACTAACATCCTATTAGAAAAAAAGCAAGAAATGCTTAATTTAAGAGCTAATTTATATTGGTGAATTTGATTGGAAATTAAATTACTACTATTATCAAATTTAAAAGGGATATTTTATTATTTCGAATGAGAATCATGACTTCAACAAACCCTAAATGGTAAGGGGATCTTTTCGGATCACTTTTATAGCGGTGCTCAGTGATAGCCGATAGTGATAGTTATTTTAAAAATACTTAAATTATATATTTAATTAAATTAAATCAAAGAAATGAAAATTATTTATCGCCCCAAATTAATCTTTTAAAGAGCTTTAGAGATTGAGAAAAGTTTAAATCTATAAACACAAATTATGCCCAAAGCAAATTACAATTTAAAACAATCTTATTTAAAATAATACAATATACACTTTCTAAAAAAGGTAGAAAGGAAATGTCATAAGCTTTTCAAAAAAAAAAAATACTTTGAATTAATCAGCAGCATTAAAAACATCCATCCATATAAATCCCAAAACTTGAATATGAATTATTCATGAAGTCAACCAATTCTCTTCCTCAAAGATCATATCTATAAAACTATCATTAATATAAAGCAAAATAGTAATCAAATGAAAAAAAATAAAAGAAAAAGACAAAAAATTAAGTAATTAGTTACGTACTGTAGTCTTCTGTAGAGAATTTTTTAAAGCGCAATTTGTTGATCTTGAATGCCATCTTCAAAGGAAAATTATGATTTTTAATATGTTGTATAGAGAACGACCTATTCCATCGCCTTCTTTGAATGTTTTCACCGAATGCCGCCACCATCATCATCCAAATATTGATATCATTGTCGATCATGTGCATCAAACACAACATCTCCTCGTAGGAAACCATCCTCAAATCCTATGGTTTGTTGAGGGTGATTAATGTAGCATCTAACCCTGTTATGATCCTTTCCCTCCCCTCCATATTAAATGTAATCACGAAGCATGAAGAAAAACCTTGGCTAACAATCTCAGTAGCATGTCGAGACACAATCCAATAAGATTGTTGTTTGATGGCAGGCCCCGCTTTGTCCCTTAGCCTAACATAACGGAGATCAATAAAATGTCTCCGCTTGCGGACATTAAAGTTGAAGATCTAACAGTTGAGATGTGCTACTTTAGTTGGCTCCCCAACTCAACTCTTTTATCCTCAAAATCTTAAAGTCATAGGCGGTTCAATTAATATTATAGGCGCCATAAAGAATGGCGGTTCCCAAGTGTCTAAATGAACATTCAGTTTAGGGATGAAGAGACTATATGGAGTAGTATCCAGTCATGTGATATTGTAGCTAGGGTGTATATCATTCTTGTTATTATATTAAGATCTGATGTCAGAAAATAGAAGGTTATGAGTTGGTCCAGTAGCTTCGATGTATGGGGGGAGATGAAATGGGAAGGGTGAGCATAGGAGCCATGTGTGGACAATAAAGCAAGAAGATATACATGGATGAACGACCTATAAGATGAAGCAGAATGATGTTGCAGTGCAAAGCAAATGTGCTTCACCGAAGCATGGATGATGGGCAATGCGACGCTAACTCCTACAAACATGAAAACATGTAGGTAGACTTAAGATGGCAATACTTGTCAGAATTTCATATATGTTGTTCTCCATTATTAAAAAAATTTTGAAAATATTATATGCTACTATGATCACTGATTCAAATTAATATATTATGAAAAATATAAATATCTTGATTTTATATACAAATTAAACAGCATATATGGCAAAAAAATACCAAAAGGCAACTATAGCATTAGGCAATAGCAAGATTCAGGAGAGTAGGGGAAGCATTGGGTCAGTGAAAGTGATAGTGATGGTGAGATTATAAAGATCTAATCTAACACTTTATTAATAATAATTTGAAGTTAATTTTAAAAGGATTTACCCATACTACTTTATTCATTAATTAATTGATGATTTTGAAAATAGTTTTTTGACTATAGTATGTTTTAGTTAATCTCTCATTGATTGAAAATCTTATATTATCAAATTCTTTATAATTAATATAATGATATTATTTTATCTATTTATTTTTCCAGCGTGATTAAGTTTATAAAATATTAAAATCCAATTCATATTTAATTAACTTAAGTGAAAGTAGGTATTTAAAATTATTTTGCCTGATTAATCTTTTAATTAATTTTACCTAGCTTAATTTTTTTATTAATCTTTCCAGTAATGAAATTAATTCACAATTTAACCCAAATAATTTGGATGTACTAATCTTCTTACAAGTAATCCAATACTTTTAAGCATTAGTTTGGATTAAAATATTTTGAGATTTAAATAATTTTGATAATTTGTATCTATATTTATAAATGTTTCAATTATTTAAATATAGCATTTGAAATAAAAAAAAGAAAGATATTTTACTTTAAGCGACCGTTATGTCTTAAGTGTAATCAAATTGTTGTCATATGTTGATATAACCTAAATCCAACAAAACCTCTTCTGCGATTTTTCTGAAAGTTTGCCCGAGCATCAAAAGCCATCGTCATCGCTAAAATAAGGTATATTTTTTCTTCTTTTATCTAGTATTAGAATATTTTTTTTATAAACTTCTTTGTTAATTTTGTTTAAAGATTTTGATGGATTTATCATACATAAGATCTAATTTATATTTTTTTCATATTATATTTTCTCCAAATTTGTAATGGAATCTTCTTGAAAAAATAAATTTTTTTCTTGTCTTTCGAATGATTTTTTCTTTTATATTTAGGTAAACATTTTAGATTTTTTTTTAAATATAGGATAATATAGGATTTTCAATCAATGAGAGATTCACTCAAAAGTATTGCAGTTAAAAAATTTGTCTCCAAAATTATTAATTAATACAATAGTGTTGATGTCACCTTCTAAAACTAATTTCTAACTATTTTTGAATCTCGCTATTGCCTAATATTATCTCTACATATTGGAATTTGCTTTCATATGCTATATATGTTGTTTAATTTGTATGTAAAGTTAAGACAATTATCTTATTTTGTTATATATTAATTTGAGTCACTAATCATAGTAGAATATAATGTTCTCTATATTTTTTGTGATGATGGAAAGTCACGATAATAATTGTGCACTTTTAGATGACAACATATGTGAAATAGTGACAGAAGTTAACCTTTTAAGTATACCTTCATGTATTAGTGTTTGTAAGAATTGACGTTGTATTTTTCTATCAGTCATGCTTCAGAGAAGCACATTCATGTCGCACTACAACAGCATATGGCTTCATCTTAAAGACCATACATTGCGATGAATATCACCACACTTTCATTTCCATGTATGGCTCCTATGCTCACCCCCTTCCCATCTCATCTCTCTTCTCTCTCCCCTGGTAGATCCCAAACTCTTTACATCGAAGCTAATACTCTAACTCACAGCCTTTTATTTTGCAAAATTAGACTTGAATATGTTAGCAAGAATGATATCAACCCTCGCACTATATCACACAACTTAGTACTACTCCATATAACCTCCGCATTCTCAATTCGAAGACCCGTTTCGACACTTGTGGTGTCGTCATTATTTGTGACACCCATAATATTAATCGAACAATCTATAAATTCAAGATTGTTAGGATATCAGAGCCAATGTGGGGGCCAACTAAGGTGCCATGCCTCAATTATTACGAGATCTTTGACTCTAATGCACGAAAGTGAAGATGATCTAATGATCTCACTGATCTTTCGCTAAGGGATAAAACGGACATTGTCATCAAATAAACAGCTTATTAGATGATGTATGATAATCAAAATCCACATGTAGACTTCTCATCGTTCTATATATTTAAATTTAATGTGGAGGAGAATAGAAGAAGGATCATAATAAGACTAGATGATATATTCATCACCTCAAACTAACCAAATGAGTGAAAGATGATTCCCTATGATGAGAGGTTTTGTTCAGTGCACATGAGTGACAATATTATCAATGTTTGGATGTTGATGGTGACAGCATGCTATGAAAACATTCAACAATGGGAGTGGAAGGAGTCACACTCTACAAAATATATTAAAAATCTTAAAATTTGCTTTTGGAGATGACATTCCAAATAAAAAGTTTGTGCTTTTAGAAACTCTCTACAGAGAATTATGGTGCTTAGCTAATTACTTGATCTTATTGTTCTTTATCTTGTATTTTTCTTCATTGGATTGTTAATTAGCTTTATGTTAATGTTATTTCTGTAGGTATAATCTTCAAGGAAGAGAATTGGTTAGCTATATATATTCTCCCTGACATCAAATTTAAGAATATCTATGGATGGAAATTTTTAATGCTGCTTATTAGTTCTTTTTCTTTTTCTTTTTCTTTTTTTTTCTTTAATATCTATGGAAGACAGTGCCAGCTTTAACCGTCGGCTCGGGTAAATTGGTGTGGGTTGCCCGCTAGGTCGACCGAAGTTTTAACTGGCCTATGAACAATGTTTTCTCGTCTCAAAAAAAAAAAAAAAAAAACTTTCACGTAGATTCTAAGTCATTTGTATCACCTTTAAAGTCTTACCACGCGTATTAATTTTTCAACTATCAGCAAAACCTATTTCCTTCTCCATTCCTGTAACCTTTTTTCTGGTAAAGTTATAGTAGCTCCACCTATTTAGCCATATCTCTCTAAACATCCTACAGATCTTTCTCAAACTTGGAAATCCTAACCTCAAATCTTCTCCTCAAGGTCCCTAATCATTCATCTTCTCGAAAATGATCTGTTTTCGGATCCATAGAAGCATCGTCTATATGCAATGAAGAAAGGCCAGGCTATTGTTATTTTAGGATTTGGGACTTATCCACTACTTAGCTACGCTGCCAGGCACGAATGGTAAGCAAAAGCTTCTAGCAAATGCAAATTTTTATTTTATCCTAAAGGGATTTTTACTTTTATTTATTTTGATTCCTAGATGTCATTTTTAATTAATTTTATATGTTTATTTTATTTATAGCAAGAATTTGATTCTAGAAAACCTAATGTAAGAAAAAAAAAACCAGAATATTCTAAATCAAAGTCACTTGAAAAACTCAAAGTCTTTTTTAACATTTTGTAAGCAGAGTGATTTTTTTTTTAAACTTGAAAACAATAATTTAAAATTTACAAGACAATGAAATTTGAATGCGGAATACAAAATATAGGAGAAAATAAAATGCAGGAAAAAGAAAAACACCTTAGCCTAGAATATGCAAGACTAGCACATATCCAACATCTACTGTGTGTTAAATCATGTAAATGTCACTCAATTATTTGATTTTCTTGTTTCATTTTCAATTTCAAGTTTTGTTTAATTTTTACATGAGGATAATTTGAACTCAAATTTTAATGATTTACAACTTTTATTTGAATTTTAAGAGTTTCTGAAGGAAAATTTTAATTTTGATTTGATATTATTTCAATTCATTAAGTTTATTATTTTCTATAATTTTGTGAGTTTATAAAAATTTATTTCATATCTTTTTTATTTTTCTTGGATTTTTAAAGATTTTTTAAATTAGGCAATCTACTTAACTTGGAGGTATTTAGTGAATCAACTAAGGCTTAGTAAGACAAAGGATAGTCAACCTATCAATTTCAAGTTTAGAATAGAGTGATTAAGGAAGCATTTAGGATTACGAGGAACTTAAAATCAAATCTATATTAAAAAACCTTAAAGATTTTGAATGAATTTGTTTTTCATTTTTGAATGCAATTTGATATTGTTGATTAATTACGAACTTGATTTAATTTGATTTTCTTTAGTTTTATTTTTTACTTTGATTTTTTTATTATTTTGAGTTTATTTATTTTAATGTAATTAGATTTTGAATTGAGTGATTTAGTTCAATGTAATTTGATTCAATTTTAATGTGTTAGATTTGCAATGTTATATGGTTAATTTTATTTCAAAAAAATTTTAGCAATTTCCTATATGTCCATGACTCCTACCAATCCATACAAGAATGCGAAAGAAGTAAAAGTAATTATGTGTAATATGTTTACATTGATCAATAGAGCATAGAAAACATACCTTAATCTTGATTGACCGACCAAAATTTAGCATTAATTTTAAGCTAAGGTGATGAAGTAATCTCACTTGAGGTCCAAAAATGTCAGCATCGCATGTGTCATAAGTGCACCAGATATCCCTTGCAAATGACACAAATATATATATTAGAATTCAGTGTATTAACTGTCTAAGGTTTCACTTGAGATGGTCTTAAAGCAGCTTTTTAGTACAAAAATTTTAATTTTTATACTAGAAAGTTGCTTTAAGAAGCACTAAAAAAACCGTCCTAAACTAAACATAAGTTTATATGCATATATCGTCGGTTATACATCGAAAAAAATTTTATCAAAATTGATGATGCCCATCCACTTGCATGCATTACACACAAATTTGTAAAATTAGCTTGCATTAATCCTTTAAAATAATTTTTATGTTTATTAGTATGTATTCAAGTACAATAATTAGGAGAGTTAATATCATGATTTATATGAGCTTCAAGCCAAAGGACACCAATATATGTAGGGGTGTTAATATTTGACACGATCCGAAAATCCGACTCGAACCCGATCCGAAAATTTTGAGTTAGGGTCAACTCATTTCACCGTCACCGGCACTGTCGCCACCGACTTGTCGAGCCGTTGACGCCTCACCCCACCCATGTTATCGCCTGCGCCCTCACGTCTTGTTTTTTGAATCAAAACGTGTCCACAAGTCAGGTCGGGTCAACCCGATAATCTACGCAAGTCGGGTTCGGGTTGAAATACTTCACCCGTTTGTAAAAATGGGTCGGGTTTTGGTTAGGTCAACTAGTGTCGAGTCAATTTTGGGTTCGACCCGAATCCAATCCGTAATCCGATTTTAACAGCCCTAAATGTATGAAGGTATATTGGTAAAGAAAATAATTTGCCATCAAATCTATCTAAAAGAAATTGGTTTCTCACCCATTGCATAACATATAGTTGCATTTTCTTTTTCAGAATCCACAATAATTTGCCATTGCCGAGCCCTGCGCCTGTTCATGTCCTTGCACACAGCATTCTCTCTTCCTCCTCCGCGAACACTTGCCCATTTTCAGAGATTACCAACTCGCCCCCGATCTTGCTACGTGAGACGGACGATATGCTGCTGAAATCGACGGAAATCATGATTTAGCCGACCACCAACATGATTGCCGCCACTTCGATGGCGTAGATTAGCGTCTCAATCACGATTGCCCTCTAATGCTAATTCCTCTCCTCGCCCGCAACCGAAGCATGAATGCGTTGTAAACAAAGAGCACCGCCCTTGAGAATGCTGGCGACGGTGGATGCGCTGCTATTTCATTGCACGATGGCGGACAGATGGAGCTGGTTCTCCGATTCATGCCATAAGCGATCGAATATGTCAAATGCAATAAAGAAGATGGAAACAGTGCCAGATGCTTTGATCGGAATCTGTCGGGCGTACCTCAACTGCGGGAATCCACTCGAGGCCGGCTGACTGTCCAATGACGAAGTTATCCGATGGAAAATCTGCCAAAACAGCCCGAATCCTGTTATAGCTTTCGCTTGCAGGTTTCTAGTGATTTTAGCTTCTTTTTCAGCCGCCTCACCGATAGCCCTTTCATGTACATTCTCCTCTTGTTTCCGGCGCCAGAAAAGGAGGCAAGCTCATCTCCCAGTGGGCTGTGAAGCGCAGAGAAAGGGGACTCATGAGAACATCGAGAGAAGAAGCAAAGTGAAAACAGATTCCATCACCTTCGTCGGTGTCTTGGGTAACGGCTGCGACAGAGAGGAAGAAGAAGGAAGTGATGGAGTCTGGAGCAGAGACTCATCCCTCATTTTCACTAACGATGGATCAAACCGAGAACCCAAACAAATAAATAAACAAAGTCCCGAAAGAGGAGAGCGAGCTCTTCCTCGCTTCCCGCCCTTTATTTGTGCTAACGTGGATCAATGAGCGAAAAGTTTGTTAGGGAATTTGTTTTTGGTGGTGACGGATTCTAATTTTATGAGGATATTTAGATGCAAAACTTTTCTATTATCATCAATTCATCATAATTCTTTGTATTTTAGAAAAATCATAAATTTTAATTATATTATATTTAAGTTTAAATTAATGCAGTAGGGAGATATGCTAGCTAGATTTTTTCCTCTTTTTAGGGGTTTCCGTATATAAACTCTAGTATCACTTATGAATGCTATACCCCTCTCTTTTATTTGATTGTGTGTTAGATCTTCATAAAAAGCTAAGACATTAAACTTTACATTTCCCTATTGCCATGAATATTTTAGGATGCAACAACACTTATTTTTTTTTTAAATATTTTATTTTAAATATTAAAAAATATTTTTTATTTTTAATTTGAATTTCAAAATATTATATATCAATATTTTTAAAAGGGCGTTGAAAAAGGAAAATATACGGATATGTTAAAATTGGCTATATAATATTTTTATAAAACTGTTAATTTTAGGTATTTGAATAGGCAAATTAAGGAAAAAAATAAATATTGTACATTAGAGGATTTAATTGGAAAATTGAATTAACAGTATTGTCAAATATACAAAGCGGCGGTCTTATTATTTAGAATGAGAAAAGCTAAGGGGTCTTTTGGTACTATGATAGTTACTTTTAAAAATATTTAAAATATCTCAAAATTATTTTACTTACTTTAAAAAATAAATCAATTTAATTTTTAAAATACAATAAATATTTTTTTTAACTAAAGAAAATGAGAGAATAAAAGTAATACCAAACAAGCCCTAATTTCAACGAACAAGCAAAAAATAAAAATTAGACATACATTAAAAAATAAAATAAAAAAATAAAAATTAGACATACATATTATTGATGACAATATTTTAAAATTTAAATACAAAAATTTATTTTCTAATGATCCCTAATGTGTTTTCTCTCTTAATTGAAAATAGCAAGCTCTTTTCATAGAGAAATTATTCTGTGCGGAGTCCGGACATGAAGAACCGCTCAGACTATGAGTATACGCGCTATGTATAAAAAGTTGATACACATTGTTTATAAATTTGAATACAATATATACACTCATATATCCGGACAAGAAGAGCACATGATAATTTCTCTTCTTCATGAGTGCACTTTAACTTACACAAGTTATGTATTTTATAGTTTCAAATTTAGAGGTCTCTGACAATTGTGAAAATTTTCTTCATATTCACATAGATTTATTCGATCAATAATGAAAAATAAATTTTATTTGAAAATATTTTTTTAAAAATAACTATATTGCTCATGAAACAAAATTATATTGCAAATATCTTTTCAACTTAATTTTTATTTATCATATTATTTAATTTGAGAACATTAAAAAAAAAATTTAAAGAATTATTTAAGAAATTATTGTTCCTTCTTCGATTTGTTTTAGTAAATCTCTCACTGGTTGAAAATCTTATATTATCCTATATTTTTTAACTAACATACTGTGCTTAAGTTTACAAATTGTAACCCAATTGACATTTAATTAACTAAAATCAAGGAACTGATAAAGATTGTTGTTCCCAATTCTCTTTTAAGAAGCTCTGAACAAAGAGAAAACGTTCAAAGCTATAAATACAAATTATGGCCAAAACAAATTACAATACACATTAATAAAATAGTAAAATTGGAAGAAATAATAAAACAATCCTTTGCAAAATAATACAATATATTCTTCATTAAAAAAATAATAAAAAGGAGATGCCTTTATTATAAACTTAAAAAAACAACAACTTTGAACTAATAAGTACCATTAAAAATTTCCATCCATAGATATCCTCAAAATTGATGTCCGAGGATAGATATAGCCAACCAAGTCTCTTTTATGAAGATCATACCTGCGAAAATAATATTAACATAAAGCTAAATAACAATTCAATGAACAAAAATACAAGAAAAAGAAGAATAAGAACAAGTAATTAGTTACGTACCATAATTCTCTGTAGAGAGTTTCTAAAAGCACAACCTTTTGATTTGGAGTGTCATCTTCAAAAGTAAATTTATAATTTTTAATACAATGTGTAGAGTATGACCCCTTCCATTCCCATTGATGAATATTTTTATCAGATGTGAACATCATCCAAACATTGATATTTTCGTCACTCATGTACACCAAACACAACCTCTCCTGGTAGGGAATCATCCTCCACTCATATACTTGGTTGGAGGTGATGAATTTAACATCTGGCCCTTTTATGATCCTTCCTTTCTCCTCCTCCACATCAAATGCAAACACAGAGATTGAAGAAAAGTCTACGCGGGGATTCTGAATACCATCCATAATCCAATAAACTTTTTGTTTGATGACAATGCCTGTTTTATCTCTTAGCCAAAGATAAGGGAGATCATTGGAGCGTCTCCACTTCCTGGCCTTAGAGTCTAAGATCTCACAATAATTGAGATTTGGCACTTTAGTTGGCCCCCACTTCGGCATTGATATCCTCACAATTTTGAAGTCATAAGTAGCTTGATTAATATTATGGACGCCACAGAAAATGGCGATACCACAAGTATCAAAACTAGTATTCGGATTAGAAATTGGGAGATTATATGGAGTTGTACCCAATCGTGTGATGTAGTAGCGGGGGTTGATATTGTTGTTGCTATTGTATTCAGGTATGATATTGCAAAATAGAAGGCCGTCTGTTGATGCAACTGCTTCGATGTTAAGAGTTTGGGCTCTACCGGGGGGAGAGATGAGATGGGAAGGGGGTGACCATATAAGCTATGCATGGATATGAAAGCGTGGTGATATTCATCGCAATAAAAATACTGTAAGATGAAGCCAGATGTTGTTGTGGTGCGACGCGAATGTTCTTCACCGAAGCATGATAGATAGCCAATACGACGCCAACTCCTACAAACACTGAGGCATGATGGGAGACTCAAAAGGGCAACTCTAGTCATGATTTCATATATGTTGTCCTCTGAAAGTGCACAACCATCTTCTTGGCTCTCCATTTTCACAAAAAATCTGAAAAATATTATATTCTACTATGATAAATAACTCAAATTAATATATTAAACAAGATAATTGTCTTAACTTTATATACAAAGTAAATAACATATATAGCATATTAAAGCAAATTTCAATAAGCGGTGATAGCATTAGGCTATGGCTAGATTCTAGCGAGTAGAAGAGGCGTTTGTATTTGGAAAAGTGAGACTGATGGTGAGATTTTTAGGAACTAATTTAACGATTTATAAATTCGAAGTTAGTTTTAGAAGGCAACATCGACACTATTTTAATAATTAATGAGTTTGAGAACAAATTTTTTAATTGCAGTACTTTTAAGTGAATATCTCATTATTGATTGAAAATCCTATATTACCATATATTTTCTAATTAACATAATGATATTATTTTATTTTTCAGTGTGGTTAAGTTTATAGATTAATTATCATAACAAATTAATATTTAATTAACTTATTAATCTTTTAATTGATTTGTCCCGTTAATCAAATCAATTTATAAGTTTAACCCAAATAATCTGGATTTACTTATCTTCCTACAAAAGCAAACCAATACTTTCAAGCATAGAGTTTTGATTAAAAAATTTTCATATTCAAATAATTTTAAGATCGAATACTTATGGGATTTATCAAATTCTTTTCATAGGCTTCGTTTGGAACAGCTTTTTTATTGCTTCTTAAAGCAGCTTTTTAGTACAAAAATTAAAAAATTTATACTAGAAAGCTGTTTTAAGAAGCAATAAGAAAGACATCCCAAACGAAGCTTTAGAGTAAAATGATGCGGCCCAATTATTGGAGAAGATTATTTCTTCATTTCAGACATTTAAGCCATGCACTTTACAATTTATCACTCATTATTTCCCAAAAAAATTATTTTTTCCTTACAATCGAATTGTCTCATAAGATTTGTTTGTTTACAATGTAAAATAAATACATATTTTTAGAAATTCATAAGTTATTTAGTTAGATGCAAATCAAATTACAAGAAAAAATGTCTAATGGTGAGATAGTTTCTTTTTGCATTTTAAAAAGACTTAATTACAAATATGGAGAATATATATAAATTAGATGTTATGTATGACAAATCCATCAAAATTCATAAACTAATTAAATAAAGAAGCTTATAAAAATAAAAATATTTTAATATTAGATAAAAGAACAAAAGAAAAACACCTTATTTCAGAGATGGTGACAACTTAGATTCCAGGGCAAACTTACAGAAATAGCGGAAGATGTTTTGTCAGATTCAAGATGTATCAGCAAATCCCAACAATTTGACAACAACTGAGAGAGAGAAGAGGTTTAAAGTAAAATGCCTTCTATATTTTAGTTTCAAATGCTCCATTTAAATAGTTGAACCATTTATAAATATAGATATAACACTGCCAAAATTATCAATGGTTTACATAAAATTGCCAAAATTAGCAACGATTTGAAGTAATTTTAATTGTCGGATGCCGTTGCAGTGCTAAAATTAATAAAAATTTATAAATTACATAAAAATAATCATCCCATCACCTACAAATTAATATAATAGAGACTTTCAATATATTCATCCTTAATTTTAACAGTAGAAACTAATGCTTCGTTTGGGACGGCTTTCTTACCGTTTTTTGAAGCAGCTTTTTAGTATAAAAATTTAAAATTTTGTACTAAAAGACTGGTTCAAAAAGCAGTAAAAAAGCCGTCTCAAATGAGACCTAACTCTATTATAAACTCCACTTCTGCGACCATAATTACTTAGAACAAGCAATGAAATTGTAGAAGGTTGTGGGCACGTGAATATCAATCAACAAATAGCGGGAATAATTAAATGGTAGAACTGTGAATAGCAACATACACAAGGATGAAGGAATAATGCGATCCGATTAGTCCTCACGGAGACTTGGAGATGGAGTCTGGACTCTCTGGAGAGCAGCGGGACTTGGGCGGGATATCTGAGGTCGGTTTTTCTTTTTATACAAATAAAATTGCCGTAGTTGAACATAAGGAATAATTTGAACTTTGAAGTTAGTTAATTAATTAATTAATTATTTTGAAAATTTTTTTTTTTTTTTACTGAAATCTCTCATTGATTGATCGATAATCTTATATCATCGTATATTTTTTAATTTATGTTTTAAATATTATTTTATTCATTTATTTTTCAGCCT
The DNA here is from genome assembly GCA_019925795.1 of Dendrobium chrysotoxum. Taxonomy (NCBI): domain Eukaryota; kingdom Viridiplantae; phylum Streptophyta; class Magnoliopsida; order Asparagales; family Orchidaceae; genus Dendrobium; species Dendrobium chrysotoxum. The sequence goes on along the minus strand of CM034304.1, from coordinate 36,368,078 downwards.
GGTTAAGTTTTTATTAATTTTTAATTAACTTAAATGAAATAGTTTATTTTGGGGTCTCTTTTGACTCTTGTACCCCTTTCTCTTATCTGTTTATGTGCTGGATCTTCGTACAAAACTCGGACACTAATTATATCTCTCTACAACCGCAAATGTTTCAGCATGCAACAACTATATATTCTTAAATTAGTATATGATGAAATATATTGAAAATTATATCATTTAATACAATGTCAGATGATAAATAATAATCAGTATTTTAATGAACAGAGGCTCATCCCTCATTTTCCCTAATGATGGATCAAACCGAGGGCCCATAACAAATAAATAAATAAAGTCCCGAAAGAGAAAGAGCTCTTCCTCGCTTGCCGTCCTTCTTTTGCGCTAATGTGGATCAATGAGCGAAAAGTTTGTTAGGGAATTTGTTTGAGGGGTGAAGGATTCTAATTTTATGAGGGTATTTAGATGCAAAACTTTTCTATTATCATCAATTCATCATAGTTCTTTTTATTTTAGAAAATAATCAAAATATCATAAATTTTAATTATATTTATGTTTAAATTAATGCAGTAGGGAGATATGCTAGCTAGATATCTTTCTTATTAGTAGTATAAGTACATGAATAAAGTTTTTAAAAATAAAAATATATAACAAAATTTAAAAATAATTTATGATATGCTATATCAAAAATATTAAATTCTATATCAATATTAAATACAATATTTGCATAAATATAGATGATTTATACATATAGATTATTTATACTTCTATTATCTTTGAAATACACTCACTATAGTTAAATAAAAAATTAAAAAATACTACGAACACTGTTTTGATATTGTGACTGATATTAATATTGTTTTTTGTCATTATCACTATTTAACATTATTGGTTAGTATTGTTGACTGTTACTGCTATTGTGACTAATGATGTAATAGATTGAGATGTAATGAACTATAGAATGATAAATTAATACAGATAATCAGAATGGACATTGATGCATTATTTCTTTATAGAGTTATATCATATTGTTCTCTTATATTGTATTGATTTCGGTTGTAAGATTTTAGTTGCTTGTTGGGTTATATGCTCATTACGTAATTTTCTATTTTTTTTAGAAAAGGGTAAAGATCCTATAATATGAGGTTCCGGACAAGACAAAAATGCAATCATATTTCTTTCTATTACTCATTTATAAGTTCTAGTTAAATGATTAAAATGAAATACGGATGTAATTCTTCCAATATAAATCCTCGAGTGTGACATGATGTATATTTGATACATCAAGCCAAGACCTCCTCCGCAAGGAAGGGCCTCATTTATAACAACTGCAAATACTAGTGGATTCATTCAAACTGAGCCAAACCTTGTGGTTTTTCTTCCTTTTTAGGAATTTTCACGTAAAAACTTTGATGTTTCTTACAAACGCTACATCCCTTTGTTTTATCTGATTGTGTGTTGGATCTTCATAAAAAGCTAAAGCCATTAAACTTTATATTTATCTATCGTCGTGAATATTCCAGGACGCAACAACACTTATTTTTTTAATACCCTACATCATTGTTTTAAGAGAAATTTTGGTACGAAAATGAAAAACACCACCACTACATACCCAAAAAAACTAAGATGCCATTGGGGATTACTTTTATAGTAGTGGGGACAAGGCTTATTATGATAACTGTTTATTAAAATATTTAAAATATCTTAAAACTATTTTAACCGGTTTTAAAAATAAATTAATTTACTTTTAAAAATAAAAAATAGTTAAAACACATGCTCAACAAATATTTAAATAAAAATTAAAGCAATACCATACGAGCCTTATTTTTATCCAACTAGCAAAAAATAAAAATTACACATACATATATTATTAATGTGAACATTATTAAATTTAATTACAAAGATTTATTTTCAAATTTAATTATTTGTTTACTTTTATTATTATTAACATAATTCGTTGTATTTTAGAAAAATATTTTAAATAATTATTATATTTTTTTAAAACTATCGTGAATATTTAATATTTAATGTTAAATTAAATTTAACACCATTAATATTTTTTATTTTTAATATTTTATTTTAAATATTAAAAAATATTTTATATTTTTAATTTGGATTTCAAAATATTATATATCAATATTTTAAAAAGGGCTTTGAAAAAGGAAAATATAGAGATATATTAAAATTGGCTAAATAATATTTTTATAAAACTGTTATTTTTAGGTATTTGAATAGACAAACTAAGGAAAAAAATAAATATTGTATATTGGTGGATTTAATTGAAAAAATTAATTAACACTATAGTCAAATATACAAAGTGGATGTCTTATTATTTAGAATGAGAAAGATAAGGGGTCTTTTGGTATTATGATAGCTATTTTAAAAAATATTTAAAATAATTCAAAATTATTTTACTTATTTTAAAAAATAAATAAATTTAATTTTTAAAATACAATAAATATTTTTTTTAACAAAAGAAAATGAGAGAACAAAAGTAATACCAAACAAGCTCTAATTTCAACCAACAAGTGAAAATTAAAAATTAGACATTATAATTTAATACAAAATTTTGAGAACATTATAATTTTTTATTTTTTTTTTGAAGAATTATTTAAGAAATTATTGTTCCTTCTTCCATTTTTTTTTTAAAGTAAATCTCTCACTGATTGAAAATCTTATATTATCCTATATTTTCTAACTAACATACTGACAAAAATTTTCTTATTTATTTTGTAAGCGTGCTTAAGTTTACAAATTGTAACCCAATTGACATTTAATTAACTAAAATCAACAACAACAACAACAACAACATCAAGCCTTTATTCCACTACGTGGGGTCGGCTACATGAATCCTTTTTCTCCATTGTGTCCTATTAAAAGTCAAATTCTCGTTTAAATCTAATAAAGAAAGATCATTTCTAATATTTTCTAACCAAGTCTTTTTAGGTCTACCTCTACCTTTCTTAACATAAGTCAAATCTAAGACCTCTACTTTCCTAACCGGGTCATCGGGAGGCCGCCGTTTTACGTGACCAAACCATCTAAGGCGACTCTCTCTAATCTTATCTTCCACTGGAGCTACTCCAACCTTTTCACGAATATGCTCATTTCGTATCCTATCTCTAAGGGTAAAGCCACTCATCCACCTGAGCATCCTCATCTCTGCAACACTTAACTTAGAATTATGCTTCTCTTTTAATGGCCAACATTCAGCACCATAAAGCATTGCAGGTCTCACCACCATCTTATAGAATTTTCCCTTAAGTTTGAGGGGTACTTTTCTATCACACAATAAGCCCGATGCATTCCTCCACTTCAACCATCCAACTTGGATTCTGCTGATAATATCCCCATCTATATCACCATCACTCTGAACAATAGATCCAAAATATCTAAAACGTGCACTCTTATTAATGACTTGATCGGCCAAAGTCACAATGCCCTCACTAGGTCTATTATTACTAAAATTACACTCCATATATTCCGTTTTAGATCTACTCAAGCGAAAACCTTTAGACTCTAAGGTTGACCTCCACAATTCTAGTTTACCTTCAACTCCCTCTCTAGTCTTATCAACAAGAAGAATATCATCAGCAAAAAGCATACACCAAGGTACATCCTCTTGCAAATGTCTAGTGAGAACATCGATGACTAAAGCAAAAAGATATGGGCTTAAGGCTGATCCTTGGTGTAATCCAACCGAAATAGGAAAATACTTGGTCAAACCACCTTGTGTTTGAACACAAGTAATAGCTCCTGCATACATATCTTTAATGATTTGAATATAAGCGTTATTAACTTCTTTCTTTTCAAGAACTCTCCATAGCACTTCTCTTGGAACTTTATCATATGCTTTTTCTAAATCAATAAATATCATATGTAAATCCTCCTTATTCTCTCTATATTTCTCCATCAAACCTCTTAATAAATGTATGGCTTCCATAGTAGACCTACCCGGCATAAATCCAAATTGATTTTGAGAAACATTAGTATCACGCCGCAACCTATGCTCCATAACTCGTTCACATAGTTTTAAAGTATGACACATTAACTTAATTCCTCTATAATTCGCACAATCTTGTGCATCACCTTTATTCTTAAAAATAGGGATTAACACACTCATTCTCCACTCATCTAGCATCTTTTTAGTCTTCAAAACAGTATTAAAAAGTTTAGTAAGCCAAGAAATTCCTTCATCTCCTAAGCATTTCCACACCTCTATTGGAATATCATCAGGTCCAACAGCTTTTCCAACCTTCATTTTCTTTAAAGCCTCTCTAACTTCGGTTTTACTAATACGCCGATAAAAACAGAAATCTTTATTTTCATTTAAGGTGCTAAGGTCACTACAGTCAATTTTATTTTCACATTCTTCATTAAAAAGTTTAGCAAAATATCTCAACCACCTTTGTTGAATATCATCTCCTAAAAAAAGTACTTTTTGATCTTCATCCTTAATACACTTCACTTGAACTAAATCCTTACTACTCCTATCTCTTTGTTTGGCTAGCTTATACATATATCTTTCTCCCTCCTTAGTATCTAATCTATTATATAAATCACTAAAAGCTAAACTCTTTGCATCACATATTGCTTTCTTAGATTTCTTACGTGCCTCTTTATATAATTTCCAATTATCAGAATTTTTACAATTAAACCAATTTTTATAACAAATCTTCTTATTTTTAATCTTTTCTTGCACATTTGGATTCCACCACCAACTATTTTTACTAAAATCAAAGAACATATAATTGTTGTTGTTCCCAATTCTCATTTAAGAAACTTCGAACAAAGAGAAAAGTTCAAAGCTATAAATACAAATTATGGCCGAAACAAATTACAATACACATTAATAAAATAGTAAAATTGGAAAAAATAATAATAAAACAATCCTTTACAAAATAATACAATATATTCATCATAAATAAAAATAAAAGGAGATGCCTTTATTATAAACTAAAAAAAAAACTTTGAACTAATAAGTAGCATTAAAAATTTACATCCATAGATATCCTAAAAATTGATACGCCATGATAGATATATCTAACATATCTCTTTCATGAAGATCATACCTGCAAAAATAATATTAACATAAAGCTAAATAACAATAAAATGAAGAAAAATACGAGAAAAAGAAGAATAAGAACAAGTAATTAGTTACGCACCATAATTCTCTGTAGAGAGTTTCTAAAAGCACAACTTTTTGATTTGGAGTGTCAACTTCAAAAGTAAATTTATAATTTTTAATATAATGTGTAGAGTATGACCCCTTCCATTCCCATTGATGAATGTTTTCATTGGATGTGCCCACTAACATCATCCAAACATTGATAATTTCGTCACTCATGTACACCAAACACAATCTCTCCTGGTAGGGAACCATCTTCCACTTATATACTTGGTTGGGGGTGATGAATGTAACTTCTGGCCCTTTAATGATCCTTCCTTTCTCCTCCTCCACATTAAATTCAAACACAGAGCACGAAGAAACATTTACGCTAGGATTCTGAATACGCTCCACAATCCAATAAGCTTTTTGTTTGATGACAATGCCTGTTTTATCTCTTGGCCAAAGAAAAGGGAGATCATTGGAGCGTCTCCACTTCCTGGCCTTAGAGTCTAAGATCTCGCAATAAAGAAGATTTGGCACCGGAGTTTGCCCCCACCTCTGCATTGATATCCTCACAATCTTAAAGTCATAAGTAGTTTGATTAATATTATGGGCATCACAAAAAATAGCAACACCGCAAGTGTTAAAACGGGTCTTTGGATTGGGAATGGGGATATTACATGGAGTAGTACCCAATCGTGTGATGTAGTAGCGGGGGTTGATATCGTTCTTGCAATTGTATTCAGGTTTGATATTACAAAATAGAAGACTGTGAGTTGGAGCAATAGCTTCAATGTTAAGAGTTTGGGCTCTACCAGGGGGGAGAGATGAGATGGGAAGGGGGTGAGCATGTAAGCTATGCATGGATATGAAAGCATGGTGATATTCATCGCAATCAAACTTCTGTAAGATGAAGCCAGATGTTGTGGTTGTGCGAAGCGAATGTGCTTCACCGAAGCATGGCAGATAGCCAATACGACGCCAACTCCTACAAACACTGAGACATGAAGGGAGACTTAAAAGGGCAACTCTAGTCATGATTTCATATATGTTGTCCTCTGAAAGTACACAACCATCTTCTTGGCTCTCCATCTTCACAAAAAATCTGGAAAACATTATATTCTACTTTGATCAATGACTCAAATTAATATATTAAACAAGATAATTGTCTTAACTTTATATACAAATTTAACCAACATATATAGCATATTAAAGCAAATTTCAATAAGCATTGATAGCATTAAACAATGGCGAGATTCTAGCGAGTAGAAGTGGCGTTATATTTGAAAAAGTGAGAGTGATGGCGAGATTCTAGCGAGTAGAAGTGGCGTTATATTTGAAAAAGTGAGAGTGATGGTGAGATTTATAAAAAAAATAGTTCGAAGTTATTTTTAACATCGACACTATTTTAATAACTAATGATTTTGAGAACAAATATTTTAACTGCAGTACTTTTGAGTGAATATCTCATTGATTGAAAATCCTATATTTTCTAATTAACATAATGATATTATTTTATTTACAATGTAAAATACATACATATTTTTAGAAATTCATAAGTTGTTTAGTTAAATGCAAATCAAATAACAAGAAAAAATGTCTAATGGAGACATAGTTTCTTTTCATTACAAATTTGGAGAAGATATACTGTGATAAAATATAAATTAGATGTTATGTATGACAAATCCATCAAAGTCCATATATTAATTAAATTAAGAAGCTTATAAAATAAAAAATATTTTAATATTAGATAAAAGAAGGAAAAAAACACCTTATTTCAGTGAGGGAAACGGCTTGGATTCTAGGCAAACTTACAGAAATAGCGGAAGATATTTTGATCAGCAAATTCTGACGATTTTGACAACGGTTGAGATATAGAAGAGGTTTAAAGTAAAATGTCTTCCTTTTTAGTTTCAAATGATCCATTTAAATAGTCGAACCATTTATAAATATAGATATAATATTGCCAAATTTATCAATGGTTTACATCAAATTACCAAAATTAGCAACGGTTTAAGTAGTTTGATTCTAGGGCAAACTTATAGAAATAGCGGAAGATGTTTTGTCAGGTTCAAAATATATCAGCAAATCCCAACGATTTGACAACGGTTGAGATATAGAAGAAGTTTAAAGTAAAATGTCTTCCTTTTTAGTTTCAAATGTTCTATTTGAATAGTTGAACCATTTATAAATATAGATATAACACTGTCAAAATTATCAATGATTTACATCAAATTACTAAAATTAGCAAGGGTTTAAATAGTTCTAATTTGCAACGGTGTAAATGTGCTGAAGGTATTTGGGTTAGCCCATCACATCTAATATCACACCTATGAAATTTTAACTATATTTTTTAATATTTATATTCTTAAATTATTACTTAATGAGAAATTTTTTTTTCCACGTAGTGGACAAATGCCTGTTGTTGTTGAAAAAAAAAAATTATATAAATTTTTTTATGAATTATATAATTTAAATATTGTCAAATGAAAAATACTAATCAATTATTTTAAAAAGTATATTATATTTATTTAATGCAACATTATATATATTTTATTGATGCTATCACTATGTGATTTTTTAAGTTTTCTTTTTTATTTTTTAAATATATTATATATTTAAGTTTATAATCTTATTTATTTATAATATCATTTATTAAAAACAAATAGTTAAAAAAATTAAAAATGAAAAGACTGTAGAAACTGTTAAATTAATGTCAATTTGTTTTTCTTTTTTATTAAAAAAATTAGAAAACAAGTAGTTAAACTAAAAAATAAAATAAAAAAAAGTTAAATTAAAAGAACTGTAGAAAGTTTTCTTTTTTCTTTCTTTCTTTTTTTATAAATACTACATATTTAAGTTTATAATTTTACTTATTTATAATATCATTTATAAAAAAAACTTAAAAGCGAAAAAATAAATAATTAAATTAAAATTTATAAAGTTGTTGCGGACTCAAATATACGCGGCGATAGAGTTTAAATTTTCGTCTCAGCGTTGTACGTATATCCAGCGCACAAACAGAAGAATGAAAGAACACCAGGATTTTTACGTGGAAAGCCCTGGAAAAGGGAAAAACCACGGGGCCACGCCCAGTTGAAAAATTTCCACTAGTGTTGTATGAAATACACGAGGCTGATTCGTCCTTTAAAATTTAGGACGATCAGATTACAATGAGTATCAGTTACAAGGCCAAGCAGAGTTCCGATTTCACTCGGGTGTCTGGCAGAATTCCGGCGTCACTCGGGCGTCGGGTAGAATTCCGGCGTCAGGCAGAGCTCCGGCGTCCCTCAGGTGCCCGGTGGTGCTCTGGCGATGCTCCGGTGGTGTTCCGGCGGAGTTCCGGCGGTGGTCGAGGAGGAGCTATTCCCTCCTAGACTTCTCTTCTCTTCTTCTTCTCTTCTTCTCTTCTTGGCTTAGGTCCCCTCTAAAGAGAAATGAGGGGCTATTTATAGTTTTTCTGGAGTGGCATAGCCCATAAATAGATGAGGGATCAGGGGCAAATAGGGAGTGATCCGGATGAACGGCTGATATTGAATCCCTTGATCATGAACCGTTTATTGAGCATCTTAAGGTCTTAATGGTATCAGAATTTTGCGATCTTGGGCTCGTGGGATTCGTCTCGTCGAGCCGCTCGATTCGACTATAAGCTCGTCAAAATCGAAGACCGTTTGGTAACTCAAATTGCTGTTCGATGCTTCTAACAACGCTTCGGGTACTTGATTTGGACTCATTTGGGCTCGGATTGAGTCGAATTTGGTGTCGTTGGATTCGTATTTCCGAGACGCTCAGTTCAACTATAAGCTTGCTGAAATCAGAGTTTAAATGGTCTCCGAATTAATTTTTGAAATTTCCAACTTGAGTTTTTCCTCGAGATTCGTGCCCGATCAAGATAATTTTTTGGTGATATATCAAAAGTCAAGTGAAATTTTTAGGGCAAGCGAGTTTTTGGTGAAATTTGCATATTATTGTCGTATTAGGAGTCATACACTAAGTATTATTATAAAACTTTGAAATTATTTTTTACCAATCTTGTAATCAGCTGGTGGTTTATAAATTTGAGATCTCATTTAGGCACTACCAAAAATTATATCTTTTAACAGTACATTATAGTGGCTCAATCAAATCGATCTCAATCACCTCTTACTTGACGTTGAGCTTGATTTAAGTGTTTGAGTTAGAGCTCAATGCTACAAGTTCAAGTTGGCTTTGAATTGTCGCATTTATCATAAATATTCATTATTTTAATTTATTTGAATGAAAGATTGCAATCCTTTTTGTACAACCTACAATAATGTAATTTAGAGAAAAAAAAATTAAAATATGATTCGCCCGTACCGTACCATATAATATGCTTTATATGATGTATATTTACACAATTGAGCCAAAGCCTTCCCCCATGGAAGGACATAATTTATAAATCAACTACAAATACTAGTAGAATCATTTTAATTGCGACAGGCCTAGTAGTTTTCCCCCTTTTTAAAAAATTTCACGCAAAAATCTTGGTATCTCTTATGACCCTTACACCCATTTCTCTTATCTCTTTGTGTGGTGTATCTCCGTACAATACAAAGCTCGGACACTAATTATATCTTTCTACCACCATAAATGTTTCGGCCACAACAACTATTGTTGCACAATGGAATATTCGCGGCGGTAGAGAAATATAAAATTTAATGTCTTAGTTTTGTACGAAGATCCAACACACAAGCAGCTAAAAGAGAGGGTGTAGCGTTCATAAGAGACACCAGAGTTTTTACGTGGAAATCCTGAAAAAGAGGAAAATCACGAGGCTTGACCCAGTTTAAATGAATCCACTATTATTTGCAGTCAATTACAAATGAGGCCCTTCCTTGGGGGGAAGGCCTTGGGTTGATGTAGCAAATGTACATCATATTACATGGTGGGAATTGAAATAATTAGTATTGAAATATTCGTTTAGTCAGTCGAACCATAGTCGGAGGGCGACAGAGGGCAGAAAGATCGTAATTTGGTGACGGTGGTTGGAAGGACTGTTGTCTGGCGAGGGAGGTCGGAAGGATCGTAGTCGGCTGGAGACAGTGGTTGGACAGAACGTTGCCTGGCGAGGGAGGTCAAAAGGATCGTAGTATGCGACGGATGTTGGAAGGACTGTAGTCGGCAAGAGACAGGGGTCAGAAAGACTGTTATCTCTGACCCCTGTCTGACGATGGAGGTCTAAAGGACCATAGTAGGCGACTAAGGTCAGAAGGACCATAGTAAGCAAGAGATATGGGTCAGAAAGACCGTTATCTGGCGATGGAGGTCGGAAGGACCATAGTTAGCAGGAGACAGGGGCCAAAAAGATTGTTGTTTGGCAATGGAGGTCAGAAAGACCGTAGCAGGCGACGGAGGTCGGAAGGACCAAAGTTGGCAGGAGACAGGGGTCAGAAAGACCATAGTCGTAAGGCGATGGTCCGGTAGAAGTCCGGGCGTTATTTGATGGTTTGGCGAAACTCTAACTTCTGTCGCTGGTCCGGCGAAAGTTCAGGCCTCAGTCGGTGGTCCAGCGGTGGTTTGGCAGAACTCTGGCGACAGGAGGTGGTCTTGCAGAACTCCGGAGTCGGGCAGTGGTCAGGCTGAACTTCGGCATCAGGCGATGGTCCGGCGAAACTTCGACGTCGGGTGGTAGTCCGGCGGAAGTCCAACTTCGGGCGGTGGTCCGACGGAACTCCGACATCGAGCAGTGGTCCGGCGGAACTCTGACGTCGATGGTGGTCTTTACGGAAGTTCGGCTTCAGTAGGTGGTCCTGACAAAAGTTCAGCGTCTCGTGTTCCGGCAGAAGTCCAGGAGGTGGTCGAGGAGGGGAGAGGAGGCAAGAGCAATCTTCGAACTCTCTCATGATTCCTTGATTGGGGTCCCCCCTCAAGAGAAAGGGGGGCTCTAGTTATAGATTTTCTAGAATGACATGACTTGTAAATAAATGGAAGATCGGGGGTAAGTTGGAGTGGTTGGGATGGACAGCCAATGTTTATTCCCTTAATCTTAGAGCGTTTATTAGACATTTGAATGCCTTAGTGATTTCAGAATTAAGTGATCTTAGGCTCGTTGGATTTGTCTCGTCGAGTAACTCGATTCGACTATAAGCATGCCACATTTGGAAACCGTTTGGTAATCCAAATTGTGGTTTAAACCTTCCAACAACGCTTTGAGTCCTTGATTTGAATTCATTTGGGCTCGGATTGACTTTATTTTGGTGTCGTTGGGTTCATAATTCTGAGACGCTCAGTTTGACTGTAAGTTTACTGAAATCGGAGTTCAGATGGTCCCAATTTTAATTTTGAAAGTTTTCAACTTGATTTTGCCCTGAGATTTGTGCCCGATCAAGATGGTGTTTTGATGATGTATTAACTATATATTCTTAAATTATTATATGATGAGAGAAAATAATTATATGAAATATATTGAAAATTATGTCATTTAATACAGTGTCAGATGAGAAATAATATTCAGTATTTTAAAAATATATTATATTTTTTTTGCAATGCTGCTTTATATATATTACATTGAACTTAATTATCTTGAACATAATTAAAAAATATATTATGCCTATAATTAAAAAATTAAACAGAAATTTTTTAAATCTATTTTAAAATTCTAAAAATTTTATAAAGATATACATAAATTTTATTAAATTTATTTTGAAATTAGTCCAATAATTTTGAAGCCCATCAAAACCTCCAAGATTTGGTGACCAGACCTCCTCAACTCTCGACGTCTTTAGTGATCATGCTTGTTGAGGTAGTATTTTCTCCGACCTTGAAATAGGAAGAAAGAATAAAACAATCTTATTTAAAATAATACAATATACGCTTTCTGAAAAAGGTAGAAAGGAAGTGTCATAAGCTTTTCTAAAAAAAAAACTTTAAATTAATCAGCAGTATTAAAAACATCCATCCATGTATATCCCAAAACTTGAATATGTATTATTCATGAAGTCAACCAATTCTCTTCCTCAAAATCATATATGCAAAAATATATTTAATAAAAAGCTAAATAGTAATCAAATGAAAAAAATTAAAAAAAAAAGAAAAAAATTCAAATAATTAGTTACGTATTGTAGTCCTCTGTAGAAAATTTTTAAAAGCACAACTTCTTGATCTTGAATGTCATCTTCAAAGAAAAATTATAATTTTTAATATGTTGTATAGAGAACTACCCATTCCACTCCCTCTTTGAATGTTTTCACCGGATGCCACCACCATCATCATCCAAATATTGATATCATCGTCAATAATGTGCGTCAAACACGTACAACATTTCCTCGTAGAAAACCATCCTTAAATCCTATGGTTTGTTGAAGGTGATTAATGCAACATCTAACCCTGTTATGATCCTTTCCCTCTCCTCCATATGAAATGCAATCATGAAGCATGAAGAAAAGCCTTGGCTAACAATCTCAGTAGCATGTCGAGACACAATCCAATAAGACAGTTGTTTGATGGCTGGCTCAACTTTGTCCCTTAGCCTAACATAAGGGAGATTAATAGAATGTCTCCACTTGCCGACATTAAAATTGAAGATCTGACAGTTGAGATGTGCCACTTTAGTTGGCTCCCCAACTCAACTCTTTTGTCCTCAAAATCTTCAAGTCATAGGTGGTTCAATTAATGTTATAGGCGCTATAAAGAATGGCGGTTCCCAAGTGTCAAAATGGGCCTTCAGTTTAAGGATGAAGAGACTATATGGAGTAGTACCCAGTCATGTGATATTGTAGCTGTGGTACGTATATCATTCTTGTTATTATATTAAGATATGATATCAAAAAACAAAAGGTTAAGAGTTGGTCTAGTAGTTTCGATGTATGGGGGGAGATGAAATTGGAAGGGAAGGGCGAGCATAGGAGCCATGCATGTACAACAAAGCAAGAAGATATATATTGATGAATGACCTAGCTATAAGATGAAGTAGAATGATGTTGTAGTGCATGGCAAATGTGCTTCACCGAAGCATGGATGATGGGCAATGCAATGCTAACTCCTACGAACATGGAGACATGTAGGTAGACTTAAGATGGCAACACTTATTAGAATTTCATATATGTTGTTCTCTGAAAATATAAAATCTTCATCTTGACTCTCCATCATTAAAAAGTTTTGAAAACATTATATACTACTATGATCAATGATTCAAATTAATATATTCTGAAAAAATATAAATATATTGATTTTGTATACAAATTAAACAGCAGGTATAGCAGAAAAATACCAAAAGGCTACGATAGGATTAAGAAATAGCAAGATTCAGGAGAGTAGAGGAAGCATTGGATCGGTGAATGTGACAGTGATGGTGAGATTATAAAGATCTAATTTAACACTTTATTAATAATAATTTGAATTTAATTTTAGGAGTTACCCATACTATGTTATATATTAATTTGAGTCATTGATCATAGTAGAATATAATGTTCTCCATATTTTTGTGATGAAGGAAAGTCACGATAATGATTGTGTACTTTCAAAGGACAACATATATGAAATTTTGACAAAAGTTGACCTTTTGAGTATACCTTTATGTATCAGTATTTGTAAGAATTGGCATCGTATTTTTCTATCAGTCATGCTTTGGTGAAGCACATTCTTTCACACTACAACAGCATCTGCCTTCATCTTAAAGACCATACATTGCAATGAATATCACCACACTTTCATTTCCATTCATGGCTCCTATGCTCACCCCCTTCCCATCTCATCTCTCTCCCCTGGTAAGCCCCAAACTCTTTAAATCGAAGCTACCGCTCTAACTGACAACCTTTTATTTTGCAAAACCAGACCTGAATACATTAGCAAGAATGATATCAACCCCTATTACTATATCACACGACTTGGTACTACTCCATATAATATGCACATTCCCAATTCGAAGACCCGTTTCGACACTTGTAATGTCGTCATTTTCTGTGGCACCCATAATATTAATCGAACCACCTATAAATTCAAGATTGTTATAATATCAGAGCCAAGGTGGGGGCCAACTAAGATGACATGCCTCCATTATTGCAAGATCTTTGACTCTAGGAGACGATCTAATGATCTCTCCTATCTTTCGTTAAGGGATAAAATGAGTATTGTCATCAAACAAACAGCTTATTGAATGATGTATGATAATCAGAATCCCAATGTAGACTTCTCTTCATTCTATATATTTAAATTTAATGTGGAGGAGGATAGGGGAAGGATCATAATAAGGCTAGATGCTATATTCATCACCTCAAACTAACCAAATGAGTGAAGGATGATTCCCTACAATGAGAGGTTTGTTCGCACATGAGTGACAATATTATCAATGTTTGGATGATGATGGTGACAGCATGCTATGAAAACATTAAGCAATGGGAGTGAAAGAGGTCATACTCTACACAATATATTAAAAATCTTAACTTTGCTTTTGGAGATGACATTCCAAATAAAAAAGTTGTGCTTTTAGAAACTCTCTATAGAGAATTATGGTGCTTAGCTAATTACTTGATCTTATTCTTTTTAATCGTGTATTTTTCTTCATTAGATTGTTAATTAGCTTTATGTTAATATTATTTTCGTAGGTATAATCTTCAAGGTAGAGAATTGGTTAGCTATATATATATATATATATATATATATATATATATATATATATATATTCTCTCCGATATCAATTTTAAGAATATCTATAGATGGAAATTTTTAATGCTACTTATTACTTCTTCTTCTTCTTCCTTTTTGAAAAATTTATAATAAAGAAATCTCTTATTTATTTTTTTAGGAAAAATATATGGTATTATTTTGTAATGGACTATTTTATCATTTCTTCCCACTTTACTATTTCATTATTGTGCATTGTAATTTGCTTTGACCATAATGTGTTTTTATAGCTTTGAACTTTTATTTATGCTTAAAGTTTATTAAAGATGAATTAGATCAGTTCACTGATTTAAGTTAATTAAATGTGAATTAGGTTACAATTTGTAAACTTAGGCACGCTTAAAAAATAAATAAGAAAATTTTGTTAGTATAGAAAATATAGGATATCATAAGATTTTTAATCAATGAGACTCACTAAAAAAATTTATCGAAGTGAAGGAACAATAATTCCTTAAATAATTATTCAAAAAAATAAATCAATATTCTCAAATTAAATAATAGAATAAACAGAAATCAAGTTGAAAATATTTACAATATAATTATGCTTCATTAGCAATATAATTATTTCTTAAAAAAAGTATTATTCAAATTTAATTTCTTTTCATCAACAATGTAATTATTTCTATTACATCTTATTTTATTATAGATAAAAATTATGAAGAGCCACCTAAATAATAGTTCTCTCATCATTATTTTGCTTTAGGTTGTCTTTTCATATTTCTAAATATTGCCGTTTTTTTAAGTATTATTTAATCATTTTAATTCTACCTCTCTATTTTACATTTTCTATACATGCATTACCATGCAGACTGAAAAAAAATTATGTTAATATACCTTTTGTAAAATAGTAATATATAATATTTAAAAAATTCAAATTAAAAAAATAAAAAAGTGTTTTTAAATATTTTAATATAAAAATATCAAATATTAAAGATATTTATGTTCTTAAAATTTTAAATTTAACATTAAATATTAGATATTGATGATAATAAAATAAAATAAAATAATGAATAGTTATGATAAATGATACAACTCAATAGCTGACTCGAACTCATAGCATTGAGCGCAAGCTTGAGCTCTAATTGTGTTAGTTCTATGTGGAATTTGATTATGTTAATCAATCAGGTTGTCTTGTTGCCTCGGATCTCAATTCCAATGATCGAACTCGTCGGGGGCCGGGTTTGCCACGGCCCTCCCTTACTTGGGTTCAGGTGTTAGAATCATTGGAAGCCAATCATTGGAAGCCCCTCTAATATTGGATTGTAATCTTCATGTGATGTAAAAAAAGTAATATGGTTGAAACCCCTCTAATAAAAATCAACCCTAATTTTATTTGTATTAAATGTGTTCAGTTATTGTGCTTATAATAATTAGGGTATAAACTCTTCCTCTAAAATAACATTATGGTAATAAAACTTGAACATTATTAAAAATTTAATAGGTACTCCTTTTTTGTCTAATCATCAGGACATCGTGTACCATTGTTTTATATTATAATTAACTAAGATACCCATATTAAAGAGAAATTATTACGTGCGGTCATTGGACGCCGTACGGAGGCGAATTAAGATGCGCTCCGGAGGCGAATTAGGACGCGCTATGTCACAATTTTGTCGTGTACCGGTGTGTATCGGGTGATATGACGCATCCTAATTTGTCTCCGAAACGATTCGGTGACCGCACGTAATAATTTCTTCATATTAAAGGGGGAGATTCTATTAGTGCTAGAATCATTGGAAGCCTTGCCTTGGCATAGTGAGAAACCTATAGCTAGATGTTATTCAGCATGTTCAAAACAAGCACCAAGATAGCCTCATTTAGTGAAGCACTAGGATGCATGTACTTGTGCCAAGCTAACATGAAGATCCCCTACTCGAAGTATTTGACCCTACTCGACTGAATGAAATAATTATGTTCCAAAGTATTTGATTCCTAAATGTCATTTTTAATTAATTTTATTAGTTTATTTTATTTATAGCAAGAGTTTGATTCTAGAAAACCTAATGTAAAAAATAAAAAAAATCAGAATATTCTAAATCAAAGTCACTTGAAAAACTCAAATTTTTTTTAGCAATTTCCTATATGTCCATGACTCCTACCAATCCATATATACAAGAATGCGAAAGAAGTAAAAGTAATTATGTGTAATATGTTTACATTGATCAATAGAGCATAGAAAACATACCTTAATCTTGATTGACCGACCAAAATTTAGCATTAATTTTAAGCTAAGGTGATGAAGTAATCTCACTTGAGGTCCAAAAATGTCAGCATCGCATGTGTCATAAGTGCACCAGATATCCCTTGCAAATGACACAAATATATATATTAGAATTCAGTGTATTAACTGTCTAAGGTTTCACTTGAGATGGTCTTAAAGCAGCTTTTTAGTACAAAAATTTTAATTTTTATACTAGAAAGTTGCTTTAAGAAGCACTAAAAAAATCGTCCTAAATGAAACATAAGTTTATATGCATATATCGTCGGTGATACATCGAAAAAATTTATATCAAAATTGATGATGCCCATCCACTTGCATGCATTACTCACAAATTTGTAAAATCAGCTTGCATTAATCCTTTAAAATAATTTTTATGTTTATTAGTATGTATTAAAGTACAATAATTAGGAGAGTTAATATCATGATTTATATGAGCTTCAAGCCAAAGGACACCAATATATGTAGGGGTGTTAATATTTGACACGATCCGAAAATCCGACTCGAACCCGATCCGAAAATTTTGAGTTAGGGTCAACTCATTTCATCGTCACCGGCACTGTCGCCACCGACTTGTCGAGCCGTTGACACCTCACCCCACCCATGTTATCGCCTGCGCCCTCACGTCTTGTTTTTTGAATCAAAACGTGTCCACAAGTCAGGTCGGGTCAACCCGATAATCTACGCAAGTCGGGTTCGGGTTGAAATACTTCACCCGTTTGTAAAAATGGGTCGGGTTTTGGTTAGGTCAACTAGTGTCGAGTCAATTTTGGGTTCGACCCGAATCCAATCCGTGATCCGATTTTGACAGCCCTAAATGTATGAAGGTATATTGGTAAAGAAAATAATTTGCCATCAAATCTATCTAAAAGAAATTGGTTTCTCACCCATTGCATAACATATAGTTGCATTTTCTTTTTCAGAATCCACAATAATTTGCCATTGCCGAGCCCTGCGCCTGTTCATGTCCTTGCACACAGCATTCTCTCTTCCTCCTCCGCGAACACTTGCCCATTTTCAGAGATTACCAACTCGCCCCCGATCTTGCTACGTGAGACGGACGATATGCTGCTGAAATCGACGGAAATCATGATTTAGCCGACCACCAACATGATTGCCGCCACTTCGATGGCGTAGATTAGCGTCTCAATCACGATTGCCCTCTAATGCTAATTCCTCTCCTCGCCCGCAACCGAAGCATGAATGCGTTGTAAACAAAGAGCACCGCCCTTGAGAATGCTGGCGACGGTGGATGCGCTGCTATTTCATTGCACGATGGCGGACAGATGGAGCTGGTTCTCCGATTCATGCCATAAGCGATCGAATATGTCAAATGCAATAAAGAAGATGGAAACAGTGCCAGATGCTTTGATCGGAATCTGTCGGGCGTACCTCAACTGCGGGAATCCACTCGAGGCCGGCTGACTGTCCAATGACGAAGTTATCCGATGGAAAATCTGCCAAAACAGCCCGAATCCTGTTATAGCTTTCGCTTGCAGGTTTCTAGTGATTTTAGCTTCTTTTTCAGCCGCCTCACCGATAGCCCTTTCATGTACATTCTCCTCTTGTTTCCGGCGCCAGAAAAGGAGGCAAGCTCATCTCCCAGTGGGCTGTGAAGCGCAGAGAAAGGGGACTCATGAGAACATCGAGAGAAGAAGCAAAGTGAAAACAGATTCCATCACCTTCGTCGGTGTCTTGGGTAACGGCTGCGACAGAGAGGAAGAAGAAGGAAGTGATGGAGTCTGGAGCAGAGACTCATCCCTCATTTTCACTAACGATGGATCAAACCGAGAACCCAAACAAATAAATAAACAAAGTCCCGAAAGAGGAGAGCGAGCTCTTCCTCGCTTCCCGCCCTTTATTTGTGCTAACGTGGATCAATGAGCGAAAAGTTTGTTAGGGAATTTGTTTTTGGTGGTGACGGATTCTAATTTTATGAGGATATTTAGATGCAAAACTTTTCTATTATCATCAATTCATCATAATTCATTGTATTTTAGAAAAATCATAAATTTTAATTATATTATATTTAAGTTTAAATTAATGCAGTAGGGAGATATGCTAGCTAGATGTGTTTCTTATTACTAATATAAATGCATGAATAAAATTTTAAAAAATAAAAATAGATAACAAAATTTAAAAATAATTTATGATATGTTAGGGGTGTCAATTTCGGGTCACAGGTCGAGTTCGGGTCGAACACGGAATTGACCCGGCACTGTTCGACCCGACCAGAACCCGACCCATTTTTGTAAACGGGTTAGTTTTCCGGACCTGAACCCGACCAGCTCCGCTTCGGGTTGACCGGAACACGACCCGCCAAGTTGTAATTCGACTTCGCTCCTTCGTTGTTGTTCGACTTTGCTCGTTCCGGTCAGGTCGGAAGTTACAACATTTTGATTGGAAGCAACGATAGGAGTTTACAGTAGCTTGTTGTGAAGGAGTCGTTGCTCCTTCGTTGATGTTCGACTTCGCTCCCTGCCTCCTTGGACGACGTTCACTTCTGGTTGGATCGGGAGTTACAGCATTTTGATTGAAAGCAATGACGGGAGTTCGCTCGCAGTGAATGTCCGAAGGAGTCGCCAGCTTGCCGCTCCTTCGTTGTTGTTCGACTTCACAAGTTCACCCCTTGCCTCCTTGGACGACGTTCCCTTCCAGTCAGAATCGAAAGTTACAACATTTTTATCGGAAGCAACGAAGCTGCCTGGATGCCGGGTCAAAACAGGGTTTCTGGGCCAACCCGAACCCGACTCGGAATTCCAAATGGGTTGAAAATCAAGACCCGAACCAGACCAGTTTCAGGTTCAGGTTGACCCGAACCCAAATTTCTGTGTCAGGTTCGAGTCGGGTTTTCATGTCGTGTCCAATATTGACACTCCTTTTTTTTTTTTTTGGGAAAGCCCGACGGTGGGGCCTTACGTGTTAATTAGGAAAAGGTTACAAAGTCCTTAAAAGGATCCTCCAGCTCGAAACTACTGCTCAAAAGAGCTACAAAAAAGATCAAAATAAAACCTAAGAGCCAGAGGTTCCTTATACTAATGGTTACAAAAATTCCTAATAATAATCTAGGGCTGTAAGGAGACAGCACCCAAAAAAGGAAAGCAGAGAAATAGGCATTCAGCTCCATCTTCCACGACCAATAAAGAGTCCGGCAACAGCAAATACCTTGAATAGACTCCAACCACCAACACTGCAAGATAGAAAAACTAGTGCAAAACAAGAGTTTATAATAACTAAGATAAAGCCAAATATCCAAGCAATACTCAATCAAAACATTATTAACAAAAAAGTAGGCTAAATAAGCACAAGTCATATTATGCTCCCAGTAATTAAAGAAATAGTCCACATGATAGAAAAACCCGGTAACATCATACTTACCCAACCATAACCACTGATACACATACTTCCACATAAAAGGCAAACAGAAAAGAAAAAACTCCTGGAAGACAGCAAGACCCACCAAGGTCTGCAACCCACTGAAACAACCCACAACCTGATCAAAACATGCCAAACCACCAGCAACTACTAAGCACACCAACAACACCCTGATTGCCCGGAATTGCCAACCCACGGATTAAGCATAAAGAGAGGAATAAGAAAAATCAAGCATAAACCGTGTCCCGCACAACACAGGCCGAAACAATACAGAAAACATAAACCCATAAGACTAACAAAAAATCCAGTTAGGGACAAAAGATAAAATCTACTAAAGACCCACATAAGGGACACCCATCTCATCCAGTTTAATTAAACCACAGAGAGGAGCAGGGATGAAGGGATCCGTGATATCAACATAATTATCAAGAGAACAGCCCCAGTTTGCAAGCCAAGAAGCAACAGCGTTTGCATCCTTATGAATGTGATTAAAGGAGTAGTTACATTCCTTCAATAAAAGCTTAATTTCCCTAAAATTATAAAATAAATTCGGATTATAGCAGAAATTATGCTCGGCATATAATAATTTAAAATCAAAGAACGGGCTAACCTCAATAAGAACATTAGATAATATAAGAGAAATACCTAACTGAATACCATAAAGGATAGCTTTGGTAACAACAGTAAAAATATTTCCATTATGAACAGGCCCAGCAAAGGCACGTATAAACCGACCAAAGAAATCCCTAAAAATACCACCACAGCCACCAACATCATTATTAAAACTGCCCTCAACATTCAACTTGTAAAAATTCATAGGAGGTTTGTTCCAGAAAGAGATATTAACCAACGAGTCCGTAGAGTCATGACTCAAATGAATCCCAAGAGCCTTTCCCGCAAAAATAAAGTTCTTGAAATGCTTATAAGAAATCAGCTTGACGGTCACAAGGGAAAGAACCTTGTCTTTCACCTTATGAATCACATTAAGGTGATTCATACTCACATTATTGAAAACAGCATTATTTCTTTCCAACCATAAGAACCAAAGGATGAGCACAGGAATCACATTACGAATATGACCCTTAGAGTTAATAAACCAGGCCGAAAGATTAGCTTTAAGGGAAGAGTGCACATTAAAACAATTTAATTTAAATAAGTCATCAAAATAAACCCACGTTTTAACCGCCACAGGACCAGAAATGAAAACATGATGTCTATTCACAACATGCCAACAACATTGATATTTAGAGGCTAAATTAAAACCTTTCCTGATAAGCATGTCATCAGTGGAAATATAGTTGTGAAGAAGCCGCCAAATAAAAACAGAAACAGTAGAGGGGATATTCTTATTCCACACATAATTATACATCTTATCAAAGTTACCCTTAGATCTAAAGGACTGCCAAACCTTGCTAAGATAGAAACTACCATCCTTGGAAAGATCACTCAGCATTAAGTCCTTAGAAGTAGTAATAATAGGTAAATTTAAAATTTTGGAAATAATGCAATTAGGGACCTCATTATAAAGCTTCTCATAATCCCAACTAGAATCATTGAAAAAATAATCAACCTGAGTAACAGCATTAGAAGAGGTATTCAACAGAGAATCAATAGAGTTTTGATTAAGCCACCTATCTTGCCAGAAGAAAACTTTACCTTCACCAAGACCCCAAGAAATGAAGGGTTCCACCTCCTATTTAACCTTACAAATGCGTTTCCAAATTCTCGAATCACCAGGTTTAACAATACAATTTGTAGGATGCTTACCACCACAATACTTAGCATTCATGAACTTGGCCCACAGACTAAGGTCCTTACGAAAATTAAACCAAAGCTTGAAAGAAAAACCCTTGGACAAGTCCTTTAAGTCCTTGCAACCAAGACCACCCTCAGACTTGACACCACAACATTTACTCCAATTAGCCCACAAGATTTTAGAAGAAGAAGAGGTGCCTTTCCAGAAAAATTTGTTAAAAAGCCTATGAATTAAGTCACACACCGCTTGAGTAGGAAGGATAGTTTGAAATATATAAACAGGTAGGGAGCACAGGACACTTTTAATAAGAACCAATCTACCCCCAAAACTGAGAAAATTTGAATCCCAAGATAAAAGCTTATTTTGGACAGAGGTGATCAAATCATCAAATAAGAAAGAAACCTTCCTACCAATAAAAAGAGGAACACCAAGGTACTTGATAGGCAAATGAGCCTGCATAAAGCCAGTAAGATTTTTCAAGACACTAATACGAGCATTAGACACCCTTTTAGAAGCAATAAAACAGCTTTTTTTCTTGCTCAAGGATAAACCACTGCTCAATTCAAAATTTGAAAAGAAAGACATCAGTTTACGAATGCCATTAGCAGCAGCATTAGTAAAAATAATGAAATCATCAGCAAAGCACAAATGTGAGATGGGGAAACCCCCCATAGTTTTGAAATAAAGGGAAGGGTAATTTTCAAAAAGATTAGATAGGCCCCTAGACAAGAAATCCGCAGCAATAATAAAAAGTGCCGGGGAAATAGGATCACCTTGTCTTAATCCTTGAGAAGAGTGGAAGAAGCCACTAGAAGATCCATTCACAATAACAGAAAAGAAAACATTATCAATACAGTTTTTGATAAGGTTAATAAAAATAAAGTTAAAACCAAAAAGCTCCAAAATATGATAAATAAACTTCCAATTAATATTATCATAGGCTTTGGCAATGTCCAATTTCAAAATTAAGTTGCCACCATGGACTTTAGCATTAATATCATGACACAACTCTTGGGCAAGCAGAATATTATCAGTAATCACCCTTCCTTTAACAAAACCCATCTGGTTAGGAGAGATAATTTTAGGAAGAACACTGGTGAGACGATTCATAAGAATTTTAGAGATCAATTTATTTAAAAAGGTGCAAAGGCTAATAGGACGAAAATCATTCCAAGTAGTAGTCGAATTATGCTTGGGAATCAGAATAATTGAAGTGGAAGTAAAGAACTTAGGGATAGCAGTCCCATTAAAGAAATCCAAAACACTAGCAAAAATATCCTCACTAATGATGTGCCAAGTTTTTTGAAAAAACAAAGTAGTGAAACCATCGGGACCAGCCACCGAATCCCTATTCATTTGCATCAAAGTATCTTTAACCTCCTCAAGAGAAGGAGGCAAAGAGAGATAAGCATTATCCTCTTGAGAAACACATTTAGGAATAAAATTATGCTCAAAATTGATAACAGGATTAAAATCCTTATTGAAACTATTCTGAAAATAGTGAACAGCTAAATTGGATATCTCCTCAGGGTTATCAGTAAAAGAACCATCATTTCTTTGAATCTTTGAAATACAGTTTCTAGCCCTTTTTTTCTTAACCAAAGCATGGAAGTACTTGGTGTTATTGTCACCTTCAGTTAAGTGCTTAGCATTAGTTTTTTGCTTCCAGACGATCTCCTCTTGAGCTTGAAGAAGATAGAGATCCTCTTTAGACTTCTTAAGAAGATTGAGGTTAGTTTCAGAAGGATCACTTTGGCAAACAAGATCATAAGTACTAACATTATGCTCTGCTTGCAAAATATTAGAAAAAAGATTCTTAAACACATGCTTGTTCCACCAAATAAGAATAAATTTCAACCTTTTCAATTTATACCAAAGTCTACGCATACCATAAATAGAATTGTCCGGGTGTAAAGGAGCACACCAATTGTTTTGAACAACATCCAGAAAATTATTATGCAAAAGCCACATGTTTTGAAATCTAAATTGAGAAGAAGTCCTTAAATGTTTAAGTTTAAGACTAATCAGCAAAGGGGAATGATCAGATAGGGTTCGGCTAAGGTGCTGAACATTAGTAGCTAGGGTAGAAGAAAGCCAAGCCTCATTAAACAGGATCCGATCCAGCCTTTGCCATAAATGACCCCTATTCCAAGTAAAATTGTTACCAACAAAGCCAATGTCAACCAACTGACATTCCAGAATCATATGATTGAAATCTTCCATAGACCTAGAAGACGGCAAGGCTCCCCCACTTCTCTCAGAGGGGTTAGTAATAGCATTAAAATCTCCCCCAACAAGCCAAGGTAGATTGTACGAGTTATGAAAGTTAATGAGTTGATTCCATAGAACTTTCCTAATATATAAAGAAGAAGCAGCATACACAAAGGAAGCACAACATTGAAAATTGAAACCTTCAACCTTACAATGAAGAACTTGAGTAAAATCACCAAGAATGTCAATTTTAATAGGATCTTTCCAAAAAACCCAGATTTTGTTAGCCACATTAGCAACAGCATGATTGAAACCCAAAAATTTACACGTTAAAAGTAATTTAGTAGAAGAAACAAGAGGTTCAAGAAGCACAAGAACAGCAATCTTGTGAATACGACATAAATTCTTAACGCGGACACGAGAAGAAGCGCACCCAATGCCCCTCACATTCCAAATAATAGTATTAAACATAAAAACCAAAATCAGCGGTGAGTTAAAGGACGGGGAGACTTAGCAGGTTGTAAGGAAAGGAGTTTAGGTTTCCTTCCCCGCTTACCTTGCACTTTAATAAATGAAGAATCTAAGTCATCCTTAGCAAAACCTTTAACACTATTGAGCAAATCCTCACTATTCTTTAAAACAATAGAATTTGAATGAGAAAAACTGGTATGTTGTAAATCTTTAATGCTGTTAATATGAGGGTCAACATCCTCCACATTCAAATCATCCTCTTCATAAAAAGCAATATCCTTACCCTTACCAATATCAGAATGGTTTACATCAATCTCAATTTCCCCTTCCTCTAACAGTTTATCGTTTTCATCAATGGCCACTTGGATAGTAATATTAGGACCAATATCAGTTTCCTGCAGAACATCCATAGTTGATTGTAAAGTTATCTGATTAGAGTTTCCATTCTCAGGTCCCTGCATGGAATCAATAACCGAAGAAGGAGGGTTCAAAATACCAGGAGATGGAACAAAATTAGGTATGACAGCTTCATTCATAACATCCAACATAGAAACAGGGGAAGGCTTGGAGATATCAGGATTAGGACCATCTGAATCCTTGGGGGACGTTTTCTCTTTACGGAGATGAGGATGCAGTTTAAAGCAAACATTAGCCCCATGACCATGCATTTTACAATGAGAGCAGAAAATAGGAAAGTTTTCAAATTCAACCTTTTGGAAATATCCATTAAGTTCAGAACCTAACCAAATTTCATACGGAAATTTTTTTGAAACATCGATTTCAACAAGAACACGAGCAACAGAAGGACGAGAAATAGACGCTGTGGCCTGATCCGTTTGCAAGGGCTTACCAAAAATAGAAGCCAGACCAAATAAAATCTGAGAGTTAAAAAAATGCAGGCGAAGATTGGGGAAAGAAAGCCAAACCGGAGCGATGGGGGATTCCTCCCGCACATCGAAATCGGGCGTCCATTTGAGAAGACGCATTTGACATCCTTGTATGTAGTAAGAACGACGAGCAAAAATACGACTGTAATCCAGATCATTCGACAGTTGGATCGCTATGTGTCGAGGATCCATCAAGCCCACATGAAAAGCCCCGGTGAGCTTCAAGCTAACAAAAAATTTCCTAATCACATCCAAGTTAGGGCGTTTTAAAACAAATTTCCCAACTAAAGTAAGGGCAAAGGGGGCCGCCAACTGAGAAATCACAGAGTCATCGAGCAAAAGAGCAGGACAACCCTTAAAGGAGGAGTGGACAAAAGAAAGTTTAGAAACAGTCGAAGATCCAGAGACCACATCCCTGAAGGAGCGAGATCTACCCTCAGGAAGGGAAGAAGAGGGAGGGATAGATGACGATGGAGTCGTCATCGCCCCCGAGAAAACCCTAGAAGAAACCTCAAGGTAGTCGAGATACCTTCCGAAAACGAGAGATCAGAAATAAAAGCCAACACTTAACGTAAGCCACGATCTACAGTGAAGATCGCAAGAGGAACAGTGAAGCGCACCAAAATCGCTAGAGCACACCAGGCAATATTGACACTCCTATGATATGCTATATCAAAGATATTAAACTCTATATCTATATTAAATATAATAGCTGCATAAATATAGATGATTTATACATATAAATTATTTATACTTCTATTATCTTTGAAATACACTCAGTACAGTTAAATGAAAATTTTTAAAAAAATATTGTTATGAATATTATAATGATATTATGACTAACACTAATATTTTTTTCTGTCATTATCACTAATTAAAATGATTAGTTTGTACTATTGACTGTTACTGTTACTGTGACTGATGATGTAATGGATTGAGAAGTAATGAACTAGAGAAGTATAAATCGATACATATAAGGCCTCCCCCCCCAAAGGAAGGACCTCATTTATAATCAACTGTTTATCTACTATTAGATTCATTTAAACTAGGTCAAGCCTCGTGATTTTTCCGTCTTTTTAGGGGTTTTTGCGTAAAAACTCTGGTGTCACTTATGAATGTTACACCCCCTCTCTTTTGTTTGATTTTGTGTTGGATCTTCATAAAAAGCTAAGTCATTAAACATTACATTTCTCTATTACCATGAACAACCTAGGACGCAACAACACTTAATTTTTTTTAATGACCTGCATCATTGCTTTAAGAGAAATTTTGCTACAAAAATGAAAAACACCACCACTATATACCCAAAAAAACTAAGATGTCCTTTAGGCCTAGTTTGATTGGGCGTTTTTGGTGCTTATTCCTTTTTAAAACAGTAAAATTTATTTTTCTTTACTGTTTGGTTTGTCAAATCTCGTTCCCAATAACTCCATTTTTTTCATTTTTCTGCTATTTTGAAAAAGCTTTTTATATATGCTTCTCGGTTAGAAAACTCCTTTTTCTGAACCGATTTCTTAAAATTACCTTTTACAAAAGTACCAAATAACCAAACGAAGCCTTAGTAATACTTTTATAGTGGTGGCGACAACGGCTTATTGTGATGGCTCTTATAGAAATATTTAAAATATCTCAAAATTACTTTGCTTTTAAAAATAAAAAAATAGTTAAAAGTTAAAACACACAAACTCAACAAATATTTTAAAAAAAAAAAATTAAGTAATACCAATCGAGCCTCACTTTTATCCAACTAGCAAAAAAAAAAAAATTACATATACATATTATTAACGTGAATATTATTAAATTTAATTACAAAGATTTATTTTCTAACTAATCCTACATGTGATCCCTCTTTTGATTTAAAATAGCAAGCTCTTTTCATGAGTGCATGGTAATTCACTCATGCAGTATATGACATCGCTTATTATGGCTATATATTTTTTTGGGTGGGCAAACTAATATTCTAACTAGTCAGGAATTTTTTATAAAAAAATTATATATTGTATTCTAATCAATTAGGATATTCTTCAAACCATTTCAATTTAAATTTACGTGAAGCATTTTCTGTCACTGTTCTCAAGAGGAGAAAGATGAGAAACTATTGTGAATGAATTATAGTCAATGCTAAAAATATCAATTTTTATTAGAAAATATGGAGAAATTTGCGAGGGTTAAAGTTGAATTTATTTCGATTAAGTATTAGTTATCAATAATTTTTGAACCCCACCGAGTTTAGCTGGGTTGGTGGGCGAGTGTGGTTGGAAATCTCCCCACCCACATTCGTTTCCCCTCTCAAGTGGCATGACTGCTCAAGTGGAGAGAAAATAAGTGTGGTCTGGCACCTGTGAGGCTGGTTGCCATTAGGCCCATCGAGGATTTAGTTAGTCAGCA
Organism: Dendrobium chrysotoxum; assembly: GCA_019925795.1. Classification (NCBI taxonomy): domain Eukaryota; kingdom Viridiplantae; phylum Streptophyta; class Magnoliopsida; order Asparagales; family Orchidaceae; genus Dendrobium; species Dendrobium chrysotoxum. The sequence continues at coordinate 36,340,023 of CM034304.1, read as the reverse complement.
AGCACCTCCTCGGAGGGGTGGCAACGGTTAGATATTTCCGTTCCCACAAAAAAAAAAAAAGCAATAACTTTTGAGTTAAAGATGGATTAAAATCAGCCTAATAAAATAGCCAGACTTTTTTTTTCAGCAAAGTAGAATGGCTATGGCAGAGAGCAAATCATATGCTATAATGTATTTTTAAATTTAATTATTTTTTTACTTTTATATTATTATCATAATTTCTTGTATTTTAGAAAAAATATTTTAAATATTTATTATATTTTTAAAACTATTGTGAATATTTAATGTTAAATTAAATTTAACACTATTAATATTTTTAATTTTTAATATTTTATTTTAAATATTAAAAAATATTTTTTATTTTTAATTTGGATTTCAAAATATTATATATCAATATTTTTAAAAGGGCGTTGAAAAAGGAAAATATACAGATATATTAAAATCGGCTATATAATAATTTTATAAAACTGTTAATTTTAGGTATTTGAATAGGCAAATTAAGGAAAATAAATAAATATTGTACATTGGCGGATTTAATTGGAAAATTGAATTAACAGTACTGTCAAATATACAACGTGGCGGTCTTATTATTTAGAATGAGAAAAGCTAAGGGGTCTTTTGGTACTATGATAGTTACTTTTAAAAATATTTAAAATATCTCAAAATTATTTTAATTATTTTAAAAGATAAATAAATTTAATTTTTAAAATACAATAAATATTTTTTTAACAAAAGAAAATGAGTAACAAATGTAATACCAAACAAGCCCTAATTTCAACCAATAAGTGAAAAATAAAAATTAGACATACATAAAAAAATAAAATAAAAAAATAAAAATTAGACATACATATTATTGATGAGAATATTTTAAAATTTAAATACCAAAATCTATTCTCTAATGATCCCCAATGTGTTTTCTCCTCTTCATGAGTGCACTTTAACTTACTCAAGTTGTGTATTATATAGTTTCTAATTTAGAGGCCTCTGACAATTGTGAAAATTTTCTTCATATTCACATTGATTTATTCGTTCAATAATGAAAAATAAATTTTATTTGAAAATATCTTTTTTAAAAATAACTATATTGCTCATGAAACAAAATTATATTGCAAATATCTTTTCAATTTAATTTTTATTTATCTTATTATTTAATTTGAGAACATTAAAACTTTTATTTAAAGAATGATTTAAGAAATTATTCTTCCTTCTTCGATTTTTTTTTAGTAAATCTCTCACTGATTGAAAATCTTATATTATCCTATATTTTTTAACTAACATACTGTGCTTAAGTTTACAAATTGTAACCCAATTGACGTTTAATTAACTAAAATCAAGGAACTGATAAAGATTGTTGTTCCCAATTCTCTTTTAAGAAGCTCTGAACAAAGAGAAAACGTTCAAAGCTATAAATACAAATTATGGCCAAAACAAATTACAATACACATTAATAAAATAGTAAAATTGGAAGAAATAATAAAACAATCCTTTGCAAAATAATACAATATATTCTTCATTAAAAAAATAATAAAAAGGAGATGCCTTTATTATAAACTTAAAAAAAAAAACAACTTTGAACTAATAAATATCATTAAAAATTTCCATCCATAGATATCCTCAAAATTGATGTCCGAGGATAGATATAGCAAACCAAGTCTCTTTTATGAAGATCATACCTGCGAAAATAACATTAACATAAAGCTAAATAACAATCCAACGAAGAAAAATACAAGAAAAAGAAGAATAAGAACAAGTAATTAGTTACGTACCATAATTCTCTGTAGAGAGTTTCTAAAAGCACAACTTTTTGATTTGGAGTGTCATCTTTAAAAGTAAATTTATAATTTTTAACAGAATGTGTAGAATATGACCCTTTCCATTCCCATTGATGAATATTTTCATCGGATGTGCCCACGAACATCATCCAAACATTGATATTTTCGTCACTCATGTACACCAAACACAACCTCTCCTGGTAGGGAATCATCCTCCACTCATATACTTGGTTGGAGGTGATGAATTTAACTTCTGGCCCTTTTATGATACTTCCTTTCTCCTCCTCCACATCAAATGCAAACACAGAGCATGAAGAAAAGTCTACGCGGGGATTCTGAATACCCTCCATAATCCAATAAGCTTTTTGTTTGATGACAATGCCTGTTTTATCTCTTAGCCAAAGATAAGGGAGATCATTGGAGCGTCTCCACTTCCTGGCCTTAGAGTCTAAGATCTCGCAATAATTGAGATTTGGCACTTGAGTTGGCCCCCACTTCCGCATTGATATCCTCACAATTTTGAATTCATAAGTAGCTTGATTAATATTATGGACGCCACAGAAAATGGCGATACCACAAGTATCAAAACTGTTATTCGGATTAGGAATGGGGAGATTATATGGAGTTGTACCCAATCGTGTGATGTAGTAGCAGGGGTTGATATTGTTCTTGCCATTGTATTCAGGTATGATATTGCAAAATAGAAAGCCGTGTGTTGATGCAACTGCTTCGATGTTAAGAGTTTGGGCTCTACCGGGGGGGAGAGATGAAATGGGAAGGGGGTGACCATATAAGCTATGCATGGATATGAAAGCGTGGTGATATTCATCGCAATAAAAATCCTGTAAGATGAAGCCAGATGTTGTTGTGGTGCGACGCGAATGTTCTTCACCGAAACATGGCAGATAGCCAATACGACGCCAACTCCTACAAACACTGAGGCATGAAGGGAGGCTCAAAAGGGCAACTCTAATCATGATTTCATATATGTTGTCCTCTGAAAGTATACAACCATCTTCGTGGCTCTCCATCTTCACAAAAAATCTGAAAAAATTATATTCTACTATGATCAATAACTCAAATTAATATATTAAACAAGATAATTGTCTTAACTTTATATACAAATTAAACAACATATATAGCATATTAAAGCAAATTTCAATAAGCAGTGATAGCATTAGGCAATGGCTAGATTCTAGCGAGTAGAAGAGGCGTTTGTATTTGGAAAAGTGATACTGATGGAGAGATTTTGAAGAACTAATTTAACGATTTATAAAAAAAAAATTCGAAGTTAGTTTTAGAAGGCAACATCGACATTATTTTAATAATTAATGAGTTTGAGAACAAATTTTTTAATTGCAGTACTTTTAAGTGAATATCTCATTATTGATTGAAAATCCTATATTACCATATATTTTCTAATTAACATAATGATATTATTTTATTTTTCAGTGTGGTTAAGTTTATAGATTAATTATCATAACAAATTAATATTTAATTAACTTATTAATCTTTTAATTGATTTGTCCCGTTAATCAAATCAATTTATAAGTTTAACCCAAATAATCTGGATTTACTTATCTTCCTACAAAAGCAAACCAATACTTTCAAGCATAGAGTTTTGATTAAAAAATTTTCATATTCAAATAATTTTAAGATCGAATACTTATGGGATTTATCAAATTCTTTTCATAGGCTTCGTTTGGAACAGCTTTTTTATTGCTTCTTAAAGCAGCTTTTTAGTACAAAAATTAAAAAATTTATGCTAGAAAGCTGTTTTAAGAAGCAATAAGAAAGACATCCCAAACGAAACCTTAGAGTAAAATGATGCGGCCCAATTATTGGAGAAGATTATTTCTTCATTTCAGACATTTAAGCCATGCACTTTACAATTTATCACTCATTATTTCCCAAAAAAATTATTTTTTCCTTACAATCGAATTGTCTCATAAGATTTGTTTGTTTACAATGTAAAATAAATACATATTTTTAGAAATTCATAAGTTATTTAGTTAGATGCAAATCAAATTACAAGAAAAAATGTCTAATGGTGAGATAGTTTCTTTTTGCATTTTAAAAAGACTTAATTACAAATATGGAGAATATATATAAATTAGATGTTATGTATGACAAATCCATCAAAATTCATAAACTAATTAAATAAAGAAGCTTATAAAAATAAAAATATTTTAATATTAGATAAAAGAACAAAAGAAAAACACCTTATTTCAGAGATGGTGACAACTTAGATTCCAGGGCAAACTTACAGAAATAGCGGAAGATGTTTTGTCAGATTCAAGATGTATCAGCAAATCCCAACAATTTGACAACAACTGAGAGAGAGAAGAGGTTTAAAGTAAAATGCCTTCTATATTTTAGTTTCAAATGCTCCATTTAAATAGTTGAACCATTTATAAATATAGATATAACACTGCCAAAATTATCAATGGTTTACATAAAATTGCCAAAATTAGCAACGATTTGAAGTAATTTTAATTGTCGGATGCCGTTGCAGTGCTAAAATTAATAAAAATTTATAAATTACATAAAAATAATCATCCCATCACCTACAAATTAATATAATAGAGACTTTCAATATATTCATCCTTAATTTTAACAGTAGAAACTAATGCTTCGTTTGGGACGGCTTTCTTACCATTTTTTGAAGCAACTTTTTAGTATAAAAATTTAAAATTTTGTACTAAAAGACTGGTTCAAAAAGCAGTAAAAAAGCCGTCTCAAATGAGACCTAACTCTATTATAAACTCCACTTCTGCGACCATAATTACTTAGAACAAGCAATGAAATTGTAGAAGGTTGTGGGCACGTGAATATCAATCAACAAATAGCGGGAATAATTAAATGGTAGAACTGTGAATAGCAACATACAGAAGGATGAAGGAATAATGCGATCCGATTAGTCCTCACGGAGACTTGGAGATGGAGTCTGGACTCTCTGGAGAGCAGCGGGACTTGGGCGGGATATCTGAGGTCGGTTTTTCTTTTTATACAAATAAAATTGCCGTAGTTGAACATAAGGAATAATTTGAACTTTGAAGTTAGTTAATTAATTAATTAATTATTTTGAAATTTTTTTTTTTTTTTACTGAAATCTCTCATTGATTGATCGATAATCTTATATCATCGTATATTTTTTAATTTATGTTTTAAATATTATTTTATTCATTTATTTTTCAGCCTGGTTAAGTTTTTATTAATTTTTAATTAACTTAAATGAAATAGTTTATTTTGGGGTCTCTTTTGACTCTTGTACCCCTTTCTCTTATCTGTTTATGTGCTGGATCTTCGTACAAAACTCGGACACTAATTATATCTCTCTACAACCGCAAATGTTTCAGCATGCAACAACTATATATTCTTAAATTAGTATATGATGAAATATATTGAAAATTATATCATTTAATACAATGTCAGATGATAAATAATAATCAGTATTTTAATGAACAGAGGCTCATCCCTCATTTTCCCTAATGATGGATCAAACCGAGGGCCCATAACAAATAAATAAATAAAGTCCCGAAAGAGAAAGAGCTCTTCCTCGCTTGCCGTCCTTCTTTTGCGCTAATGTGGATCAATGAGCGAAAAGTTTGTTAGGGAATTTGTTTGAGGGGTGAAGGATTCTAATTTTATGAGGGTATTTAGATGCAAAACTTTTCTATTATCATCAATTCATCATAGTTCTTTTTATTTTAGAAAATAATCAAAATATCATAAATTTTAATTATATTTATGTTTAAATTAATGCAGTAGGGAGATATGCTAGCTAGATATCTTTCTTATTAGTAGTATAAGTACATGAATAAAGTTTTTAAAAATAAAAATATATAACAAAATTTAAAAATAATTTATGATATGCTATATCAAAAATATTAAATTCTATATCAATATTAAATACAATATTTGCATAAATATAGATGATTTATACATATAGATTATTTATACTTCTATTATCTTTGAAATACACTCACTATAGTTAAATAAAAAATTAAAAAATACTACGAACACTGTTTTGATATTGTGACTGATATTAATATTATTTTTTTGTCATTATCACTATTTAACATTATTAGTTAATATTGTTGACAGTTACTGCTATTGTGACTGATGATGTAATAGATTGAGATGTAATGAACTATAGAATGATAAATTGATACAGATAATTAGTATGGACATTGATGCGTTATTTCTTTATAGAGTTATATCATATTGTTCTCTTATCTTGTATTGATTTCGGTTGTAAGATTTTAGTTGCTTGTTGGGTTATATGCTCATTACGTAATTTTCTATTTTTTTAGAAAAGGGTAAAGATCCTATAATATGAGGTTCCAGACAAGACAAAAATGCAATCATATTTCTTTCTATTACTCATTTGTAAGTTCTAGTTAAATGATTAAAATGAAATACGGATGTAATTCTTCCAATATAAATGCTCGAGTGTGACATGATGTATATTTGCTACATCAAGCCAAGGCCTCCTCCGCAAGGAAGGGCCTCATTTATAACAACTGCAAATACTAGTGGATTCATTCAAACTGAGCCAAACCTTGTGGTTTTTCTTTCTTTTTAGGAATTTTCACGTAAAAACTCTGATGTTTCTTACAAACGCTATATCCCTTTGTTTTATCTGATTGTGTGTTGGATCTTCATAAAAAGCTAAGCCGTTAAACTTTATATTTATCTATCGTCGTGAATATTCCAGGACGCAACAACACTTATTTTTTTAATACCCTACATCATTGTTTTAAGAGAAATTTTGGTAAGAAAATGAAAAACACCACCACTACATAACCAAAAAACTAAGATGCCATTGGGGATTACTTTTATAGTAGTGGAGACAAGGCTTATTATGATAATTGTTAATTAAAATATTTAAAATATCTTAAAACTATTTTAACCGGTTTTAAAAATAAATTAATTTACTTTTAAAAATAAAAAATAGTTAAAACACACGCTCAACAAATATTTAAATAAAAATTAAAGCAATACCATACGAGCCTTATTTTTATCCAACTAGCAAAAAATAAAAATTACACATACATATTATTAATGTGAACATTATTAAATTTAATTACAAAGATTTATTTTCATATTTATTATTTGTTTACTTTTATTATTATTAACATAATTCGTTGTATTTTAGAAAAATATTTTAAATAATTATTATATTTTTTAAAAACTATCATGAATATTTAATATTTAATGTTAAATTAAATTTAACACCATTAATATTTTTATTTTTAATATTTTATTTTAAATATTAAAAAAATATTTTTTATTTTTAATTTGGATTTCAAAATATTATATATCAATATTTTAAAAAGGGCTTTGAAAAAGGAAAATATAGAGATATATTAAAATTGGCTAAATAATATTTTTATAAAACTGTTATTTTTAGGTATTTGAATAGACAAACTAAGGAAAAAAATGAATATTGTATATTGGTGGATTTAATTGAAAAAATTAATTAAATCTATAGTCAAATATACAAAGTGGATGTCTTATTATTTAGAATGAGAAAGCTAAGGTGTCTTTTGGTATTATGATAGTTATTTTAAAAAATATTTAAAATAATTCAAAATTATTTTACTTATTTTAAAAAATAAATAAATTTAATTTTTAAAATAAAATAAATATTTTTTTTAACAAAAGAAAATGAGAGAACAAAAGTAATACCAAACAAGCTCTAATTTCAACCAACAAGTGAAAATTAAAAATTAGACATTATAATTTAATACAAAATTTTGAGAACATTATAAATTTTTATTTTTTTTGAAGAATTATTTAAGAAATTATTGTTCCTTCTTCCAATTTTTTTTTTTTAAGAAAACTAACATACTGATAAAAATTTTCTTATTTATTTTGTAAGCGTGCTTAAGTTTACAAATTGTAAGCCAATTGACATTTAATTAACTAAAATCAAAGAACATATAAAGGTTGTTGCTGTTCCCAATTCTCATTTAAGAAACTTCGAACAAAGAGAAAAGTTCAAAGCTATAAATACAAATTATGACCGAAACAAATTACAATACACATTAATAAAATAGTAAAATTGGAAAAAATAATAATAAAACAATCCTTTACAAAATAATACAATATACTCTTCATAAATAAAAATAAAAGCAGATGCCTTTATTATAAACTAAAAAAAAACTTTGAACTAATAAGTAGAATTAAAAATTTACATCCATAGATATCCTAAAAATTGATACGCCATGATAGATATATCTAACATATCTCTTTCATGAAGATCATACCTGCAAAAATAACATTAACATAAAGCTAAATAACAATAAAATGAAGAAAAATACGAGAAAAAGAAGAATAAGAACAAGTAATTAGTTACGCACCATAATTCTCTGTAGAGAGTTTCTAAAAGCACAACTTTTTGATTTGGAGTGTCAACTTCAAAAGTAAATTTATAATTTTTAATATAATGTGTAGAGTATGACCCCTTCCATTCCCATTGATGAATGTTTTCATTGGATGTGCCCACTAACATCATCCAAACATTGATAATTTCATCACTCATGTACACCAAACACAATCTCTCCTGGTAGGGAACCATCTTCCACTTATATACTTGGTTGGGGGTGATGAATGTAACTTCTGGCCCTTTAATGATCCTTCCTTTCTCCTCCTCCACATTAAATTCAAACACAGAGCACGAAGAAACATTTACGCTGGGATTCTGAATACGCTCCACAATCCAATAAGCTTTTTGTTTGATGACAATGCCTGTTTTATCTCTTGGCCAAAGAAAAGGGAGATCATTGGAGCGTCTCCACTTCCTGGCCTTAGAGTCTAAGATCTCGCAATAAAGAAGATTTGGCACCGGAGTTTGCCCCCACCTCTGCATTGATATCCTCACAATCTTAAAGTCATAAGTAGTTTGATTAATATTATGGGCATCACAAAAAATAGCAACACCGCAAGTGTTAAAACGGGTCTTTGGATTGGGAATGGGGATATTACATGGAGTAGTACCCAATCGTGTGATGTAGTAGCGGGGGTTGATATCGTTCTTGCAATTGTATTCAGGTTTGATATTACAAAATAGAAGACTGTGAGTTGGTGCAATAGCTTCAATGTTAAGAGTTTGGGCTCTACCGGGGGGGAGAGATGAGATGGGAAGGGGGTGAGCATGTAAGCTATGCATGGATATGAAAGCATGGCGATATTCATCGCAATCAAACTTCTGTAAGATGAAGCCAGATGTTGTGGTTGTGCGAAGCGAATGTGCTTCACCGAAGCATGGCAGATAGCCAATACGACGCCAACTCCTACAAACACTGAGACATGAAGGGAGACTCAAAAGGGCAACTCTAGTCATGATTTCATATATGTTGTCCTCTGAAAGTACACAACCATCTTCTTGGCTCTCCATCTTCACAAAAAATCTGGAAAACATTATATTCTACTTTGATCAATGACTCAAATTAATATATTAAATAAGATAATTGTCTTAACTTTATATACAAATTTAACCAACATATATAGCATATTAAAGCAAATTTCAATAAGCATTGATAGCATTAAACAATGGCGAGATTCTAGCGAGTAGAAGTGGCTTTATATTTGAAAAAGTGAGAGTGATGGTGAGATTTAACGATTTATAAAAAAAATAGTTCGAAGTTATTTTTAACATCGACACTATTTTAATAACTAATGATTTTGAGAACAAATATTTTAACTGCGGTACTTTTGAGTGAATATCTCATTGATTGAAAATCCTATATTTTCTAATTAACATAATGATATTATTTTATTTACAATGTAAAATACATATATATTTTTAGAAATTCATAAGTTGTTTAGTTAAATGCAAATCGAATAACAAGAAAAAATGTCTAATTGTGACATACTTTCTTTTCATTACAAATCTGGAGAAGATATACTGTGAAAAAATATAAATTAGATGTTATGTATGACAAATCCATCAAAGTCCATAAATTAATTAAATTAAGAAGCTTATAAAATAAAAAATATTTTAATATTAGATAAAAGAAGAAAAAAAAACACCTTATTTCAGTGAGGGAAACGGCTTGGATTCTAGGCAAACTTACAGAAATAGCGGAAGATATTTTGATCAGCAAATCCCGACGATTTTGGCAACGGTTGAGATATAGAAGAGGTTTAAAGTAAAATTTCTTCCTTTTAAGTTTCAAATGATCCATTTAAATAGTCGAACCATTTATAAATATAGATATAATATTGCCAAATTTATCAATGGTTTACATCAAATTACCAAAATTAGCAATGGTTTAAATAGTTTGATTCTATGGCAAACTTATAGAAATAGCGGAAGATGTTTTGTCATGTTCAAAATATATCAGTAAATCCCAACGATTTGACAACGGTTGAGATATAGAACAGGTTTAAAGTAAATTGTCTTCCTTTTTAGTTTCAAATGTTCTATTTAAATAGTTGAACCATTTATAAATATAGATATAACACTGTCAAAATTATCAATGATTTACATCAAATTACTAAAATTAGCAACGGTTTAAATAGTTCTAATTTGTTATAGTAGTTTTAATCGCCGCTAATTTTGACCGCATACATTTCAAGCTATTTTTAGATGTTTTCTTTTCTCTACCATTTGGCTTCACATAAACAAAAAAGTATAAACTTGTGAATGAATGGTATAAGATGCCTCTATCCTCTTAAAAATAGTAGTCAAAAGCTTCTACATTAGTTTTCTTAATTAGAGATATATGAAAATAAATGTGTGGCCCTACACCTGCAGGGTTGGTTGCTGGTAAGCCCGCGGAGGGATTAATTACGCCACCATGTGTCTTCTTTGAGGGTGAAAACGATTAGATACCTCCGTTCCCACAAAATTAAAAATAAAAAATAAAAATTATATATTAAAATTGGCTTAGTGGCTCTTAATGGGTTGCAATCGAACATGGGATAGCCGAAAATTGTGATAAGCTTTGGAGAGCAAACGTAAATGGGCTGAAGTGAGTTGGGTTAGCCCATCACCTCTAATATCACACCTATCAAATTTTAATTATATTTTTTAATATTTTATATTCCTAAATTATTATTTAATGAGAAAAAAATTTCCACGTAGAGGATAAATGCTTGTTGATGTTGAGAAAAAAAAATTATATAAATTTTTCTATGGATTATATTATTTAAAATATTGTCAAATGAAAAATAGTAATCAATTATTTAAAAAAGTATATTATATTTATTTAATGCAACATTATATATATTATATTGATCTTATCTCTATGATTTTTTAAAATATTATATTATTAAAAATTTGAACAGAAAAATTTTATGGCAAAACATCCAAAGACAAATTGTATAAATATATACTTAAAAATTATTAAATATTACAAATTTAGGATCCCATTTAGGGATGTAAGTCCAGCTGAGCTCAATCACCTTTTGTTTGAGCTTGATCAATTGATTGAGTTCGAGCTCAAGATTGAGCTCAATGCTATAAATTCGGGTCTCATTTATCATGAAAGAAGAAAAATAATCTTGATTCAAGTTTTTTTTTTTTTTTATAATGATATGATAAAACAAATGAGAAACAAAGTCCTATATAGGGTCCTGGTTGGGTACCGAACAACCCATTGGGTACCCATGCTTTGTGAAGGCGGGCTTTGCCCACTCACGCCTAACCATAGTGACTTTCAGGACACTGTACCCACCCATACCCACCCACTTTCCATACTTTTTGAACGTAGTCTGCCAAACTACGAACTGATGGCCTTGAGGCTTGTTGCCCTTTGCTCTAATTGCAAACTTTCAAACCGCGTATTAGAATTTACCGTGGTCGCAGCGCAGTTCAATGATGCACACTGCATAGTGAGGATTATGATAATATAAGGCATGCAGTGATTAGCAATGTAAATTAGTTTATCCCTCGATATTGAGTACCCATTCATACCCATCCACGAGGTCATGGGCATACCGATACCCACCCATACCCATAACCATTGGGTATGAGTACCCAATACAAGGCTCTGATGAGAAATTAGATGAAAACTACTAATAAAAAAGAAAGTGAGACGTGAATTTAAATTTTTTTTAACTACTTTATGCTAAAACTCTTAAATTCAAATTTATTTAATTGTACTTAATATTAACATTTTAAACAAGATGACCCACAAAGTAATGACTCGAAAAAGTACTAGCTCAAATTTGACTTATTAACTCAACATATCATTTATTTGGTGAACCAAGCTGGCTCACGAATCGGCTCGACTCAATTATACCTGAATCACATTTATTCCTATGCTAATTGATATGTCATCAACATACAAATTATTAGGAGAATCCTCTACTCTTTTCTTACAGATGAGTTATTATTTTCTTAAGTCTAATGCTAATCTTGATTAAACAGTAAAGAGGTTCTTTACCTTGCGTTTAAGCTGGTTTAAATTAAACTTAAGCTTAAAAAATAAACTTTGGTCTTTCGCTCCTAATCTGATTATTAGGAGATTAATCCAAGATTATGTTCCAACGTAAATGAGACTTCTGTACCCATAAATCTGAAATAGTCTCCAGATTTAACTTTCATTGTTCTTGTTCTGACTCTCTTATGTTGGAAAAAGCTCAGCAGCGATTAGACTCTTGATAAAGTTGGCCTAAGCTATAGACTTATGATTCATTTGGGACAGTTTTATTATAACTAAGCAATTTTTTAGTACAATAACTTTTAGTTCAAGAATTTTTTTTTTATTAAAAAAATTGTCTTAAAAAACAGTGAGAAAGCATTCCCAAACAAAACAGCTTTTTTTCACTATTTTTTTATTGCTTTAAAAAAAATTTGTTAAAAATTTACTTTAAAAAGCAGTAAAGAAACTATAAAAAATGAAGCTTTAACCAAATTTAGTAGTCATAAATTTACCAAACATGAAATGGTATTAAGGCTTTGTTTGAAACTGTTCTTTTACTGTTTTCTAAAATAGTTGTCTAATACAAAAACTTCTAATTAAAAAAAATTATACTAAAAAGCTGTTTTAGAAAGTAACAAGAAAGCTGTCCCAAAAGAAGTCAAAGTTAGATTTTGTTTGGAACGGCTTTTTATTGTATATTAAAACAGCTTTTTAGTATAAAATTTTTTGTACTTGAAAGCTACTTTAAGAAGCGAAAAGAAAATTATCCAAACAGGCTCTGTTTGGGACAACTTTTTTACTGCTTCTTAAAGCAATTTTTTAGTACAAAAATTTACTAAAACAATACTTTAAGAAGCAATAAAAAAGCTGTCCCTAACAAAGCCTTAATCATAAGAAACTTTAAGCCAATTTCGCTTGTGAACTATATACAAAATGTACACCCAATGTTACATGGGTCAAATTAAACAGAGCACACCACTATCATAAACCAGGTTCAACTAAATCAACAAGCACTTGAACCAATATCAAAAGCCTAATTAAGACACCCAAAGATACATTCCCATTAAAGTCGCCTAGATCAATTCCTGTGAATGGTCAGTTGAGAGTCCTCTACCACTACCCCAGAAACTATAGAGGGGTTAGTCAACTACTGATAAAACTGCACTACATTTTGAATATGGATTCTGAAAAAAATCATAGAAAGGAGTTAATAAATAAGAATGACAGGAGAGACTTTAATGAGGGCATTTATCTTCCAACTGTGCTGCCTCTCTTTTCTCTTTCATCTCTTCCCCTCCCTTCCTGCCACCACTAATAAAGGTCCCATAACTATTAAATACTCCAAGCAATGAAGTCAACTACCACAGGCCGAGCAGTATAATGGCAGAAGGTTTCCTCTAAGTAAATGTCATGTGCTATGGCCGAGAAAGGGAAATACAAATTTGGATAGAAAGTTTCTGCAGGAGGAAACTTTAAATACGAATTTGAATGTCTGTTATGACTTCTGTGACTCTATCTCAAACCCAATTCAACCACCAAATCAGCAACAGTTTTAGTACTACAGCAGTTAATCAGGCATCATCACTTTCATATTTACTGTCACACCCTACCGGGCTTAGCTGGGTTGGTTGGCGAGCATGGTTGAGAATCTCCCAACCCATATTTGATTCCTCTCTCATGCGGCGCGACCCCTTAAATGGGGAGAAAATAATTGAGGGTCCTGCACTTGTGGGGCCGGTTGCTAGTAGGCTCTCCGATAGATTAGCTACGCCGCCAAACACCTCCTATGGAGGTGGCAGCAGGTAGATACCCCTGTTCCCATATATATATACCGCCACTATAGCCTATAAAACACTTCTATAAATTAAGCTTTAAGAGTCGTTGAATGCTGCATCTTTGCTGTGTTGCATGAAATAAAACATATTTTTATACAGATAAATATTCTGTGGTCAGGAAATAGGAGAGATACTGCACATGTGAAACTAAAATTTTCAGATCATATTCTTTAGATGAACTAAAGCTGCTTTTTCAAAAAACTGAAAAAGTATAGCGTGAGAGAAACTCTACTATGATGAGCTCTAATCAATCACTATATCACTCAGTCAGAACTATTGTTGAGTAGTTCATGGATATCAGACAAACCTCTTGAGATAGTTAATAACTGGTTTGTCCTCTTCGGAATCAATGTAGCTACAGTGCCTACCTCTCCCATCATTTAATGACGTACCTGATGAAGGATGGCTCAGAGTTAGGGGGTAATGCAAACTAAATGATGAAGTAGTATTGTTACATGCAGAAAAACCTTTCAGAATTCACAAGTTACTAGTTCTCAAGCCAACAGTTCACTCTCTCTTAATTAAAGCAGCAGCAGAGTCTTTAAAGTCCAATTAATAAAAGAATTGGAGAATTTTTATAGGAATTTAGAAACAATTAAGCCACACCTCAGACTATGCATAATGTGCATACATAAACCACTCGTTCGACTCATTAAGTGCATACTGCTATTTTTTTAGAATTCCATCACTATCGCTCAACAACGTCACTCGCATCAATCTAAATTCCACCAAAATCCTTAAATTTAACACTCTCATTCATATGATCAAACCAAGTAACAATAACTTACAATTCTACATAAAATAACAAATACTGTACATTTCTATCCAAAAAATGAAAATGTTTAGCATCACATCCAGCAAAATGTTTAAGGACAAGGAAATATTCTAGCCAAAACTCAATCCATTTAGCATGTCTATATCATGATTTCTTTTGTGAATTTAAAGATTTTAAAGCTTGATCAAAATATAATATAAAAACAAAAAAAATAATGTCTCTAACATCGATGAGCTTGCACTATAGTATAAAACTCTTTATCATAGTTTGAATATTTATGTTTGGCATTATTTATTTTTCAATGAAGGATGCAATGAGATGTTCTTACTGACTCAATATTCCTATCATACCTACTCTAAATGCATCAAAAGAAATCTCAAATGCTTATTAAAATCAACTTATGATAGGCGCATTGATATGCATCTCACTTATTTCAAAAAAAACATGATCAACAAATTTAGTCTATTGAGATTCCCATTTTTAAGGACAATTTTCAATAATATTCTAAATTGTAGGATGACCTTTGACTAGGGGTGTCAAAACTGGTTGACAGGTCGGATTTGGGTCCAACCCGAAGTTGACCTAACTCGAATCTGATCAACTCGAATTAATAAATGAGTCTAAAACACCAACCTGAACCCGACCTGCTAGCAACCCGAACCCCACTTGTTAACCCATTTTGATTTTTAAAAAAAATTATAACTTATTAACTTCAAAGTTTATGATATTTTACAACAAAAAAAAGAAGATTATACCTACAAATAAAAAAATTTATGGAAAAAAATTATTAAACATATCATTTTCAGGTCAAAAGCCGGTTCGCTAGTAAACCCGAACCCGATCCGTTTATTAAAAGGTTCAGAAAACTCAACCCGAACCCAACTAATTTATCAAACGGGTCAATCCGAATCCGAATTTTTTGGGTCGGATTCGGATTTGGCTGGCTAATCGGGTTATTTATTGATACCCCTACCTTTGACGAAACTTCTATAAAATAGTCAAACTACAAATGTTTCGAATATCATATATTAATACGTTTTAGCCAATCTTTAATGTCTTGCATCTAAATAGAATCAATTGAAAATCATGCTCAAACTCATCCAAATGAGGAAAAGGAACTTTGTATATTATGGTTATTTTATTAATAACCTTACTTTTTACACACATCCTCAAAGTACCATCCTTCTTTGATATAAGTAAAGCAGGAACACACAATGACTTATTATTTCCCTAACAAATTTTTTTCTCAAGTAACTTATCCACTCACCTTTTCAGTTTAAGCATGTTTAGATGACTTTATTCTATAATGCAGGAAATTATATAATGATGATCAAGGTACTAAGTCAACAGCATGTTGTATATCCCTCAGTGTAGGCAATTCATTAAGAAGATGATTTTAACATCATAGGTAAAATCACAACTTCCAGTTTAACATTATTCAAATCCAGAGCTACTAAAGCATATAGATCACACATCCTTACACTCTTTCTAAAATGCATGTTTACTAAGAATGTTCAATGATATTTTAAGTTCATTGGGAGCAATAGATTTTGTGCAGAATGAAATTTTTCATAAGGCTTTGTAGGCTTCAAAACCACCCTTCTCCCATTAATCTTAAAAGCGTATAAATTACATCTTCCAAAATCAATGGCGATCATACAGGTCTACCCAAAACAATACGAGTAATATCCATGGGTAAAATATCACACTAAATTCTATCACTATATGTAGCCAATTAAATCCAAATTAGACACATCTGGGACACAAATATAGTATTTATATCTAAGCTATCTTATAAGGTTATAGATGAGGTTCGGGTTTCAAATTCATGTAAGCTACAGTAAATTTCCCCTTTAACCTATCTGTTTGTCAACAGCTATGGTAGAATTTTAATGTACGAATGTAATAGTCTTCAAACACAAATGATAATGAAATGATTTAGCAATCCAAAACTTCTAGCAGGAAATTGGAAACAAATAAAATCTGTAAGCAAAATAAATTAATTATAACAAAATTATATTTTTGACTGATCAATTTTTTATCAAAATCAAGAAAACAAAACCAATCAATAATAACTTAGCCTTCATTTAAGACGGCTTTCTTACTGCTTCTTAAAGCAGCTTTCTAATTTAAAAATTCAAAATTTTCTACTAAAAAGTTGCTTTAAGAAGCTGTATGAAAGTCGTCACAAACAAAACATTAGTAGAATAAATAGACAATGAACAAAATTACAAAAGTAGAACAAGAGATGACTTCCCCTGAATCTACCAATTGCACTTGTATCATGATCAAAGAAATTACACAACTAATTTGTACCCACAAGATTGAAAACTAGAACAAAATTTATTGAAAACAAAAATTATAAATTGCATGCCCCAAGTCACTATTTAGTGGGATAAAGGTTTGATGTTGTTGTACAGCCTAAGTTAAGAAATAAGAACCTCAAGAAGCACAAGTCACCCCTCCACCTCCACGACTTTACAAGTCATTCCCCCGCCAACGCACAGCATGCACACAAGAACAACTCATTTGACTCCCTGAATGCACGCCACTTCTTCTTACAAAAATAATTGCAACACCATCGCTCAATAGTAGTCTCCCATCAGCACCTTTGGACCGAAGGAGCACATCAAGCATAATTAAACAGCTGCGTTGCTGGCACTTAACCAAAAAATGAAGGATTGACTTGTTGGATGAAAAATAGTTTAACCGATGAAGAAAACATTAAGGTAAAATAATGACTAAGAATTTACTTCATGTAGCAGCACCAAAACGTTACTGTTAAAATGCTAGTCACGTGAACCAATAGCTGGCAATGCTCTGTTACCCATCATTCAAAAATGGAAAGAAAGCAACGAGGGTAGCGTCAACATGCTCTTGTTATTTGAGTAGAGATTTCCTTGAAAATCTTCTGGTTGGGATACACCTCTTGATGGTTTTTCTTTACATTTTCCATCAAAAAAAAGTATAACAAAAAACCAACATTGGTTAGATTGCTTGCAGTAATGAAGGCCATCATGTTGTCGCCTAGTTAATACAGACAAGTTATTAAACTTTCAAGTGATGTCTTGAGGTATAAGAGGACCGCGAACAAGATCCTGAAGGCCTTGAAACATATTTGTAGGAAAATTCCAATTCAGTATGTTAAATCCATCGTATTTTACAGGACATTTATGTTAAAATACTTCCATTAAAAGGAATACTTTGCAATAAACAAGAATAAGCATGTGCTTCAGAATATATGAATGAATGTAGCAGCCCAAGTGAGATCAGAATAGTTGTAGGAAGTAATATGGTGAACATTAGAAGAAAAAACATACAGACGCACAAGCTAAACTACAAGCATACTGAGCTTTGCATTACTAGTTCATAAAGCTTAATAAAGAACTTAAGCTTCTTCCTAATTCAGACTTTATCACTACACGAGCTTCAATGCCATGCTAGGATAGTCAATGCTTAGAATTAATTTTTTTATTACTGCGAGCCTTATGCATGTTTGCCCTGCTGTTCAATGAAGAACCAACCCAACCCCATTCACTTCAGCCATGGAAATTTTGGCTGCTATTCAGAAGTAGAAAACCATGTCTATAATGTCATAATTAATAATATTAGCTGTATCTACAACTGAACATATCTGAAATTTCAATGGAAGCAGCTTACAAGGCATCTTGACTCAACAATGGCATTTAGCAGTCAAGCATTAAAAAGAAGACTTGAGAGTACAGTCAAATACTTCTTAGCACAGAAAGACAACATCAACATAAATTTTAAGTAGAAGATTCCATAGGCAACCAAAAGATACTATTTAGACATGTAACCAGTCAAGTGGAAAGAATCCAGAGTATAAATGTCAAAAAGTCCACAATATCTTGCACTTCAAGAGATGATCTGGTAAGATTGTTGGGACTTTTTTACAAGAAAATGGTATTGCGTTATTCGTTCCAATAATAGTGAGAAGAGAAGAAAATTATTTTCAACAGTATGAATATCATGATAGAAACAACGAAAATATTCACTTGAGAAATAGAACAACATATTTTATGAAAATGCGAAGGATGATCAAATCTAGAGGGAAAGAATGACAAGGTCTAGGCCATCAGAAATAACTTGAATGATAGACAGGATTTTCAGATATACATTATGTAAGATATTCGAAGTAATAATATACCCCGCCACAAAATGAACTACGAGCACAGTTATTCTATTTTCACTCATGGAGTAGAATTAAATTGATTTAAATCCGATTAATTTAGAGTTCCTGCTCATATTAACGTCATTGTTTTCATTAAATAAGCTATGAAGACTTCAAGTCTATGCGAGAAAATGAAAATCAAGAAAAGTTTTGGTCTTATCTGAATCTGGCAAAACTGATTTGAGGCCATCAAATTCATCATTTTCATCTACTCGTATATTTATGTACCCAAACAGCCTAAAAGATGACAAAGAAAAATCAAATAATACAGAAAGAAAGCATAATGCAAAACTCATTTTAACTGGATATAAATTTCCAAGAACCCAAAACTTCTTACCATTAGTTTCTGCACAAAAGGGAACCTTAAAATTTTTCTGGCCTAAGACTCATTTGTTGTTTCATAACAGCATTGATCATAGTTTCATGCGGCCATAAGGGTGTTCTAAACCGTGAGAGACCTTCAAGTTCGTGATTTTCATCGACTCAAATTTCAGGTACAGATAAACAAAGTAAGATCAAATGGCAATGGAAAGAAATGCAGTGCAAACTAAAATTAACAAGCATCAAAATCCATGAACCCAAAACATCTAGCATTGATATATGCACAAAAAGAAACTACTAGATAATCTATTCTGGCAAATAAAG
The DNA here is from genome assembly GCA_019925795.1 of Dendrobium chrysotoxum. Lineage (NCBI taxonomy): Eukaryota > Viridiplantae > Streptophyta > Magnoliopsida > Asparagales > Orchidaceae > Dendrobium > Dendrobium chrysotoxum. The sequence goes on along the minus strand of CM034304.1, from coordinate 36,320,425 downwards.
CTGGTCAAACTCGCAGCCATGTCTCGCAATATCAACGGTGATAGCAACCTTGGAAGCTATTACAAATCATAACAGATTGACTTGTGAATTTGGCCAGCTTCATCAGCCAACAATACATTTCTCAGTAATTATATACAGAAAGCTACAATTTTATACCTCTTCAGATCAACAATAGCTAATGTATGCCTCATCATTTTGATATTTGATGAGGATTAAGAAAAATAAATCAAATATCACAACAAACTCCTAGTAATTCTTGAGAACACTCAGTATGGTTATGTTCAACACTGCACCTGCCAATCAACCCCATCATCAAAATCCATACTGCTTGTACAATCCAACAATGCATTCTGTTGTTGCTCATACCGGCAGATATAATTTAAACCAACTAAAAGCTCACATATAGCAGCCTCTGTCTTTTCCCTATCAGCAAAATAAAGAGTCTGAAGAAGTAAAACACCCCCTCTTAGAACAATTTGTTGCTGCTCAAAATTGCGCTCGGCCTGCCAACGAATCATTTTATGAGCCATAGGGGAGATCCAGCTCAATATTTTTTTAATTGCCTCCTTCCAATCATGAGCGAGAGAAGCATCATATATTGCCAGATCCTTTACATAATACTTTAGGCTCTTCCTTAGAGCTGCCCTCAAGCTTGCAGGCAACATCTGGTAGAGATCATCCTTTGCTTCCTCCCCAATTAGATGGGGATAACTAAGAAGCTTCTCTATGATAATTATGATGTTAGCATAATGCAGAGCAAGAGCTGAGCCACCAACAGTTGAAGAAGGTGCAAGCATTGTCAGTCTAACCTTGGGACCGAACCTCGGCCTCCCAATCCTTCCCCTTATGCAACCTTGCTCCCCACTGAATGGAACAAGAGAACCAGTCCTACTCTGGCTAACACAGCTATGCTCCTCAAAGTGTTCGTCTGCGTCTTTCCATGAAGCCGGACCGCTCAAGCTGAGACATTCCATGAAGAGCTTTCCAGGGTTAGCTCTGCAGTTGAACTTGAGACCATCACGATGGAGATTTACACCAGGCTCCACCATCGGACCAGATTTCTGAATCTTCCCTGACCTGTTATCTCCTGCATCTGACCTGAGAAGACCAGAATTCAATGTGACATGTCGGAAGACAACAATTGGGCCAAAAAGCTGTCGGCTTTCATTCGCTGATATGTTCTCCAAGTCCAAAATGGAGTCCCCAAACACCTGGCAGATCCGATAATGAATCGTGCAAACTGCGCGAGCAAGGAGGAGGACGACTTTGTCATAGCTTTGATTCCAAAGAGAGGAATCCCGAAGCTGCTTGACATCGTGCCTCTGCCACTGAATCCTTTGATCGAACACCTTGCGGGTATGTTCGTTAGCAGGAGTGGGAGGGAATTTCTTGGCGGAGAGCTCGAGCTCTGTAAGGGCTTCGAGCTCGGAGTAGAGAGCGGCAGTGGAGGAAGCGAACCGCTCCATCTTGCGAACGGTGCCATCCATGTCGCGGGAGAGAAAGCCGAGAGCGGAGGGGTCGATTCGGCCGGCGAGTAAGTCGGAGTACACATGTTCGAAGCCTTGGAGAGCGGGTAGAGAGCAGCGACGACCTAAGCGGGAAGCAACGGCGGCGACCCGGTTTAGTTCGTCGAGCTTCTCGGCGACGGCGAGGGCGAGGAGGTGGTTTTCGTGAGGGGAGATGAGAGAGCGAAGCGCGGGGGAGGAGAGGATCTGGTGATGGAGGTTGGAGATTTCGCCGTCGGAGAGAGAACGGTGGAGATGGACGGCGCGTGACATCGCGTTGGCAACCTCGAAGGAGAGGATGCCAATGACCGAGGCAGAGGCTTCTCCGTGTTTCAGTGGATCCCGCCCCCCCTTCTTCTTCCGCATCTTCTGTATCCACGGTTCAACCACCATTGCTACGCGTCGATGGGATTTTCTCCGCTCGTCTGCAAGCAAAAGTAGGATTTTTTTCTTCTAATTTGGCTAAAAAAAGAAGAATTTGAAACAGTCACAAGGTGAACGTGCGAAGGAAACCTCGTTCCTAACATTGAACCTCACATTCTTCTAAAAAAACAAATGAAATTTTTTTCCGCTTACCAGTTGGAAATGCGTTTAACAGAAGCAACAAGAATTCAAATTATAGAAGCTAAGGCTGACCTCAAGCAGTAGAACGACCATTCAGGAGAAGAGCTAAATCAACAGGTTGAGCGCTTTGAAGCATGGCACATGGAAATCGAAAAAAGGACCCGCTTTTCCTCCTCCTCCCTTGTTCTCCTCCTCTTGGCTTGGCCTAAAACGCATCGTCTCAAATGGCCTCCACTCACTTCCTCCGCTTCGAAAACAAAAGAATTCGGAGAGAAGAGACAAGCAGAGGCGTGCCAATGCCTTATATCGATATTCATTTTTTGAATTCTCGCTCCTTTAAGAAAAAAATTCATATTTTTACTCTTTTTAAAGTGTTGCAGTTTTATAGATATCATCGTCATCAGGAATTTAAAAGAGCTCGTCTGTTATCGATTTGATTTATTAACAGAATCAAACTTTTATATTTGTATTCAGCTCCAGACTCTCTGGTTTTATAATTAGGGCTTTAACTTCCATCATAAAATTAAAAATTTGATCATACTAATTATTAAATTTTAATCTTAATTCTTAGGATTAAATCTTTCAACGTCCAAAAAAATTTAGTTATTTATGCAGATTATATATATATATACAAAATGAAAATTTTTTGAATTATAATAAGTGTCAATGTAATAATTTTTTTTCTCTTTAGACTGGATAGATCCTACGCTAGCAACCAACACTTAGTTCTCTAACCAACGTCCTCTCAAGACTCAATCCCTAATCAGGACCCATGGGCATTGGGGCTGAACACAAGAGAGGAGATAGTATGTGAGCGAACGGACAAATAAGGTGGCGGAGGTGAATAATAAGATTCAAGGCAACAAGCAAGTATAAGGAAGAGTAGGCCTCAACTTTAGTATCTTTGGTAGATTCAAGGAGGTCAAATAGAGAGAAAGTTGTTTGAGAGAAAGAGAAAAAGGTGTTGATATCTACCCATTCTCACACTACAATCTTCTTCTTCTAATTTCTTGAAGAAACTAGATAAATCTTAAATCCCAAAAACTTGCCTTATCACATACACCCAAATACATCAAAAGACAAGAAACCAGAACAACCTAGAAAAATCAGACAGAGAAAAAAGCAATAACTGATACAGCGGACTCAGGGTGGCAGCCCTCTACAACCAACCCACAGCCAGGCACGGACCATCCATTGGTAACAGCCACTCATAATCAACCAACACAGGCAACCACCAAACACAACGGCACACAACTAAGGTTGCCAACAAACCTAGGCCAACAGGGAGAAAAGCAACGGGCCGCCTCATTATTGTCCAAAACGACCATAAAGCCGACGACAACAAAAATAGGAAGAAAACCCAAAGCCTATTTCTTCTTTGATTTATTGTTCCGGCTTTTACCTCCGTCACTAGAACTATATTTAACATCATAGGCCCGGTCATCAAAACCATCTCCCTCCCCCAAAGAAGAAGAGGAGAGGTTCTCATCCAAATCCAGCCAATCCAATTGAAATAAAAAAAAAAATATTATGTGATATTGTTTAAGAAATTCAAATAAGAGATTTGGGGAGCATTTAATTCTACGCAGGTTTTTTTTCGATATATGTGTTTAAGTATGTTTTACAAATTATAACTTAAACGAGTCAATGAACAACTTTTATCAAATTATTATAAGAGAAAGATATATATATATATATATATATATATTCCTTCAAATAATACTCAAGATACTTATTGAGGCATATATATATTATTTTGCATCTTTCTTTACTTATATTTATGTTGCATGTCTTGGCCATTATACTTAATGGGTTTCACCATTGAATTTGTTTCTTGCAAACTCATCACAATTATTTTGTGATTTTCATATTACTAACTATGCATCATCCAAGCAAAGTTCTAGACAAATGCTTCAAGTGTATTATTATAAGGTAATTATTGTTAGTAGTTATTTAGTTTATCCAATGAGTTCTAGTAGTAGTTAAAGATATTTTATATATTTGGTAGATAATTTAGCAATATCATTAGATTTAGATGCTCTGATGATCTTATCGGAGAATAAATAATATTGAAATCATATATTTTTACTTATTGATATTATTTTCTAATTTTCAACTCACACTCTTCTATTAGGGTTTTGTTTGTAACAGCTTTCTTACTGCTTTCTAAAACAACTTTTTAATAAAAAAGTTTTTAAATTAAAAAATTTTATACTAAAAAACTACTTTAGAAAGTAGTAAGAAAACTACTATTGAGTTCAAATTAATTATTAAACCAAATATGAATAAATATTTTTTATTGTCCTAATCATCACCTAATCCACAACATTAGGGAGATTAAAGCAAATGTTAAATCGAGCTAATTTGAGGAAGTTGGCGATGAGTCGTTATGGGCATTTTGACTCTTTGCCCTTTTTGTTGTAACAACTACATTCTTTGCTTCCTTTGTTGATCCATTTTTTGAGAGAGGGTATTATATAATGGGGTTGACAAAGTCAATTATGTGATGTCATTATTAGGAATTATTATTATTTATTTAATTTTGCGTTTGGTTTGATGTTGACTTTGGATTATATATTTATAAGAAATTTTTATCATTTTATTCATTAATCACACTTAATTATACTGAGAATATTGAATTAAAAAAACAAAACAAAACAGAATCCTCTATTTATAGATTTTGATTAAAGATTAAGCATTACAAAATTAACTACGTACAATAATTGTATATCTTAATTAGAATATCAGACTTGACGAAGTCGTACATCGAGCTTATAAGAAGTCGATGGCTTAGTGTGTATTAGTGGGCCAATAACCAAATATATGATCAATTACTTTCGTTGTGAATGAAGTCGACCACTGGAAGTACTCGCTAAGACCGACTTTACAAACCGTACTATGTAGGGCCAATTGCTTAAAGCGAGTTTACATATAGATTGGTAAGTTCTTTTTAAGCCGAGACAAAGTAGTCCGAATTGTGTTAACTTAAATTGGGCCAACTCAACCTGAATCTTAAGGGTTCGTTTGGACAACTTTCTTAATGCTTTCTAAAACAGTGTTTTAGTTAAAAATTTTCTTGAATTAGAATTTTTTATACTAAAAATTATTTAGAAAGCAGTGAGAAAACTATCCCAAATAAAGCCTAATTTTTCATATATTTTGTTGTGTGTGTATGTATAATTAAAATTTTTAAAGATATTTTAAATATTAAGATCAATAAATAGTTAATGTTATGCCCTTTACAAATATTCAAATAAGGATAATGTTTAAAATAAAATAATTTAAACTTTGAGGGAAGAATGACATCCACTATGAATCCAAATGATTTTGTCTGCTTAGTAATGAATCATAAAGTTGTGCAACATTATAAATGCAAATGATTTTGACTGCTTAATAATAATTCATATAAAGTCTTGCGACATAAATTAGTGGAGAGGTTACTAATTGTTCTACAATATTAATTGCCCCTATCTACTAAAAGTATTGTAGAAAATTAAACTTTTTATGGAAAATTTTTATTTCAAAATATTAAGTAAAAAAATTTATTTTAATCAGATTATTCTATCCCAAATTTTCTCCTTTACAATATGCTTAATTGTTGATAGAAATTGTACTCATAAATAAAAAAAAGGAAAATATTACTAAGAAATAAATATAAAAATAGAAAGTGTGGATTTATGATTTAAAATTCAGATAAATAGAAAAAATGCTAATAACAATTGATATTTAAATAAATAGAAAAAAATTTATGATTTATATATCAGATAGTATTGAAGGATTATAAACTTAAAGAATAATAAAAATATTTTAGCAAAGTGGAAGCTAAACTATTTTCAAATAAAAAATTTTGTACTGCAATGCATTATTAATTAATTTCAAAAGATTTATAATTGTTGACCAGATCATGTGAACTATATATATATATATATATATAGACATATCATATATTAGGTGAGCGAAACTATTTGATAAAATTAATATATGTCAGTTTCTTATTCAATATTTTATCTCATTAATTTAATTATATATTTTCTAATGATTTTTTAAGTATTTAATTATTTTAATTGTATTTTTTTATTAATATTTGATAATAAAAAATAAACAAAATCAAGATAGAAGATTAAAAATAAATTTAATTTTTTTAATATATTGAATATTAAAATATTAAATAAATAGCTTGATAAATTAATAATATAGTTTAATAATTCTTAAAGCATTAGTAATAAATTTTACTAAATTATCATCAACTTTGTTCCTAACAAATATGAATATATGTATTTTTTTAATTATTAATATAATACATACAAATTGATTAAAGTAAAATTAATAAAATAATTAAATTAAATTTTAAATTACTATCTTATTTATCTTTAATTAGTAAAATAAATTAAAAAATTGAATAAAATAGCACTCCTGCAGCTGCATCTATACACCTAAATCATGTACTGCTGAATCATTAAATTAATAATAATTATCCTACTTCCATGATCCTTGTTCCTTAACAATGCATCTAGCTGTTCCACATAGCTAATTAAATAAATATAAATTGACTGCAATTTTCAATTGCAAGACAGGGTATTCCAGCTGAAGACCAGGGTTCTATTTGTAAAATTATTTTAAGTATCTGGAATTGGATGTAATTTTCAAATAAATGTGTAAAACAAGACAAATATTTGAAAGAAAAGGTTAAAAAACAAAATGAGGAGTTGGGAGAAGTAAATGAAGGTGGTCCTATTCGTGGTCACAGTGCAGGCGGATGGGGGTTGGCTCTTCAAGATCTTTCGAAATTTTAGCAGTTGAAGGACAAAAATAAATATTTTTACAGGGTTCATCATATACAGGTAACAGTAAACAGTCAAAGAAATTAGAAAGTGAGGGTCTGTTTGACAGCTTTGTTACTGTTTTATTTTTTAAATCATAATTATAATTTTTATTTGATTATAATTTTTTCTATGCTTTCAAGAATATTTTGTGCTATAAAATGACTTTTTAATTTTTACAACAACTTTTAAAAAAATTATTTTATCATTAACAACTTTATAAAAAGTTGCTGCCATTCTAAATAAACCCTGAAACATACAGGACATCACAAGCCATAGCATGAGCCACCAAATATCAGCATATGAAAGCAAAGCCTTATATGAGGTCCTGGTTGGGAACCCACGCTTTACACGGGCTGGCTTCGCCCACCCACGCCCTCTCATTGTGGCTTTTGGGTTGTCGTGCCCACCCATACATATGCACTTTCCACACTTTTTGAATGCATTCTGCCACAGACTGATGGCCTTGAGGCTTGTTACCATTTACTCTGACTGTAAACTTTCAAGCCGCATATCAAAATGTATTGTGGTTGCAACGCGGTTCAGTGCTGTGCACTGTGTGGTGAGAATTACGGTAATATACTACATACTATGATTAGCAATGTAAATCTATTTATCCCCCAATGTTGAGTATCCACCATACTCAACCACGAGATCATGGGCGCACCCATTCACACCCATGCCCATTGGGGATGGGTGGGTACATGAGTGGATATGGGTATGTGTATGGATATCCAATGCAGGGATCTGTATGAAAGTAGAAACAACATAAGGTGATCAACTAAAGTAAGGTAATGTTAATATGGAAAACTATCTCTAAATTTTCATTTCTTATGTGATGCGGATTTTGCATGAATGATAAGATAGCTAAGATATTATTTCCTGTTAAAAAAAAATGTCATCAACATAGATAAGAATGTGTAGGCATTGAGCCAATGTTTTGCTCATTCATGCTTATGTGATGCGGTTCAATTTTGAGTTGTATCATACACAAATAATTTGTGGATTATAAGTGTTTCTCAATGATTTATCAAATTTCAATGCAAGTTCCAAGATTGAGTACATTGGGAAGAAGGGAGGGGGATATGACCAAGTAGAAAGCACAAGAGAAATATTAACCCATCCATAAGTTGTAATGTTGGTTTTGGGGAGGGGTACCGTCAATGCCGATATAATGCTTTGCCAAGCAAAATGGTGGAGCCATCAAAGAAGCCTTCAAACCTATTGATCTTGAATGCTATCTTAATTTGGGTTGACCAAGAATGATGATTATCAGCTCTGAGAGGAGTCAAATCACCCGGTGAAAATTCAATATAATCGGTCAAAATATTTAGAATAATGATATCTATCACATACCAAAAATTATATTGTGAAAGATCACAAAAATTGAAAATATTACATTTTTATCAATTTTTGGAGATAGAAAATAAATTAAACTCATAATCATTCGAAACAGAAGTAGAATAGATGTTACTTACTAGGATCAGAATAATTTTTATAACAGAAGAAATAGATGGAGAGCTCCGAAGGACCTTCTCTCTCATCTATCTCTCATCTCCTCTCCTTCATTTCTTCTCGTTCTCCTTTCTTTCATTTCCCGGCAAGTCAAACGAATAAGCGGGAGATGGCTTAGGTGGTGAGGGATATTTATATTAAATATATTAAAACATTATTAATGTGCCTAGCATTGCGGCATTATAAATCATAACGTCATTTTACGGAATTTTAGGTTATTACATTAAGTGCAAAGTTGTTAAACATTTTTAAAAATTAGATCTCACTTCCTTATATCAAATATTTTCTTATTATATATTGTCTTTTTTTTTCTTAATCATTTTATCACATCAACAAGTTGAATCCGAATGAATTCCTCTCTTTTATGAAGAATGAAACGATTTATGAGCCAACTCGAATTTGTAGAATCAAGCATGAGCTCAACCTAGAGCTCGACCAATTAATTATGCTCAAGCTTAAGTCAATAGTGGCTTTAACTTTGCTCTAATCCCGAAAGGGTTACTAAACCACATAAATATCCTATGATCTCATTAATTTGATTGGTCACTTGTTTCTTTAATTACATAATTGTTTAGGCTTTGAATTTTTATATGGTGATTGAAATAATTGATTTGTGCTGATAATGTATAGTGACAGTTAATATTGAGCCTAATAGTTTCACTCACTTAGGCTTCATTTGGGAAAAAATTTGGTACTAAAGTTCCTTATTTTCTGTACTACAATTTTGTTTTAAAAAGCAATAAAAAAGTCGTCCCAAACGAAACCTTAATCTTAGCATAATCTTGTAATCAAAATATTTGAAATTGGTGTACGTTTCATTCATTCATGTAGGATTAATATTAAAGCTAAGCCTATATGAATTTTTCTAATTTTATCTCTCTTTAAAATTAGACAATCATAAATAAAATATATTATTGTAAATGTTTCTTCACAATGTATATATATATATATATATATATACATATTATTGTGAATGTTTCTTCACACAAAAAAAAAAGAACATAAGAACAAAATTATGTATGCATAATACAAATAAATAAATAAGATCAAGAGAACTGATAAACAAATCAAATTTATTTTTAAAGAGAATAAAAATCTCCCTACAGTGACTCTATATGATACTATTACAACTAGGGGTGTAAAAGAGTCGAGCCGAGCTCGAGTCATGCGAAACTCGAGCTCGAGTCTAGCCTAACTCGAGCTCGACTGGTGAGCCAAATCCCTAGCTCTAACTCGAGTCAAGCTCAAAAGACGAGCTCAAGCTCGATTAGAGGCAGCGGATGCCAGCTCGTGACGCATACCGATTCCGCTTCAGCCTTCCATGATTCCTCTTCCGCACTTGAGCCGCTCCGCCTTCCGCATTCGAGCCCGCCCCCGCAGTTCCACCTTCCTCGTTCAGCTTTCACAGTTCTGCTTTCGCAGTTGAGCTGCTAGACGAGTAATTGAGCCGAGCATCATCTCAATTAAATTCGAACTTGAAATTTAATAAACTCGACGCACGAGCTCGTTCGAGCTCGACTCATATGCACCCCTGGTTACAACTTACAAAATGTCTATATGATGCTGTTACAACTTACAAAATAATTTAATGATATCACAAATCCACGCCTATGTTTTTTACGTCGGTCTTCCGTTCCGCATGCTTCGCCGAACTCCATTTGCATAAGTGGGAATAAAAAAAAATAAAGTAAAAAAGGAGGGGGATAATAAAAAATTAGTTGGGAGACTCGAGAACTGAGGGGAAAAAATAAAGAAAGAAAATGTAAGAGAGTGGGTGCCAACTAGAAGACTTGGATACCATGGTTAAATCCCGCTTATATTAAATTTGTGCGCACTAAACTTTAAAAAAATTCAAAAGAGGATAATTTATTCAAATTTGTTGACTTATGCAATTAATATTTTGTTTGCCACATTTTGCAATGTATGCATTGGAAAAAAAAATTATTGGGTTGCTTGGGTTGCAAATTTATTGAGTGTGCTATATTTAAAATATAAGGGTTTTAAAGTTTAAGTGTTTAATAAAATTAAGGCATTTTTATAAGGGATCTCAAATAAGTCCTGTTTTTATAGCTTTGGAATTTGATCTAATTCACATTATCTTCTGACCTTGCCATTCATATGGTCTAACGACCTTACGGACCTAAATTTTAATCTTGTTTGACCGTGTAACCACTCAACACTGATATCTCGTAGCCCTACTGACCACACAACATATCAACAATGTTGACCCAATAGCACTTGTTGATATTGCTTGATCGCATGGCTTCGCAACCCAGCCTCCCACCAACCCCACTCAACCTCGTGTTGTCGTCATCCCCTTCGTCTTGTTCCATAAATAATTATATAAGTATATATTAAAATATAAATTAATTCATTTTATTTTTAATTAAATACCAACAAATAATTTATTGAGTTTATTATAAGACAGATCAAATAATTTTGAGTTTTTTTAATATATTATATTTATTTTATTCCATATTTAAAATATATCTTAATTTTTAAATACTTGAAAATATAATACTTGCAAAAAGACTATGGAAGGCAAAAACCATATTTTTATCTCTAACCGAACTGCATACAGTGGTATGTCATCTGTCATTCGCTACATTCGAACGCTAAATCATACGCCAGAATTCGGTATGTGAACACTGCGACGCCAATATTGGCGTCACATTGCTCATCTATGCCAATTTTTTGTGTTACGAGATTTGTCTAAGAAGCGCGCGAAATAGGAGAAAGATGATTACCTTCGCAGCGAGATGAAGAAGTGTGCGAAGGTGGAAAAAAATGAGTTCTGTTGCGTCCTGGAGTATTCGCAGCGGAAGAGAAATATAAAGCTAAACGTCTTAGTATTGTACAAAGATCCAGCACGCAATCAGATGAAAGAGAGAGGGTGTAATACTTATACGAGACACCAGAGTTTTTACGTGGAAACCTCTGAAAAGGGGAAAAACCACGGGGCTTGGCCCAGTTTGAATGAATCCACTAGTATTTGCAGTTGATTACAGATGAGGCCCTCTGTTTGGGGGAAGGACCTGGCTTGATATAGCCAATATACATCATATATAGTGCCTTACATGGTGGGAACCAATATATACATGTTTGTTGGTACGGCTGACCATGATTGCAGGCAGCGGAGGTTGGAAGGACCATAGTTGGTGGGAGACAGGGGTCAGAAAGACCGTTGTCTAGTGATGGATGTCGGAAGGACCGTATGACAGACATTACAGGTCATGAAGACTGTGGTATGATGATAGAGGTCAGGAGGATCTTAGTTGGTCGGGAGATAGAGGTCGGAAGGACCGTAGTCGGCTGGCATTGGAGGTCAGAAAGATCTTATTATGATGTCAGAGGTCGGAAGAACCTTAGTTGGTAGGGCGACGGAGGTCAGAAGGACTGTGGTCGGCTGGCGTTGGAGGTCAGAAGGACCTTATTCTGATGTCAGAGGTCGAAAGGACCTTAGTTGATGGTCTGATAGAACTTCGGGTATCCGATGGTGCTTCGACAAAAGTATGGGCCTTAGGTGGAGGTTCGGCAGAACTCAGGACGTCAGGTGGTGGTCCGGCGGAACTCCAAGCGTCAGGCGGTGGTCCGGTGGAGCTTATGACGTCAGGTGGTGGTCCGACGGGAGTCAGGGCCTCAAGCGATGGTTCGGCAGAGTGTAGGGCCTCAGGTGGTGGTCCAGCAGGAGTGCGGGCCTCTGGTGGTGGTCCGACATGAGTACAGGACTCTGGTTGTCCGGTGGTGGTGCGGTAGAACCCCGACGGTGGTCGAAGAGGAGCCAGGCGGCTGAAGCTTTCTTCCTTCTCTTCCTTCTTCTCCCTTGGTTTCCCTCCTCTCTTAAGAGAAATGAGGGGCTATTTATAGTTTTTGGAGGATGGCATGACCCGTAAATAGGAGGAGGAGCAAGGGCAAATGTGGAGTGGTTTGGATGGACGGCCGATGATGAATCCCTTGATCGTAGACCGTTTATCAAGCATCTGAAGGTCTTAATGATATCAGAATTTGACGATCTTGGGCTCGTTGGATTCGTCTGGTCAAGCCGCTCGATTTGACTATAAGCATGTTATGATTGGAGACTGTTTGGTAACCCAAATTGTGGTTTGATCCTTCCAAAAGTGCTTCGAGTCTTTGATTTGGGCCCATCTGGGCTCGGATTGGGTCGATTTTGGTGTCGTCGGGTTCGTATTTCCGAGATGCTCAGTTCGACTGTAAGTTTGTAGAAATTGGAGTTTAAATGGTCACCAAATTAACTTTTGACATTTCTAACTTGATTTGCTTCGAGATTCGTGCCTGACCAAGATAATTTTTTGATGATATATCAGTTGCCCCCCTATTTTTGGACGTCGAATCTTACAAAGTCCAAAAATACATAATATAGCCTCTGAGAAATTTTTTATGCGATCCGGATTAAGAAAATAATCCACTTAATGATGCCCTTTTGAATTCTAAAAATTAATGAATTTTCATTAATTTGAAGTGTCTCTTTATCTCTCCCTCATCATTATTCCACTTGATGATGCTCTTTTGAATTATAAAAATTAAGGAATTTTTATTAATTCAAAGTGGCTATTCATCTCTCCCACATCATTATTTCACTTAATGATATCCTTTTGAATTCTAAAAATTAATGAATTTTCATTAATTTGAAATGGCTCTTCATTTCTTCTCATCATTATTCCACTTAATGATGCCCTTTTGAATTCTAAAAATTAATGAATTTTTATTAATTTGAAGTGACCCTTCATCTCTCCTCATCATTATTCCACTTAATGATGCCCTTTTGAATTCTAAAAATTAATAATTTTTTATTAATTTGAAGTGACCCTTCATCTCTCCTCATCATTATTCCACTTAATGATGCCCTTTTGAATTCTAAAAATTAATGAATTTTTATTAATTTGAAGTGCTTCTTCATCTCTCCCTCATATAGCTATAAATACCCCCCTTTGGGGTATACAAATTTGCACCTCCCCCTCTCTTCTCTTCTTTCTCAAGCTGAGGCTTTCCCCTAGCTCTGTTCAGATGGGTATCCCCCGTTCAGTCCTAGGGCCCCTCACTGAGTAAAAGGAAGGTGTGAGGTTGGAGGCATAGGGGAAGACTGGTATCACTTGAAAGCCGGGCAGAAGGTTGACGTCACTTGGATATCGGGCGAAAAGCTGATGTCGCCTATAAGTCGGGCAGAAGACCGGTGTTACTTGGAGGCTAGGTAGAAGGCCGACGTTACTCGGAAGTCGGGTGCAAGACCGACGTTACATGGAGGCCGGGCAGAAGGTCGACATCACTTAGAGGTTGGGCAGAAGACCGATGTCACTTGGAGGCCGGGCAGAAGACCGACGTCACTTGGAGGTCGGGTAGAAGACTGACGTCACTTTGAAGTCAGGTGCAAGATCGACATCAGATGGAGGCCGGGTAGAAGGCCGACGTCACTTGGAGGCCAGGAAGAAGACCGACGTCACTCGGAAGTCAGGTGCAAGACTGATGTCATATGGAGGCCGGGCAGAAGACCGGCGTCACTCAGAAGTCAGGCAGAAGACTAGCGTCACTTGGAGGTTGGGCAGAAGATCGACGTCACTTGGAGGTCGGGCAGAAGACTGACGTCACTTTGAAGTCAAGTGCAAGATCGGCATCACATGGACACTGGGTAGAAGGTCGACGTCACTTGGAGGCCTGGAAGATGACTGACATCACTCGGAAGTCAGGTGCAAGACCGACGTCACATGGAGGCCGGGCAGAAGACCGACGTCACTCGGAAGTTGGGTGCAAGACCGGCATCATATGGAGGCCGGGCAAAAGGCTGACGTCACTTGGAGGCCGGGTAGAAGGTCGACATCACTTGGAGGTCGGGCAGGAGACCGACGTCACTTGAAGGCCGGGCAGAAGACCAATGTTATTCGAAAGTCAGATGCAAGACTGGCGTCACATGGAGGCCAGGCAGAAGGCCGACATCACTCAGAAATCGGATGCAATACCAGCATCACATGGAGGCCGGGTAGAAGGCCGACGTCACTTGGAGGTCGGGTAGAAGACTGATGAAATTCCCATGACAGACATAAGTCCAGCGACGATAGAAAGTTTATCATCGGGGGCTTCTTGATAACGTTAGCCTGTATGAAAGAGAGAATCCACCAATAATATATGACCTATTCGAGATTGTATGTTAGAGCACTGCTCGATGGCGTTAACCTATGTGGAAGAGGTCGAGAGAATCCACCAAAGATGTATGAACTATCCGAGGTTGTATGTCAGAGCACTACTCGATGATGTTAACCTGTATGGTAGAGGTTGAGAGAATCCACCAAAGATGTATGACCTATCTGAGATTGTATATCAGAGACTTTGCTCGATGACGTTAACCTGTGTGGAACAGGTCGAGAGTATCCACCAAGGATGTAAGACCTATCCGAGGTTGTATGTCTGAGCCTTTGCTCGATAACATTAACCTGTGTGAAAGAGGTCGAGAGTATCCACCAAGGATGTAAGACCTATCCGAGGTTGTATGTCAGAGCCTTTGCTCGATGACGTTAACCTGTACGGAAAAGGTCGAGAGTATCCACCAAGGATGTAAGACCTATCCAAGGTTATATGTCAGAGCCTTTGCTCGATGACGTTAACCTGTGTGGAAGAGGTCGAGAGTATCCACCAAGGATGTAAGACCTATCTGAGGTTGTATGTCAGAGCCTTTGCTCGATGACGTTAATCTGTATGGAAGAGGTCGAGAGTATCCACCAAGGATGTAAGACCTATCCGAGGTTGTATGTCAGAGCCTTTGCTAGAGTATCCACCAAGGATGTAAGACCTATCCGAGGTTGTATGTTAGAGCCTTTGCTCGATGATGTTAACCTGTGTGGAAGAGGTCGAGAGTATCCACCAAGGATATAAGACCTGTCCGAGGTTGTATGTCAGAGCATTTGCTCGATGACGTTAATCTGTGTGGAAGAGGTCGAGTCGAATCCCCATGGGATTGATTTTACCTTGATTGGGAGGGTGCGAATGCTGCGTGTATCCCGAATCAAGAGTGAAGAATGATCTATATTTAGACTGTTACTATCTTTTTGAGGTTAAGCTTGAGACCTTGCCCAAGGAGTAGAAGTCCAGTAAGGGACTATATAATGCTTAAACTTTATTGGAAGCATCTTTTCATTCGCTCAAAGCTTCTTGAGATATCATCTTGATATTGAAAATATTGGATGAATCTTCTTGGAGTCAAGTTTGCCCCCCAGTACACATCTGATTCCCATGAAATGAATGCAGCGATAGCTGATGTAAGGAAGTTGGCATGAATGATCTTTTGAGGTTGGAGCGAAAAATTGCCCCCCAGTTGGGAACTACGTTCCCACAGACGGTGCCAAACTGTTGTGTCCTGGAGTATTCACAGCGAAAGAGAAATATAAAGCTAAACGTCTTAGCATTATACGAAGATCCAGCACGCAATCAGATGAAAGAGAGAGGGTGTAATACTTATACGAGACAGTAGAGTTTTTACGTGGAAACCTCTGAAAAGGGGAAAAACCACGGGGCTTGGCCCAGTTTGAATGAATCCACTAGTATTTGCAGTTGATTACAGATGAGACCCTCTGTTTGGGGGAAGGACCTGGCTTGATATAGCCAATATATATATATATCATATATAGTGCCTTACATGGTGGGAACCAATATATACATGTTTGTTGGTACGGCTGACCATGATTGGCAGGCGGCGGAGGTTGGAAGGACCATAGTTGGTGGGAGACAGGGGTCAGAAAGACCGTTGTCTAGTGATGGAAGTCGGAAGGACCGTATGACAGACATTACAGGTCATGAAGACTGTGGTCTGATGACAGAGATCAGGAGGACCTTAGTTGGTCGGGCGATAGAGGTCGGAAGGACCGTAGTCGGCTGGCATTGGAGGTCAGAAAGATCTTATTATGATGTCAGAGGTCGGAAGGACCTTAGTTGGTAGGGCAACGGAGGTCAGAAGGACCGTGGTCGGTTGGCGTTGGAGGTCAAAAGGACTTTATTCTGATGTCAGAGGTCGAAAGGACCTTAGTTGATGGTCTGATAGAACTTCGGGCATCCGGTGGTACTTCGACAGAAGTCTGGGCCTTAGGTGGAGGTTCGACAGAAATCAAGACGTCAGGTGGTGGTCCGGCGGAACTCCAAGCGTCAGGCGGTGGTCCGGTGGAGCTTATGACGTCAGGTGGTGGTCCGACGGGAGTCAGGGCCTCAAGCGATGGTTCGGCAGAGTGTAGGGCCTCAGGTGGTGGTCCAGCAGGAGTACGGGCCTCTGGTGGTGGTCCGGCAGGAGTACGGGCCTCTAGTGGTGGTCCAGCAGGAGTACGGGCCTCTGGTGGTCCGGTGGTGGTGCGGTAGAACCCCGACGATGGTCGAAGAGGAGCCAGACGGCTGAAGCTTTCTTCGTTCTCTTCCTTCTTCTCCCTTGGCTTCCCTCCTCTCTTAAGAGAAATGAGGGGCTATTTATAGTTTTTGGAGGATGGCACGACCCGTAAATAGGAGAAGGAGCAAGGGCAAATGTGGAGTGGTTTGGATGGACGGCCGATGATAAATCCCTTGATCGTGGACCATTTATCAAGCATCTGAAGGTCTTAATGATATCAGAATTTGACGATCTTGGGCTCGTTGGATTCGTCTGGTCAAGCCGCTCGATTCGACTATAAGCATGTTATGATTGGAGACTGTTTGGTAACCCAAATTGTGATTTGATCCTTCCAAAAGTGCTTCGAGTCTTTGATTTGGGCCCATTTGGGCTCGGATTGGGTCGATTTAGGTGTCGTCGGGTTCTTATTTCCGAGACGCTCAGTTCGACTGTAAGTTTGTAGAAATTAGAGTTCAAATGGTCACCGAATTAATTTTTGACGTTTCCTACTTGATTTGCTTCGAGATTCGTGCCTGACTAAGATAATTTTTTGATGATATATCAAGTTCGATTGAATATGAATTAGTGCATTTTAGAGTTTTACCATGTTTTGGAGTGAAAAATGAGTTTTTCGGTTGGAGATGCCCTTAGGAAAGGGGGAAGCCATATGAGGGTTAAGGAAATTGGATTGGCCAATTTTTATTTACTTGTTAATTTTTTATTTAAATTTTGAATTAAGAAAAGCCAAGTTACTAAATTACACTCAAATCGTTCAGCGCAAAAGTATTAATAAATTTAATATTGAAAAATATTCGAATTAGAATATTTTTATCAAAATTTAGTAATAATGAGTTATAAATTATTTAATTTCTTTTGAGATAAATATAATACATAAATGATAAATCAAAATTTATATTAAATATATCTTAAAAATAAATTCAATAAATTTAAATTTCATTATAGTAAAAAAATTGATCTGAATAATATAGACTATTTTTTTTCCTTTAACATAAATCTTTTTCTCATATATATAGGTCATATCTTAAATTACATTAGCTATGCATTTACCAAAACCAAAATCATCAAAAATGATACTCATTATAATTTGAACTGCATTAAACATTCATTAAAACTAAAATCACAATTAAATATCCAGAAGCAAAAATTGAAATATACAAATAAAACATAGGTTTCATTTTTGATAACTTTCTTACTGTTTTACTTTAACCATAATTCATGTTTGACCATTTTTTCATAGCTTTCAAGAAAGTTTTGTGCTGTGAAACTGCTTTCTGCAGCCGCTTTCAAAAAGTTATTTTCTTCCCAACAACTTAATTTACAATCACGTTATAAAAAGCTATATCCGTCCCAAACAGACCTTTAGTCATCACTTTCGTCCTCCTTAGCCACATCTCCCTCATCATCCTACTCTTTCTCTTTACCCTTCTTGTCATTCCTCTCATCCTTATGGTAATGAGTAGTTGGCTGAATATCATGGAATGGTGTACCAAAGTAGGGGTGTCAATTCGGGTCGACGGGTCGGGTTCGGGTCAAACCTGAGTTGACCTGGATCTAAACGGGTCAACCTGAACCCGACCCATTTTTGCAAACGGGTCGAACATCTCAACCCGGACCCGACCCACGCAGGTTGCCGAGTTGACCCGACCCGACCCAAAATTTTGGCTGAACCGCTGGCGAGCAAGCGAGGGCAGAGTCCACTAGCCAGCGCGAGGGCGGAGCGCGAGTCGTGAGCGCGGGTGGCCAGGCGGGATCGCGAGCGCGGGCGACCAGGCGGGATCGCGAGCGAGGGCGGCATCGCGAGTCAACGGGGGCGGAGCCAGGCTAGCCAACGGGTCCGCGAGTTCGGGCGGACTGCGGAGTACGCGAGCGGGGGCGGTGTCCGCGAGTTCGGGCGGAGACGCGGCGTCGAGCGCGGGCGGAGCCAGCTGCCAGCGGATCCGGGTTAAACGGGTCGACCGCGGGTTATCGAGTCAACTCGGACCCGACCTGTTTTTCAAACGGGTCAAAAATCCGAACCCGACCCGTTTAACAAACGGGTTGACCCGAACCCGAATTTTTTGGGTCGGGTTCGGGTCGGGTTTTCAGGTTGTGTCAGAAATTGACACCCCTATACCAAAGCCCATCGACTCAATTTTATGTTAATGCCCAGTTTCAAGGGCCAGTTTGTTCGTGTGCTTGCAGTTGTGTTTTCATCTGCAATTGAAGCTCTACAGTTAAGGATACTGCTTGACTCCTCACCTAGGCAGAGTAAAAAAAAATTTTTTAATGAGAGCATAAATAATTAAGGATAATTAAAAAAAGATTTGTTAGAATTTATAATATGAAAAGATTAATTATATTCTAATGAAACTTTTAAAATTGAGTCATATATTATCTTTGTTGAGTGCTAGAAAATTTGAGTCGGTAGAATTTAAGTTTTACGCCTTAGCGGTGTACAATGATTCAGTACGAACAGTTGAAGTAATAAAACCAAAGAACATTTTTACGTGGAAAACCCGGAAAGTGAAAAAACCACGGGCCTAGACCAATTGCAAAATCTAATATGTAGTAAGTGATACAAAGATCTTCCATTCTTCACTGTTGAAGAAGATGAAGATTACAAAGATCGAATATTTATATCCAACAATAAGGCTTAATATTCCCAGGAGAAATTATAGAAAGTAAGTGTTCACAGACGGACAAATGTACCCAACAGTAGGATCAAATCTTGATAGTATTCAGGACATGATGATGGTTGTCGGTAATAGTACGTAACTGCTGGTTGTCGACGAGAATAACTAGTGATCGACTACAACAGTGATGACTAGAGAATGCTAGAGAGCTCTCTCTTCTCTCCTTTTTTATTCTCTTTTCTTCCTTCTTTCTAGTGAAGAATGGGGGGTTATTTATAATCTTTTAGGAGTGACATGGCTTGTAAATATATGAGAAATCAAGGGCATTTTGGGAGTACTAGGATGGATGACCGATATTGATTCCTTGATCATAGAGCATTAATCTAGCATTAATTAAATGCCTTAGTGATGTCAGAATTTGATAATATTAGGCTCATTGTATTCGTCTTGTCGAGCCGCTCGATTTGACTATAAGCATGTCATATTCAGACGTCATTTAGTTGTGAGATTAATGCTTTGAAGCTTCTAAGTACACTTTGGTCCTTTGATTTGGGTTGGATTCGGGTTGGACTGATTTTTCTGTCATTGGGTTCGTTCTGTCGAATTGCTTGATTCGACTATAAGTTTGTTAAAATCAAAGCTTAGATGATCATAAATTGAATTTTGACGATTTCCAATTCAAATGTGCCTTGAGATTCGTGCCAGATCAATGTGATTTTTTGTAACGTATCAATCTTAGTTTTTTCTTCTAAGTCTTTATATTTTAAAACCATTACATAATCATTTAACTAGAAAAATTAGAAAGATTTTTTTTAATATATCTAATTAGATAATTATAATAAAAAAAATGCTTGCTCACCATTATTATAACAATTAGTAATAATAAAAAATGGCTAATATATACTATAAATAATTACATTTTAAAACATAAAATTGATGCTAAATAACCCCTAAGTCATCTTCTGATTTGAAGATAGGATTAAATGATCATTCAAAAAAAATTTCTCATTCATCCATAATGTTAGTGAGATTATCAACTACTTTGATTATGCCTTTAAGAGTGATGAACATAAATTGGACAGCAAGAAGCACCAGCAGAAAGCCTCGCCCTACCCCTCCTCCTCGCCTTTCTATACCAAAACCCACCCTCAAGCTAAATCTTCCCAATTCAAACCCACCCCTGCTACCCCCCCCCCCCCCCCCCCCCCCCCCCCGCCCCCCCGTCTGGATTGCTCCTGCCGAACCTCAACTCCCCGTCTGGGGAAATCTATGACAATCCCGAGCCCACTCAACCCTTGCTGGAGGCCCCTTTACTCAGCATAAACAACACTTTCATGGCTTTGGCTGATTGTGACAACAACGAAGCTATTCAACCGTTAACTCAACCTCCCAACTCCCCCCCTCTTCTCTCTATCCCAAACCAAAGCAGCCCTCCTCAGACCTCTCCCACAAACCATCAACCCGTCACCCACCCTCCACCACTAAGCCACCCTCCACTAGCTCCAACACCAACAAACCCCAACCCCCTACCAGCCAAAACATTAAGCAACCTAGAGGCAAGCAAGCAAAAAAAGCCTCTACCCCCAACAATAAATGCTAATGAACCTTCCCA
Source organism: Dendrobium chrysotoxum (assembly GCA_019925795.1). Classification (NCBI taxonomy): domain Eukaryota; kingdom Viridiplantae; phylum Streptophyta; class Magnoliopsida; order Asparagales; family Orchidaceae; genus Dendrobium; species Dendrobium chrysotoxum. Next base: position 36,299,420 of record CM034304.1, on the reverse strand, counting down.
ATTTTGCAGCCTGGAACATTCGTGGGTTCAACAGACCAGACAATGTTCTATGCTGTAAACAGCTAGCCCACATCCACAAACTTGACCTCCTTTTTATTTTAGAAGCAAAACTTAACCTTTCCAACCTTCCTAACCCTTGGTTTCAAGCTAACCATAGAGTTTTCCCTAATGAAGGGAGTTGTGATAATTTCTTGCATTCCAACCCGGGTCGTATATGGGTTAAATGGAATGAAAGTACTATGAATTTCTCCCCTCTGCTCATGACCAGCCAGCTTATCCACGGCATCATTACTATAGCATCCTCTCCTATTTGTGCTGTTACTGCTGTCTATGCTAGCAACTCTTTTGCTGAAAGACAATCTCTTTGGAAAGCTTTACAAGATATTGCGGATCACATTACCTCCCCTTGGGCTATAATTGGTGATTTTAATTGTTGCAGAGCGTCTAATGAAAAAGCTGGTGGTTCTGTTCTTCCCAACTCCAAGTTTGGAGATTTCAATAGCATGGTTTTCAACATTGGAGTAAATGACCTTTATTCTGTAGGTCACTTTTTCACTTAGCATAACCAGCAAAGCCACAATCCAATTCATATTAAATTAGACCGAGTTTTAGTTAATAACCACTGGCTTACCTCCTTTCCCAACTCTTTCTATATTGTTGGTGACCCTAGTTGCTCTGATCACTCTCCTTTGATTTTGGTTAACTCCCAAAGCGATAAGAGAAAGCAAAGATTCATGTTAAAAAATTTTTGCTCCAAATTTCCGGAGTTCTGGAATTGCCTCATTGATGTTTTCTCCCAACCCAATATGAGCAGCCCCCTAAGCTCTTTCAACTTCAAGTTGAAGACTCTCAAGAACATCATTAAACATAAACCGTGGTTCAATGCCAATACCATCCAAACCCAAATAGACTCTCTCATTACCCAACAAAATACTACTCTCTCTCAAATCCAAAGCAACCCTTTGGATCTGCATCTTAACTCCACCCTCAATGACATTAATACCAAGCTATCCTACTACCATACTACCCTTACCAGCTGGATTTCCCAAAGGGCTAAGGTGAAGTGGCTTACTCATGGGGAAGATGACTTAAAATTCCTCTACTCCAAAATCAACATTGCTAGAAACCATAATCGGATAAAAGTAATCACTACTGACCAAGGGGAATTCTCCTCTCACCAAGACATTGCAAATGCTTTCATTAATCAATATACCCTACTGTTTAATACCCCTGCTCCCCACCCTCCAGATCAGCAGTCCATTGTTATTCCTGATGGGAATACAATTCCTGCCCACCTTATCCCTACCCTCACTGCTCCAGTTACTATGGATGAAATTAAAAGCATCATTTTCTCTAGCAACACTAACACAGCTCCTGGTCCCGACGGATTTACTTTTGAATTCTATAGATCCACTTGGAATATTATCAAGCACCAGATTTACAATGCTGTGACCTCCTTCTTTACCACTGGTTTTATGCCCAAGCAAGTTAAAGCAACTGTCATTGCTTTAATCCCAAAATAAAGTCATGCCAGCAATGTGAAAGACTTCAGGCCTATTTCCCTTTGTAATGTCATTTACAAAATCATTGCAAAAATCATTGCAAATAGGATGAAGGTGGTGTTACCTTTCATCATTCATCCTAGTCAAGGTGGTTTCATCCAAAAGAGAATTATTACGGACAACATTCTTTTAGCTGCTGAGTTACTTGGAAACTTTAATGCCAATGCTAAGAACAAATTTTTTTGTGCTAAATTTGATATCACCAAAGCTTTTGACACTGTTTCAGGGAGTTTCTCTTTAATAGGCTTGATGTCAAAGGCTTTCCTGAAATGTTTATATCCTGGATTAAAGCTTGCACTATGGACGTTCATTTCTCCATCTGTATTAATGGAGCTCTTGAGGGCTACTTTGACTCAACTTCGGGTATCATGCAAGGTTGCCCGCTTTCTCCCTACCTTTTTAGCATAATTATGGACGGCTTATCTAGTTGCTTTGACTTAGCCATTTCTAATACCACCTTTGAGGGCATCTCTTCTGGAAACTGTGATATCTCTCACCTTCTGTTTGCAGACAACCTGTTAGTCTTTGGGAAAGCTAATACCTCCAATGCTCATACCCTCAATTCTATCATTGCCAAATTTACTGATGTTTCAGGTCTTCATGTCAACCCCCAAAAAAGCTCCATTCTCATCTCCAAAAATGCCTCCCAGGCGGATGCTATCTGTGACATTCTGAACATTCAGCAATCTTATTCTCCTATCAAATACTTGGGGCTGCCAATTTTTTACAAGAAATTAAAGGTTCAGGACTTCCAACCTTTGCTGCACAAAATCACTTCCTCTTTAGATGGCTGGAAAGCAAAAACTCTCTCGTTGGCTGGTAGAATTCAATTTCTCAAATTCACTATCAGTAATACTTTAGCCTACTGGATTCGTGGTTCTATCATACCAAAATGCTGTTGCAAGATCATTAACAGAATGAGCTCTAGGTTCCTTTATTTTGGCAACATTACTAAATGGAAGATGCATATCATTTCTTGGAATGAAACTTGTTTACCCAAACGAAATGGGGGTTTGGGCATCCCTTCAATTGATTCTCTCTATCACAGTTTTGCTTGCTCTATTATCTGGAGATTTTTACATACTAATAGCCTACTTTTTAGCTGGTGGAGATCTAAGTACTTTTCACTTTGGAACTTAAAGACTGTGAATAGATCCCAATATTGGAGCTTCTTATGCCAAAAGGCTGCTTGCATTAAGCACTGTATTTCATTTTCTATTCATCAAAACAGTCACCTTTCTGTTATTTGGGATCCTTGGTGTTCTGGGTCTTCCATTGCTGATTTGTTGATTGCTGCACAATCCCTTGACAGTTACAGCTCCTTTTTTGACTGGAAATTATCTAATATTATTCATGAGAACAATTGGGTGCTTCCCCAATGTTTTGACACTCATATTGTTAACACTATCAAAGCTGTTCTTATTGATAGCTGTTCTAAAAACCATCTCTGGCTTGGTTCTCAAAACTCAAATTTTGGCAGTTATAGCTCTCAGTTTTATTCTGAACTGGACATTGTTACTTGGCACTCTTTTGTCTGACACAAGAAGTCTGCTTTACGTTTCTCCGCTTATGCCTGGTTAGCTTTTAAGGGAGGGTTAAAAACTGCTGATGTCCTTGCCACTCGTGGAATTGACACCTCTAAAGGTTGTTGTTTCTGTCATTATGAAAATGAAACGCTTTCTCACCTCTACTTCGAATGCAGCTTCACTTTTAACATTGTTAAACATCTCTTTCCCTGGTTGAATTGTCAGCTTATGAGACCTAACTTGCACCAAGTGTTCAATAGTATTTTAGACCAAAGCTATGCTACCAACAACACTAACTTCTACTTGTTAACTGCCTGTGCTGCTATCTACTACATCTGGCGAGCTAGGAATGATAGAATTTTTGGTGGAATTATGGATTGCCATGCTACGGTTATTGCCAAAATCAAAAAAGCTGTTCTTCGCAAAACGAATGGGTGGAAAAAATTTTAAATTTTATGGATGGTGCTTTTGTAGTAGGCTGTTTGGATGCCTCGTTTGGCTGCTGCTGTTGCATCCAGCCCGTGACTTATTACTCTCTGTTGCCTCTTTCCGCTGTCCGACTGACGGTTTTTTTTTTGAAGGACAATGATGAATGTTGTATACCAACTGGCCCTTGGACGGTCTTTATTGGCAACCAGGGCCCATGCTCTCGTTTAGACCCGCCCGTGCAAATCATTAACTTGAGCTCCTGAGTCCTTCTTGGCTTTTCTAGCCACTTGTTCTTTTCTGTTGTTTTCGTTTTATTTTGAGTCCTTCATCTCAATTTTGTTATTCGAGATTTGGGACTATAGTTTTTGTTTCTTTACTTACATGTAATTTCTTTTGATCAATGATACGGGCTCTTCCCCAAAATTTCCCCCAAAAAATAAATTGGACAGCTTTATTGTATTAAAAAACTGTTTTAAAAAGTAGTAAGAAAGTTATTCCAAACGAAACCTTTAACTCATGAGTATATATATTGATCAGCTTCAAATAATTTCTGTTGCAAGATGCATGCAACAACATAAGAAATAAAATAGAAACAAATAAAATTTGATTTAAAAATAAAATATATAATGTTTGCAGCTGAAATAATATAAAGAGAAATGAGGGGAAAAAAACCTCAACTGGAGGAATGTAATTCAAGAAAGAAGTTCTTCTTTCACTTAATAAAATTATGTGAAAGGAGTTGTGGTTTATTGATTAAAAAATTTTACTTTAATAAATTCATATTATTTTGATAAATCCTATTTAAATTAGTTTACTGTATTACTTTATGATTTAATATATATACAACCTTTCATAAATTTTAATGAATTTAAATATTTATCTCATATAAAATATAAATACCAAAATAAATAGTTAAGAAATAAATAAAAAATTAATAATACTTCACAGTGAAAAAAAATTTTGTGTAAAGATATCTATTTTTCATTATGATGAGTCTATTTTAATGACATATGTACATAATTTACATAATACCACTAAAATTTTAAATCAGGTAACTAAATTATTGGATAAATATGAATAGACTATTAGATATTTAGATAATATGATTAAACTATCAAATTTTCATAATATATTTTTTTCTATAATTACTATATTTATTGATGTCCAACAAATATGTTATATTGTCTCATAGATTTTTTATATTTATCTAATAATTTAATTATATTGCCTCATTATTTAGTTATATTGAGGAATAATATATGACTTATAAAATCAAAGACATATCATAAAATAGTATCATATTATAATATAAAATGTATCTGGATATACTTATTTTTTAATTTAATAATTTTATGCAAAAATATTCTAAATTTGAACTCTCCTAAAATGTAATTATTTAATTTGAATTTAGAAGATTTAAGATAATTTGGAAGGATTTTAGCTTACCATAATTATGAATCTATTGTATGGAAATTATTATTTTTTGAATAGATTTTTATCATAACTATCTTTGAAAAATAATTAAAAAATAATAGTAAAATAAAAATATGATTATAATATAAAAAATAAACTTGTGCATGAACCTAAATAAATCTATCACTAAGGGTCCGTTTGGTACGACTATAATTTTTTATAAAGATGATTATAAAGTTGTTGTGAAGAAAGTATCTTTTTTTGAAAGTTAATATTGAGAATAGTTTATTAGTGTTACATGCTAGAAAATTTGGGTTGATAGAGATAGTGTTTCACGTCTTAGCAATGCACAAAGATTCAGCACGAACAAATAAAAATGATAGGACTAGAGAAATTTTTTATGAAAACCCCAAAAAGAGAGAAACCACGGGGCCTGGCCCAGTTGCAGAATTCACTATGTAACAAGTGTTACAAAATTCCTCCTTTCTTCACTGTTAAAAAAGAGAAAAATACAAAGATCAACAATAATTGGATACAATCTTTACAATATTCTAGAAAATATTGGTGATTTACGATGTCAATTGTCAGTGATGATGGTAGTTGCAGGTTGTAGTAACTGGTGGTCGCGGGCAATGATGATTGCTAGAAAATATATGAGAGATCTCTGATTCTTCTCCTCTTTTCCTTTCTCTTTTTTCTTCCTCTCCCTCAGTAAAAAATGATAGGTTTATTTATAGTTTTTTGTGAGTGGCATGACTACTAAATTAGGAGAAGATCAAGGGCATGTTGGAAGTGTTTCAATGGACGGCCGATATAATTTCCTCGATTATGAATTATATATCGAGCATTTGAGTGTCTTAATGACTTCAAAATTTAGTTATCCTAAGCTCTTTGGATTTGTTTCATCGAGTCGCTCTATTTGACTATAAGCACGTCATATTTGAATATTATTTCGCCATCCAATTAATATTCTGAAGCTCCAAATAGGCTTTGATACCTTGATTTGGACCTATTTGGACTCGGATTAGATTGAATTTGGTGTCCTTGAGATGTTCAATTCAACTATAAATTTGCTAAAATTGGAGTTCAAATGGTCCTGAATTTAATTTTGAAAGTTTTCAACATGAATATCCCTTGAGATTCATGCTAGATGAAGGCAATTTTTGATGACGTATTAATTGTCCCATATTTTCGGATGTCGTAGCTCACGGAGTCCAAAAATATATATTTGAGCCCTTCAATTTGTCAGAGTATAATATTATAATTTTTAGATAATTATGAGGTGCAATCGCTCCTTGAACGTCAACGTGACCTTCCTCTTGGTGCCGTGAACAAAGTAAAATACCATTGATCATAATTTTAGTATATTTCAAAATTGACGTGTTGATTGGAGCAAGAAAATTTAAAAAATTTCACTCTCCAAAACTTAGAATTTCTTAAAATCGACTATAGAGATACTACTGGGCTCTGAAAGTGTCAAAATTGAGTCGAAAACTTTGAAAAATGATTCTAGGAACACTAAAAATATCAAAATTTGACTGTTCGGACTATGGGTGTAAACGAGCCGAGTTGAGCTCGAGTTTGGGCTAGTTCGAGCTCGGCTTGTCAACTCAAAGACAAACTTGAACTCTAGCTTGAGCTCGAACGCGGCTTGCCTAAGTTGCGTCGGACTCGAGCTCGACTCGTAAGCTTGCCTCACTGGAGAAGTTGGAATGCTTGGTCACCGGAATTGCAGTGGGCATGGCTCGTTGGTTCGCTAGAGAAGGAGGTTGGGAGTCAAAAACTCAAGATCCATAAAGAGCTCGGCAACCCATTGGAGAAGACGAGCGTTTATGAGGGAGAATATGTTTTTTTACTGGGAGAAGAGAGGAGCAGGTCTTTTAAAAAAATAATTAATGATTTTTTTTCTCAAAATGACTACAGTAGCTATCCGATTTTAAAAACAAGCTGTTGTGAGTTGCAGAATTTTATTAATTGTACTTAAATGCAATTAATATTTTGTAATTTTTATATTTTTTGGTTGTATTAAAAATAAACTATTTTTTTAAAATAATATAAGTTTTTATATATTTTTCTAAATATCATATTAAACGAACCAAGCTCAAGAGCCAACGAGCCGAGCCTCATCAAGCTCGAACTCGAGCTTGCTTAATATGCAAGCTCGAGTTTGAGCTCGAGCTCGAAGCTTGATAAGCTAGGCTCGCTAGCTCCTTTTTGAGTCGAGTTCAAGCGTAAGCCGACTCGGCTCACTTACAACCCTAATCCGAGCCAAAAATTAAGCCCGGACGCTAATTGGCGGCAAATTGGCCAGCCTTCCTGCCGGCTACCAGTTGTCGTCGCCTCCACTTGGCCCATCGACCTGCGTGTGTGAGGGACACTTGCCCAGCTACCCGAGTGCCTTTCCTACCTGCCTACGCTATTTGGTGCTCGAAATAGTCTACGAATGACCCTTTTTTAGAATAATTTTTTCATGTTTTTTTACAAACAAAAAATATAAACAATTTTAAATTTTAAAAAAATCTAAAAATTCTGAAAAAATATTTAGAATATTCTTATTCTTCTATTGAATATTTTTATTCTTCCAAAATATTCCTCTTCTCCCCTTTCACATATAAATACCCGTATGGGGGGTAGGGGAAGAGCACAACTCTTGTTCTTCTTCTCTTTTTTTTTTCTTATATTAGAGGCATTCCACTATCTTGAATAGGTGGCATCCTCTATTAAGCTTTAGTGCCCCTTTTTATATTGAAGGAATCTATCTTAATTTCCACCTTCTCCCCCCATACTTCTTCCCACATTATATACATTCAACTATCTTTGATAAGCGACATCCCCTATCTAATTCCATACCCCTCTTTGTATAGAAGGAGTAGCCCTGGCCTTTCTTCTCCTTCTTTTCTACACTTCTTATATTAGAGACATTCCACTGCCTTGGATAGGCAACATCCTCTATCAAATTCCATTGCCCCTCTTTATGTAGAAGAAGTTTCGATGAGATATCAATTTCTCCCCAAACTATCCATGATAAAAGAAGATTAATCACCTCTTGCATAAAATGATGGTTTAAAGATATCTGGCAATAGTAACACCTATAAGGAGAATCGATGAACTTCAGTAAATGGGCAGAAGTTTGATGATAATTGATGATCGGGAAGAAATTCAACGATCTTAAATTGATCCTTTGATATGAGGAAGAAAGCCTAATGTAGGTAATTAGGTGTTATCCTGATGTTAGCATTTGGGCGAGGAGCAAAAGGCGACAATAGAGATTCATTTTGTTGGATATAGTATGCTGATGGAGGCAAATGACAGATATCCTGATTGAGAGGATCAAACATTGTGTCGACCATAACAGTTTAATAACACACTCATATTGCCAATTAATTAGAGGCCCAATGGTTTGACGGTAGTTTTCAAGGAGTTTTGTAATGTATTGATTATTACTCCAGAAAGGTCCAATCTAGCACATGCTCCACCACTATGATTTATTACAGTGCACGAGATAATATTAATGAAAGCACTTCATTTTTATTTCATGTAATTTTAGTTTTAGCTCCTTATGAAAATGAATGTACACTCGAACCTGATGTAGAATTTTACTATTTGATTTCATGTAAATCTAATGACATTGCATATAACTTTGATGTTTGCTTTTGAAGTAAGAAAGACTTCATATTCATGTAAGAAATTTTGTTTGTATATTTGTTTCCTAGTTAAAATAACTTAAATAGAGAGATTTATTACTTCTATAATTTTTAACTTTGGTGATTCAAAATATATATATCTTTTGAGGCTTTTAGCATTCTAAAATTTTTAAATAAGTAGTGACCCTGTCAACCATTTACACTTATAGAATCTTTTTTACTAAAAACCTTATTTACTACTAGTTTCCCTTCAAGGCTACTCCGTGGGTGCGCCTTCCCGGGATTATTTGTTAGAGCATTGCTTGATGTCTTATCTTGCATTAAAAAAGTTGAAAAAAAATCATAATGGATGTTTGACCTATCCGAGGTTATTTGTTAGAGCGTTGCTCAATGACGTTAACCTGTGTGGAAGAGGCTGAGATAATCCACCAAAGATATTTGACCTATCAAAGGTTATTTGTCAGAGCATTATTTGATGTCATTAACCTGTGTAGAAGGGGCCGAGAGAATCCATCAAGGATATTTGACATATTCGAGATTATTTGTTAGAGCGTTGTTTGATGACTTTAGCCTGTGTGGAAGAGGTCGAGAGAATCCACCAAGGATGTTTGACCTATCCAATATTATTTGTCAGAGTGTTGTTTAATGAATTTAACTAGAGTGAAATTGGCTGAGAGAATTCACGAATGATGTTTGACCTATTCGAGGTTATTTGTTAGAGCGTTGATCAATGACTTTAACTTGTATAGAAGAGGTTAGATTAAATCCTCTCGGGATTGATTATAATGATTGAGATATAATGACTATTGTGTATTTCTTGAATTAAGGATAAAATATTAAATCTCATAGTTTATTTGGGATCACTGCTTTGATCCTACTTGGAAAAGAAAATAATACTGGCTATGGACAAACAAAATCTTATAACATTAAAAAAGATAATACAATGATTCCATGATATAACTTGGAGATATGAGGGCTACATAATATTCAATTCAAAAAATATATAAGCTATGCATTAAGTAGTTTTAATAGCAGCTACTAATAACATTTGTGAATGCTGATTGTGGTGCCGAGGTGGAACATCCTGAGTTCTTTTAAACCTTATAGCTCACTTAATCTTTAGCCCAAGGTCCAGACTATTATAACTCAAAATTTTAAAAATAACATTCTTACGAACAACAATAAAGAATTTATTCAGGAGTCATTATAAGCCCAAATCATAAATCGTATTCTCTATAACATCTCTATTATTGAGTTTTAGTTTCATGAATTTTTTTATAATTTTTGTGCACCAGTGAAATTCCTTAAGAAATTAACACTTTATGATACAAGTGGGGGTTTCAGTATATGATTCAGCATAATGTTCTAAGTTTTTTTAATTTTAGTTATTAATTTTTGTTTTAGACTGCGATAGCCTACTGAGCTGTGTTAGCTCATCCCTATTTTTGCTTTTATTTTCAGGGTTGAGGAAGGGTAAGGAGCGAGCTATGTAATTTGGATAACAGGCTCCGATCAGTGCTGTAGGTATATTTTGGTTAGTTTTGATTTTTGCAGGCTTGATTTTTATTTTTGTTATGCTCTTTTTTGCCGAGCACTATTGTAGATAGCCTTCATATTATATGTTTTTGGATAATATAAAAAAAAATCATATTGATATTTAGTAGTCTTTCGCTTTATATTGCATTCAATAGTAGCTCTGTGTAGTATATAATTTGAAAGTTTTATTTTAGTACTTCTCCAACAAGATCTTGGGGTTAGTCTTGCAACAATCAGACACGGTATGACCTGTGCAATTTTGGGTCATATCGGGCCGGGTTGTGACACAGATATCCAAAGATCCTCCATTAGGGAAGCCCTTTGGGTGACGTCTTCATTCTGGAAAGCATAGTTTTCAATATTGAGAGTAATAGATGGACATGGTTGAGCTTGTGTAAGAAAACAAAAATATTTTACTTATTGATTTCCCCGCACTTCGCCAATCCCCATCGGAGTTTCAAAATTTTATCTTTAGATGCGGCACTAAAGCGATAACTCCAAAAATTGATCACAAAGGTCTCCCAAAGATGGTATTGCATATTGATTCTAACTTAACAATAGTAAATTGAACTGACTGAGTGGCCTACCAAGCGAACTCCCCAATCCTGACATGGAGGGTAATTGTTCCCTTAATTCATACTGGTTGATTATCAAATTCATACAATGATCCAATAGTAGGTTGATGTCTCTCTCTAACTAGACCCATATTAAGAAAGGTTGAGTATAATAGAATATCTATTATGCTTCCTTTGTCAATTAAAATTCTTGTGATGTTATAACATAAATCTCAAATACCATTGTTGATGACAAGTAGTCTTGGTGCGGAGTATGAATTCTTTCTAGGTCAGAATCGCTAAATATGATGGAATAATCAGCTCAACTAGAGAAGACATTAGGGGTCCTCCCGTAATGGTTTTAATTTCTCCAACCATTTGATAGTTAGCTTGTTGTTGCCATTATTGTTACTAATATTTCCCCCAATAGGATTAGTTTTATTTTGGGCAGGTGTGAATTGACGGAGATATCCTTGTTGAATTAATCTTTCAATTTTTTCATTCAATTGTCTATAAGCTTTGATAGTATGTTCCAAACTTCGATGAAAGTGACAAAAATAATCCTGATTGCCAGTATTTGACTACAGTGGGTTAGGCTATCTAACATTCTCTTTATTTCATATAGCCATAAGAATGTTAATGCATGATGCATTCAATAGAGTATACTCATTTTTTGTCTCATAGTTATGATTTTGCTAAAGGGATCAAGGTGGAAAGATTTGATTTCTTTTTTGAGATTTCGGGGCTCCGACTTTATGTTAATTCTTTCACTTATTATAAGGTTTCTCAAATTATTTTTAATGAGCATTGATAGCCTCATCAGTAGTAATTTGTCATTTAACTCTGTGAATTAGGTCAGCAAAAGAATGAATGGTCTCTAGCATAAGTGCGAGTAAAGGGCGTCAGGACAAAGCCCTTTGAAGAAAACTCCTATTAGCAACTCAGTATCTACCCTTGGAATTTACCGAGCCTCGATGGAGAATATTTGTTAAATATTCCTTGAGTAACTCTCCTTCATTTTGGTAATCCCTGAGAAGTGGAAAGAGTCCTTAATATTTCTTTGATTATCAACAAATTATTTGATAAACTGTTTGGCCAAGTTGACGAAAGTGTGAATAGTTCTGATGGAAGTGAGTATAATCAAGTGTGAGCTTGCCCTTTGAGGGTAGCCTAAAATAGTTGATAGAGGATTGCATCCACAGCTAATTGGATATGGATAATAATTCTATAGTGATCGATATGCTCATAAGGGTCGGATGAACCATCATAAGAGTCTATGCTGGGCAATTTAAAGCCCATGGGAATGAGGTTTTTAAGGATGGCTTCAGTTAGGGGAGATGATTCTTGAAGATCCCAATGACGAAGGGATTGCCTTCCACCTCTTAAAGGGAACTCTTCCTGGACTAGTCATCGCAGTTCATCTCGTAGAGCATTGTGCGGGATCTCAACAATGTAGGGTTGGGCCAAGCCGTCGATAGTGACCGAAGGAACACATGTTGTTCTTCTCGTGCGAGAGGGATGGGTAGAGCTCATTGTGTCAATGAGTTAAATGTCTTGTTATGACATGGGATGAATCCTTGGCTGAGAGAGAGGGGGCACTCCTTGAAGATGTTCAGGTAGGCCGTCCCTGACCAGTGGCAAATATTGAGGGAAATGGGTCTCCTCTTATTGTGCTAGTGCTGGCTGTTAGATCCCTCATAAAAATTAAAGGATCTCATTATAAGATTCCTCCATTTTTCGGATGTGCTCTTTTAGGGAGAGTCCTAAATTCCCTTCCCTAATGGGGTTTCGCCCACAAGGGTAAAGAGATGCAGATGCCTAATGTCATTAATTCATAGATTGATTCCTATATTGAGGTGTGTTGGAGCAAGAGGCTTTATTGTTGCGATTGCTACTCCTGTTAACCATTGGAAAGGATTCAGTAATAGTGGGATTGACTTTTCACAAATGACAATTGTTGCGTGCTAGAACATTTTAGTTGATTGAGATAGTGTTTCACGTTTTAGCAATGCACAAAGATTCAACATGCATAGATACAAATTATAGGGCAAGAGATTTTTTACGTGGAAAACCTGTAAAGAGAAAAACTACAGGGCCTGACCCAATTACAAAATTCACTATGTAACAAGTGATACAAAATTACTCATTTCTTCACTGTTTAAGAATAGAAAAATGCACAAATCAATAACAATTGGATACAATATTGACAATATTTTAGAAATATTAATGATTTTTGTGTCGATTGTCGGTGATGGTGGTGGTTGCTGGTGGTTGCAAGTGGTAGTAACTGGTGGTCGTCAGCAACGACAATAACTGAAAAATGTATGAGAAATATCTGATTGTTCTCTTTTCCTCTCTCTTTTTTTCTTCCTCTCCCTCAGTGAAAATTGAGGGGTATATTTATAGTTTTTTATGAGTGACACTGCTAGTAAATAGTGAGAAATCAAGGGTATTGCTGGGAGTGTTTCAATGGACGACCGATATCAATTCTCTTGATTATAGATTGTTTATTGAGTATTTGGATGTCTTAGTGTTGTTAGATTTGATGATCTTGGGCTCGTTGGATTCGACTTGTCGAGCCGCTTGATTCGACTATAAGCACGTCATATTTGGATATCATTTAGCATCCAATTAATATTTTGAAACTTCAAATATGTTTTGATTCTTTGATTTGGATCTATTTGGGCTCGGATTAGATCAAATTTGGTGTCGTTAGATTCATTTTGCTTGAGATATTTGATTTGACTATAAGTTTGTTGAAATTGGAGTTCAACTGATCCTGAATTTAATTTTGATTATTTTCAATACGAATTTACCTAGAGATTTGTGCTAAATCATGTTGATTTTTAATGACGTATCAATTAGTTTAATTTTTTTTAAATAATAAAAAATAGGTGATAAATAAAAATTATCAGTGAAAAATAAAATAATATCAAACCTGACCCACAAAAAGCCTCATTTGAGCCAAACAGTTCACACGAGTAATATGGAGAAAAATAGGAAACCTGACCCACACAAATGCTAGCTTTTTGAAGACGCTGATGACCTAAGGGCGAGCGGCATCGCCTTATGCTGCACAGTCACAGATGCGAATCCTATAAAAGCTTCGTCTTTCTTTCTTCTTTTCTGATTTCCTCGCTTAACCACACCAATGTCAACCCCAGTTCCGCCTAAGCCATGGAAAGCGGAGTACGCAAAGTCTGGAAGATCCTCCTGCAAGAGCTGCAAGAGTGCCATTGGCAAGGACAATCTCAGGCTCGGCAAGATGGTTGTCGCCACTCAGTTCGACGGATTCATGCCTGTAAAACTACTCTTGAACTCTTCCCCTTCTGCACTTCTTTCCGATTGAATTGATCGTCATCCTCAGGTTCTTGTTTTGATTTCGCCGTCTTTTTTTGTCTGGGTTTTGGAGTAATCAGAACCAATGTGGAAGGTAACGTGCTTATGGTATCCTCTGTTTCCATCGAAAATGGAATGCTTCCACAAAAATTTCTTATTCATTTCTCATCTTTCGTACCTTCATTTGTTTTATTTTTAATTTTTTGCTTTTTTAGGGCAAAGTTTGCTCTTTTAGTCTATTTTTTTTTTTTTGAGAAGCATGAGTGATTCTTCAGCTTATTTCATTATTTTTTGTGCTTTAGATAATTGTTGATTCTTTCCATTATTTTGAGGATCATTTGGACGTATCTATAGGGGCTGTTTGGCTTCAATTAAGATTCAACTTCCTTAAAATCCGGATTTAGTAAATTTTGTAAATCCATATTTAATAAATCCTGTTAAATCCTAAATATTGTTTAGCTTTGTAACTATTAAATATAGCTAAATCATGGTAACCTATTTGTTATTTTTTCAAAGATTTAGGATTTAAATGAATGAAATTAGCAAAAAGAAGAATGATTTGAGTGAGCACGACCTTTACTGGTGTGGATTTTAATGCAAAGGAGCTTGTAGCGAGTAGGCGTTAGATGAGCTCATTGGGAGCAAGTTACGGAAGAGCACGCGGTGAGACCATCATGGAGGAGCTCATGAGGATTGACACATGAGATTGCAATGAGATCGATGCATCGGAGCTCGTGGTGAAACATATGACAAAAAAATCACAATGGGATGAGCATAGGAGCTCATAAGAAGAGTGAAGCAGGAATGAAGAAGGAAGGAGAAGACTTTTGAATTTGTTAAATCCTACTTCCCTAAAATTTACCAAATGATTTTAAAATTCAAAAGTGGGGCAAAAAAGAGGTTTAATTGTATAGTTGGATTTACATAATCCCAAAAATATTGAGAAAGATTTAGTTTGAATACTCGTTAAATCCAAGTTAATTCTTGCCACCAAAGAGCCCCATAGGGTATGCCAACAATTTGTTTATCTACCATTTGTTTTCATACGGAGGTTTTGATGCATATCTAAAGTGAACTCTCCTAGGATATTCTTAAGTTTGTGCTGAGCTCCTTTACTAAGTAGAGATTTTTTTGGTGTGCCATTTCAAAAAAAAAAAAAAAAAAAGGTTTATCACCATCCAACATCATTAGGCTTATCTCAATTATATATTTTGGTTTGTTTTTTTGAATCCTTATGCTCCATTCATTTAATTGTTCTTTTTGAGTGTTATATATGAGGTGTTAAATCTATTTGGTACTATATATTTGCACTACTTATATCCATTTAACTTTGACTTCGTATTTTTTCTTTCTAATTCTTTGAGATTAATTATTTGAGTGTCTTATTTGTACACCTTCTATCCATTGTTGTACATACCTAAACCACCTAACTATGTATTCCCTTTTTTGTTTTCAATAGATGCTACTCCTATCATTACTCTAATTTAGTTATTCTCAGTCTTTCCTGTTCATTATTGGTGTAGCACCATAATTTTAATATTACTAGCGTGCCATCCCACCCTAATTTTTAATATTATTAGTGTGCTCAAGTGGATGAGTGGCTTTACTGTTAGAGACAGGATACGAAACGAGCATATACATGAAAATGTTCGAGTAGCTCCAGTGGAAGATAAGATTAGAGAGAGTTGCCTTAGATGGTTTGGTCACATAAAACGGCGGACTTCCGATGACTTGGTTAGGAGAGTAGATGTATTAGATTTGATTTATGTTAAGAAAGGTATAGGTAGACCTAAAAAGACTTGGTTAGAAAATATTATAAATGACATTCTTTATTAGATTTAAATTAGAATTTGACTCTTAACAGGACACAATGAAGAAAAATGATTCATGTATCCAATCCCCGTAGTGGGATAAAGGCTTGATGTTGTTGTTGTAGTGTGCCATCCCACCCTAATTTTGTTTAATGAATATTTTATAATTGATAGCAAGGTTTGTCATTGAGGGGGAGGACTTGCTCACTTGAGTAGTCAGGACTTTGATGAAGTTGGAAGCAACAATACTTGATACCAATTAAAATCCAACTACAAAGGGGTGAGCTCCAACTTGCTTCTTGAAACTATGTCTTAAAGGAATTAGGACTTGAACCTCATGAATAAGAAATCAAATTGAAGTCAAGCGAAGCTAATATAAAGTAATGATTTACAATTTAACATAATTAGCACAGATTGCAATAGCGAATAAAGTACTATGATGCATAGGTCTTTGGAGTCATAACACATTATAATGCAGCATGCAATATTTAAAAATAGCATAAATTATAAAAAAATCATTAATAATTCAACATTATACGGGAAAAATATACTAAAAAATAGTGTCACATAGGTAGGACACATCATTGATTATCTCTAGCATATATGAAGGTCGATGAAAGAATCAAATTGAAAATAAGCTTTCATGGTAAATGAATCAATTAACAGTTATATGTTGGAAAATAAAATTATTATAACCATGGCAATACATGATATTAGAACAAAATGCAAAACATCAGAGCCTAAACTTTCATCATAAATATTCTCAAAGTACTATTTATGCTCAAATTAAAAGTAACATTTTGTTTACAAATCTCAAATTCATAAATCAAAATAGTCATTCTCAAAATCATCATCATTCTAAACCTAAGTATACTCAACTTCTGCATCCTTATCATCTCCCACATCATTGTTTATGCTTTGTAGCTTTTTTTATCAAGCTCTTCTAAGCATGTTCTTGAAACATTAACTTGGTTTAAGGTATCAATGATGTCATCTTGTTATATTCATAGCAATAAGAACTATTATTAGCCACTTCAATGGAGCTTATTATACTTGGCATGCTTTTATTGTTTGAAAGCTTGTTTTTTCCTCCTTTTTTGACTGAGAGAAAATGATATGGCCTTGGATTTGAATTTCCAAAGTTTGAATTTGTCATTGGAGTGACGTTTTATATGTTAGTAACTCGAGGTATGCATTTGTTGGAGTGTATGAGCGGGGGAGATGCTAGGAGCTAGGGTCATCCAAGCAATATAATCCATATTAGGGTCTGCAAATGGTGTTCATTGGTCTTGAAACCACTTGAAATTAACTTGGGAATGTGTTTGTATGCGATTTGGTGTTTTTAGGATTTTTCCAAGGGATTTAAATGGGGAATTGCAAGTAAAAGTAAAACTAGGTCATAGAGAACCTAATTGGCCGTTTTGACACCAAGATTTATTTTTCATAGAACATGATTGGATTCATTCATTTAAAATGAGAGGGGATGAAGGAGTAAGTACAAAAGTTTATATAAGAAACAAAAATTGAAAGAAAATGAATCCTTAGGGAGTACCTCTCGGCCACCAGACTCAAGAGAGGAAGATAATATATCCAAAACACAGGCAAATTTAATTCTAAAATCATATTAATTCCTCTTACAATAATACAACATTTTTTAAATGCATTTCCTACAAGTTTTACAATTAAAATTTGAAATTTCACAAATAAAGATGGTGGTTCCTTATTTTAAGGGCTGGTTGAGTGGTTGCTTGGAGAGCGGGAGGACCACTTGTTTCAAGGGAAGTGAGGTAAGGTGGCTGATTTGTTGTTAAAAAAGGTTTGTTGACTTCTCCTTGGCTGCCCCTTGACCTTTAGAACTTAATAAAAAGTCGTATGATACATTACAGTAACTACCCCCAACCTAAAGAACTTTTTTCTAAAGAATTGAAGTATGTGTACTCATCTGCTAGATCTAGATGAAGTTGGCAAGATCCTCGAATGTAAATCTCATGATCTTAGATGGTGGTCTCTTTTTTCTTCTAATAAAAAACCTATGCTCCCTCTTCTCATCATTTGTGTCTTATCTGATATAACTCTTTTCACTTCTAAGATATTTGGCTTGATACTTGCTTGCATTTGGTTGCTTAGGTCACTTGCAAAAGGGTTAGTCTCCACATTTCAATGTGATGAATTTCCTTGGATAAGATGATATCTTTAATATTAAACATAGGATTTATACATATAATTTGGAAATTTTAAAAACTATGCATTTGATCCACCTTTCTTTTGGATTTTAAAAGGATGGCCCTTGCATGGAGTTTTTTTATGTTTGGAGGCATTCCTTTCCTACCTAATTTTGATTTTTACATATTTTCCCTCTTTATAATCTTTTGTCATTATAGGCTTTTTTGTAGCCTAAACATATTTAGTATTACTTTCTTCAATTTGTTTGCTCATATTTTCATATAGGCTTGTATAGTCTTAGGGGCTATTTGGTTGGAGGAAAAGTGAATGCAAAGTGTAGTGAATACTTTATTTTTTTTACTTTTTGGTGTTTGGTTTGTCGCGAAGTAAAGCAGAGTAAATTCCGCGTGTATTCGTAACTCCCCTGCGTTAGTTCATTTTTGGAATAAAGCGAACCCGCTCAAAATCGAGCGAAAAAGGAATTCCGCAGGCGAGAGAGCAGCATGCGGAGGACATCTGTGTTTCTTCCTCCTCCTAGATAGCAAGGGGATTGGGATGATGCCGCAGCTGGAGAGGGCGCGTTCTAGTTCCGTCGTCGGGGTGCAGGAGAGGATTTTGTAAAGGGAGCAAACACGGGGATCATTCAGGTGGAGGATGTCCGGAGTCGAACTAGCTTCGCTGCTAGCGACGAGTGGAGGAGGATGTAGAGGGTTATTGGGCTTGGATGTTGCCATTATTGCTACTTCAGCCTCTTTGCCTCCGGAGTCGGATGAAGCAATGATGCAAAGTGCAGGAAGATCCATCTTTGCTGTTCGACTTCATTGCTCCGAGGTATGACTTTTCACTTCTGAGCAACTTAATGTATGCCACTCTGTCCGGGAACCTGGAGCTGCAGGATGGCCGGACCACCTCGTGTGGGAACCTGGAGCCGCAAGGCTTGTCTTCTGTGTTTAATTTTTTCGAGAATGTTAAACCGGTTGGTGATTAGTTAGGGGACTTCAATATGGCAAATAAATTCAATTTGAGAATAGGCACACTAGGTGCTCGATTGAATGTCTCATCTAAACGGGCCTCTGATTTTACTTTACTCTGCATACACCCAACCAAATAGAAAAATAGTTCCCCTGCATTAATTTTACAGACAATCAAACAGTCTCAAGTATTTACTTTACACTGCATTCACTTTACAACCAATCAAACAATCCCTTATACAAATATGAATGCTGAGTCTGAAAAATGTGTGAGGCGGAAGATCAACAATGTCAATTGATTTTTTGGAGCTGTAGCCTTATATCATTTCAAATGGTGATTGGTAGTCTGAAAAATAGTGTAATTATAGACAAATTTCGATGTTAATAAGTGTAAATCCTAATTGCCAAAGCTTTTTCCCATTAAACACCTTGACAAATTTCCTAAAATCTTTTTACTTCTTTGGTTTGCTCATCAATTTGTGGGTAGAAAGGTGAAGATGATTTAAGAGCAGTACCGATCAATTTTCATAGGGTCTTTAAAAAATATGAAATAAACGGAATATCTCGATCATAAATTATGGTTTTAGGCAATCCATATATTATGAAAATCACCTTAAAAAGAATTCTTGCAATATGTGATGCATCATTTGTTTTATTATAGGATAGAAATGGGTCATTTTGGAGAATCTAACTACCACTATAAATATACTATCTACCCATATATGTCTTGGGCAAGCCTAAAATAAAATTCATGTAAAGAGCCTCCTAGGGCCTATAAAGAATAGACAAAATAGTGTTTTTTTTGTAGTTTTTCCTTGCTTGCAAGTAAAGCTGGAGGTGGCTATCCTATCTGTATTCCTCTTCAAAGAAGACTAATAAACTCCACCATATAGCTCTTACAATTCTTCAAGAATTTAACTCTAATATCAAAAAATCTTTTAAGGTAGATTCCAGGAATACGCAGGTGTTTGCCTCTATTCAAACATGCATATGAAACTTCGAAGGAATTCAAAAGATATTGGCTTATCCTATGCTTATGATAAATCAAATGAAAGTCTAGGCATGTAGGGTATGCCCCTCTTAGTCTATTAAATCCTAAATCTTGAAGCTCTAAAGAAGTGCTGGTGTATGCAAACCTAGATAAGCATTTGCTGATCTATCCTCTACACTTGGCTTGTGTTTGAGAACAAAACAACAGTCCTACAGAAATTCTACTTATTTTACATGTCTATGACTAAGCATCTTTCAGATATTAATAAATCTAAGAGCCTGATGGTTAATTTGTAAACTGACTTCCTGATATAAGTAGTAATGTCTCCAATGCCGCAGAGACTGAATGATAACATATAATTTTTTATCATATGTAGAACATCTTTGTTAATGTTTCACTAAACTCGGCTACATGATGATTTTCTTGACTATGTATACCTTTAATGCCTACCATCAAGGCATCACATATAACCTCAAAGGCTTTAGTGAAATCGAGCAATCTCAACATAGGAGAAGAAGTTATGAGCGCTTTGATCTGATTAAATGCTCCATATGCACAAGTACGTATAAATATGACTTTCCTTAGATTGTCAATAAGTGCAGCTACTATGCTGCTGAAGTGTCTAAATAAGTGTTCTGTAGAATGTGGCCTAGCCATGGAAGCAACAAACAACTATGAAAGATTTAGGAGTAGGCCAACCAATGATGGCTTTTGCTTTGATAGGATCAGATTTGAGCGCTGAATTGGTCACTATTAATCTTAGAAATGTGACCTCTTTGCTCATGAATTGACACTTTTTTAAGTTCATATATAACTTATTTTCCCTAAGCTTATCCAAAATATAACCTAAGATGCTGCAGATGCTAGTCTCTATCCAGACTGCATCTGAGGTTATTATAAAAATAAGTCACTAAAAAGATCCCGATAAATGACTTTAGCATGATGTTCATCATCCACATGAATGTATTTAGTGCATTAGATAATTCAAAGAGCATCATAAGCCATTCATATAGTTGATCTGGGCTTTTAAAGATTGTCTTCCTCCCAACCCCATGTATAATTCTGATCTAATGGTAACCATTTTTAAGATTAATATTTGTAAAATAAGTGGTTTGAGTTCTGATATAGTATATCATCAAGATTAGGTATGGGGAACTTATACTTGATGGTGATACTATTTATAGCTCTATTATTAATAAAGATGGAAGAATATACGGACTTAGGCTTTCTTGGAGAAAGCACTTTTCTAGGAAACTCAAATTTGCTTTTTTAAATCGGCATGTTCAAATGGGTTTATTCTATAGTATGAGAGATTGATAACTGTGAACTAGGAACTGGATTTATAGCATGCCATATCTCACTCGTAAAGGAAGCTCATCAGGTAAGTCATTTGGGCAGACATCAGAATACATAGCTAATAAATTAGAGACTACAGTTTGTGTGTGGTTCTCAGTGGACTCAAGCTTCACCTCCTTCACATCTAGAATATGAATAGATGATAGATAAAAAAATACTCTACAAAAATTACTAAATCCAAATCTCTCAAGGTTCATGTAAAAATCTATTGTAGGATCAATGGGTAGATAGTCGATGTCATGCTAGGACTTCCTAGCAATAGGTAGTCCAATACTTATCAATTGAATCTTGTACCCCTTTTTCTATGGATTTGTAAGTTACATATCATAAGTGGGCTTGTGAGGACGGGGTGTGGTAAAATTCTTTGATGGCTTCATAGGTTAAAGTTTGATAGAGTTGTCATAATGTTTGAATACATAAATGTTCTCTCTACAATAATGCAATATACACACACACACACCAAACAGCCAAGGCCTCCCTAATAATATTTGGGGTATATTCATTGGAAGCATATCACATCAAAGATGGTCTTAATATCTTCTCATTTATATTGGTTCCATATATTTACTAGTGACTAGGAGAGATAGGGTTTACCCAAACCAGATGAAAGGGCTCTGTATATGGTTTAACGTTTAAGTTTGCCTGCCCTTGCTAGTGCATGGATTGATATACATTTGTTGCATTGCCTTATTCAATCACTAGTCTACATCTCCTATCTTTGCATGTAACATACATGCTAAACATATTCTTCTCTTGTAATCTTCGGTTTCATTCTTTTTTTTTTTTTTTTTTTTTTTGAAATCTTCAGTTTCATTCTCCAATAGCGAAACACCTCATAAAACTCATGTGGGGCTCATTAAGATATCTTAATTTATCATCAGTGTCATCTATGATCTCTTCTATGTTCTTAATCTCATGATCATTTGTCTCCTCTAAAAATAATTGTTATATTTTGCCATGGTGTAATATATGCATTTTCTGATAATATTTGAAACTTATAATCTTATTAATATTTCTAGAGGTAGATTTTGTGGTGGTCTTAGTACCTTGGGCATTAACTAGAAGAAGAGTAGGTCTAACAGTGGAGCTTTCAGTAGAAAATGTGGTGGTTTTTGTTCTTATCCTAGTGATGGGTGTAAACTTATTTTGCTTCATAATAATGTGGGCATAATGAAATGCATATTTATGAGTTTGAGGATCATGTAGCTCTACTTCATTTCTACTTTTCATCTCAAGGCTAATCGTAATTTTTTGCTTGGCCAATCAACTTCATTTTGGCAAACATCTGATAATCATCCATTTGATATTATTACTCAAAGAACTCATTCATCGAGGCTAATCTAGGAATTTATTAGAGTCACAGACACACACCACCAAAAGTGTGGGCTTTTAATTTAATTTTTCTAGTAAGATCATTGAAGTTAGTGGTCTAAGTGAGTCAAGCTGACTCATGAGCCTGCTCAAGATCAGCTCGATAAATCGCTTGTGAGCCAAGCTCGATGAGCTAACGAGCCAAGTTTGAACCAAGCCTGACTCGACTCGGTAGCTCGCGAGCCGGCTCGTTTAAAAGATATTAATGTAAAATGCAATTAAAATATATTAGCATTCAGAATGTTAAGTACAACATTGTAAAAAATGTTTAAAAAATATATCTCACTTTCTTATATTAAGTGATTTTTTATTAATTTTCTTTTAATTTCTCTTTCATTTTATCATTATATTGTAATAATTACTTGAATTATAGTCATTTTCTCTCTTTCATAATAAACGAGCAAGCTCGTGAGCCGGCTTGAACTTGTAGAATAAAGCTCGAGCTCGAAGTCATTTAATTAATCAAGCTCATGCTCAAGCTCAATTTAGGGGTGACTCGAGTTCGACTTGACTTGTTTACACCCCTAATTGAAGTCCTCCCCATTTCCTTGGTTGGCTTTACCTCAAAATACATTCATTCCTACTTGCTAAGGAGTCCTAATAGGATGATTTTCTCCTAAACGATTTTTTAATAGGAGGGATGGGTTGGGAAGTGATGAAAGACATGGTATGCAGCTTAAGGTTTATTTGGTTGAATTGAGCCATCATGATATCTGTTGAATGATTGTGGGACCCATAAGTGAACCACTTTTTGCTTGGAATCCTTGAGCATACTAAACAAGAGTTTTAATCGTTGGATCGATCCTCTTATGGCCTTAAAGACATAGTATGCAGCTTAAGATTTATTTGGTTGAATTGAGCCATCATGATTTCCGTTGAATGATTGTGGGACCTTATAACCATTACTTTTTGGCCATAGACCCTGTAATTGGTCTATAATGTACTGCATCAGAAAAACAATGGTGATACACAACAAGTGGTATCAAATTCGTTCTCTTTTATTTTGAAGGTATTGGTTGGTGTTTATATGTTTATAAATTTATTCTTGATTAGAATGAGTAGAGAAAATGTGTCCTCTCAGTCTCAGAAAATGTACACACCACAGCTACAAGCTGTGGATGTTGGCTTTGAAGTTAGTAATTGAAATTTTGAGCTTTCATTTGGTCTGAATACTAAACATCAGCTTGGATAATGTCTTGAGTTCCTTGAGGTATTTTCCATAACTAGAATAAGTGTAATCTGACAGTCTTTGTTTTTTTTTTGTATTTTTTTACTTGCTTTGCTTTAGAAAAAAAATGAAAGTGCATGTTTTTAATGATGTAATTTAGTATCTACCTTTGCCTATTTTATAAAAATATTGGCAACAATCTCCTTTCAAAAGCAGCTGCCCTACAACTGAAAAAAATTCACTATTCACCAACACTTTTCTACAATAGCTTTACCAAAAGCTATAGCTATAGGTGAGAATGATCAAATTTCAAATTGATCTAGTCACTTCTCAAAATTTGCTCAAACATATGTAGTCTGGCTTTAAGGCTTGTGGATTGAACTGAATCAATTTTGAGGCGAGCAAGTTCGAAATTTGTATATTTTATGTTTTGATTTTTTAAAATTATTATATATATATATTCTCATGAGCTAGATTTATGTCTTCTAATCTTGGCTTGAAATTGGCTTCAAAATTGACCTAGCAAAAAATGTCTCCATAGTTTGAATTATTTTACTTGATTCGATCTAGATCACAGCTTAAAATTGATCCAATTTTCGATCTAAACTCTTAGCCATAGCAACAACACAAACAGAAAAAGCCCTAAAATGTCATTATGGCCCTTTTTCATATTGCTGGAGCCCATATTTGAGATATACTCGTTATGGCGTGGTCTTTCTTGTGCTTCTTTTATCCTTTAATGAAAAATTAAGCCTTCTTCTTAATTGTGCCAAGCATTCGTTGTGCTGTGCTTTGAAATTTAGGCCTATTTCTTTGTTGGAACCTTGGGTTTTTGGAAGATGTAGCTAGCTTCTATTTCTGGGATGAGGTGGCCTCCACTATTGGTGTGGTCAAATCATCGTTGTCATGGTTTTGAACTTTCTCATGTTGTGGCTGAAAAAAAAGGTAGTTTGTTTTCTCTAAACTATTTAAAATTTTGGTTTCAATATATGGCAGTGTTTGTTTCTTGCATATGCTCCAGGCAATTAGCATGTGTCATCAACGGATTAGTTTCTTACTCATGTTGTTCTGGTGCACTAAAGGTTATGCCAATGTTTCATGATGTCGTAGCACTTCTTGAAATCCTTTTTATGCCATGGTGACTTCGACATCGTTTAGTACTCTCTTGGATCTTTTATTAGGTCCCTAAGAAATGACGTTAGTGGGCATCTATTATGCTTTTCATGCATGTGAATTTTTGTTTTTGTTAAAAAGGGATAAATTTCTACATTTTAGCTCATGTATTTGATTTGAATTGATTTTTTTTATTGTCCAGTTCAATTCCAAGAGAGATCATTTATGTCTAACTGGCAACAAAATAAAGAGTTCTTTATCTGTCAAAAGCATGCAACAGTTCAGCTAATAGATTTGAGATGTAAAGCTATACTTCATGAACTAGTTATTACCAAGAAAGATTGATAAGGTCACCTCCAAGCCACATGAAATTTGGTCAGCTGGGGTCTCACAAATGCCTGATATGTAAAATGGAAGTTACTTGAAATTCGATCAAGACCTAAAAAGTTTCAGGAATTTTAATTTAATTTTGATTTGCTTCTTTTGATTCCGGATATTCTTACTTGAACTAGGCTTGGCTTGGTCAACTTTGTTGTTGGAAAGGTTTTCACCAAGATGCTTTCATGTTTTATTGTAATCAAACAAGGGATTTCAAAGCTAGGCTTTAGATGCAATAAAATTTTTTGTGGTCGCTCAAGCATTCAATTCGACCTACTTTGACATTTTGTTTGGATTTGATCTCTTGTGATTGGAAAGCGTTATGGGTTTATGAAGGCCCTTGAAACTTGTTGACTAGCATACTATAGGCATCTTGCTAAATACTGTGTTAATAGGAAAATGTTTTGGGTGATAGATCTGCTTGATACTTCCTTATTGTCATGACAACATTTTGATAGGAAACAATGGGAAAAACAGGAATTTAATCGCTGAAATCAGAATTTCAGCGGTTTGATCAATCAGAATTTCAACGGTTTGATTAAGCAGAATTTAGGATTTTTATGGATGAAAACAGAAGAAAAGCACTCTTGATTGCTAGAAAATGAAAGAAAGCAAGATACAAACGATCCTCTATACGAGAGGAGGATCCTGCTCTCCAAAACTCTCTAGACGCCGATGGAGCCCAAGAACACCAAAGCACTCAGAAACTTAGCCACAAAAAAGATGTCCTAACCCTAATACAACTCATACTTAAAGCAAATACAAAATTAACACCAAATGACTAAACAACCCTCAAGCAATTTGCATTTATTAGTGGACCTCACCCCATTGGTGGGGGGGGGGGGCCTAAACAGCCTACAAACTAGTAGGCTAATGCCTGCTGTAATGCAGGAGCCGACCCACTGTTTGGGCCGGCTGGACCGGTCCAATTGTATCACATTCCAGACTATGTTTGACGAATAATAGAGATACAGTAGATTCTCTGCTCAGAAACGTTTTTTACCAAGATGTTATTCTATTTCGTTCTGATCTCACATGTAATGCAAATGAAAGCTTGAGATTCACACAAGTTTTTGGTGGTTACTCTAGTCTTCCATCCTACATTAACCAATTAGTTGGGGTTGTCCTAATCTGTTTGGGAAGTGGCATGGGCTTTGATGGCCCATGCACTTGTTAATTAGCATCCTGAAGGCTCCATCTTAGTAAATGCAGGTTTCCTTGCATAAATGGGATGCTTTTTTTGATAGATATGTTTCAATACTCTTTGTTATCATGATTTTATTGCAGACAATATACTTTTGAGTAAGTTCAACAATTAACGTATTTTTCTCAAAAGCTTTTTAACCTTGAAATGTATAATTATATGCTACGTTCTAATTGATATCCATATTGTTATTTGTATGGTACATTAAACTTGTTAAGCACTAAGTGAAATGCTACTTAATAATTTCGTAATAATGTGTGTCTAGCTGTTAGTTTGCTTATTACTTTATGACCTGTTATGATTGAACCACCATTGGCTTCTACCTTTATTTTGTCACTTTACATGCTTGTCATAAGAGATTTTGTTATGGTGGAGAGTTTCTTAAGACAAAATACAATGGGGCGTCCTTTATCTTCTTTCTATTCCTATTTAATTTTGTTTGTTATTGTTTCTGAGCAGTTGTGGCATCATGCTGGTTGCATCTTAAAGAAGACAAACCAAATCAAAACGTATGCATCTCAGATGATGGTTTCTATTCAAATTGAATTTCTTGATTTATCTGCAACACAAGCTCCTCTTCCTGATTTCATTTGATTCCTCATGGCAACGCCAGTGGATTGTTTGTATGATGGTATCAAAGTTATTAATCAGCCCCAAATTATCAGGATGAGGCTAATGATGATACCGTCAAAGACTTAATAAGTGGGTTATGATTTTTTTCCTTGACAAAAAAGTAACTTTGGCTATTACTATGATTATCAGATTTGATGACGTTGAAGGTTTAGACTTGCTTCGGTGGGAAGATCAACAAAAAATCCGAAAATATGTGGAGGGTCTTACCTCTGCTACACCCAATGCTAGTAATGATGAAAGCACCATTGAAGTTTCGCAAACTTCTCGTGCTGCCTGTAAACGTTGCGGCGAGAAGATTATAAAAGGAATGGTTAGTATTCGTGTTGCTATTTTAATCATGATATTCCTTTTTAGTCTTGTAATATCTGTGGTACCCTTATAGCGAGTTGCCTAGCTTTTTTTGGTGGTGTCTTATGATGAAGATGGCTACAATACTACAATGTATTGTTCATGTCATAATTATTCTATTTAATTTCAAATGATATCCATCTAGCAACTTTTATGTTGATGGTTTTGGTAGGCACTTGGTCAGTACCAGGTACTGCTATCCAGCTTACTACAAAATATATACTTTTGAAAGTCAGTAGTATGGCTTTCAGTTTTGGTATGTTCAGATCAATTTCAGTTAAAATTGATCCCAAGATCGTTAATATTTCCAGTTTCATTTGGTTTTGAGAACTCAAGATTTTTGGTGAAGTTTTGGACAAAACTCATAAGGTTCTCCAGAAAGTCACCGGTTTTAAATGAAATTTGCTAAAATTCTCATGTCATTAATATTCAGCAAGAATTTTGTCACTGAGATGACACCAAATTTCATGTATTAATGTGTGCACAAACTAGAGAATCATCTTTATTTTATGCCTTATATATATATATATATATATATATATATATATATATATATATATATATATATTTGAAATATTATATTATAATAAGTAGTTAAAAGAAAAGGCGAAATTAAATCCCTACACCGGTGAAACTATTGAAACTGTTGAAACTTATGTGATGGGACTGAAATTAAAATTGAGCCCTCGTTTGGAAACCTTTTTCAAGGTTATAATTTGAATGAGTTTTATATTTGTCTTGAAATTCGTGCTCTGTTAGTTTCGTATTCTAAATATATTGATTCCTATTCTAAATATATTGATAACTGCACTAGCTAATACTGGTGGTAGTTCTCCATGGATCTTTGAATGCCACAAGGGAGTTTCATCTTAAATTTTTTAATCACGTTGTTCTGTAGGTCCGCATTTCAACCAAGCTTGAGGGCAAGGGTTCCAAAGGTATGGCTTGGCATCATGTTAACTGTTTCAGAGAGATATTTCCATCACTCGATATAGAGAAAGTTTCTGGTTGGGACGACTTACCTTTGCAAGATAAAGAAACTATATCAGCAGTATACAAGAAAGATCCAAGCACTGCCAAAAGAGGTAATTTACGCAATGGATTATCTGGAAAGTGATGGTTGATTGTGGTATTCTGTCTTGCTTTAAATCGCTGTTTTTTCTATTAAACTTAGTGCAAGGTACAAAAGAGGAGGCCTTGCAACAAGCACCTTCAAGAGAAACCAAGCGCAGGAAATTTGAAAGTGATCAGAAGATCTCAAAAAATTCTATATCTGATGGAAATGAATCAAGTGGCGCTAATACGGATCTGGAAAGAAAGCTGGAAGAGCAAAACAGGGCTTTGTGGGCTATTAAAGATGAGCTTAAGAAGCAGGTTACCACTCAAGAGCTACGTGAAATGCTTGAAGTAAACGAACAAGATTCAGTAGGATCAGAATATGATCTACGAGAGCGTTGGTAAGTAATTTAACTCGTTTATAAACATTGTTGCTGAAAATAACTCTTCATTAACACCAATAAGTCGTCATTGTGTTTGTTAAGCAAGTGGGTGGCTTTTTCACGGGCCACTAGTTTTCTTGCTTTTCCACTAATTGTTGTTCTCAAGCTTCTCGGAAAAGTGAACAATTGACTAGTATTAATAGTTTTAGGTGATCAAAGGGTTTTCAAACGCATAGATTACATCAAAGATTAACATTGAATTTATATCATTTTATATTGGTATATAGATGTTTACAAAGGATATTCAAAATCAAGTGCCTTATTATATGCTTTTAGTATATGGCAAAATCTAATTGATTATGTATATATTGAAATTGTGGAAAGTTAGATCTATAAAGAAAATATTTAGATGATAAAATGGTTTATGATTGGTGGAAAAATAAATGAGTATATGATTTTTTATGATTGGTGGATGTGATATTAATAATTATCAATCAATATTATTAGAAAATGAAGTGATAGATCTAGGTTATAGACTTTTGAAATTGTAATTGGGTGATTAAAATAAAGATGTATTTTAGGAGTATTATATGATAAAAGAATATTATGAAGACTTATATTATAAATTTAATAGAATGAGAAAAAGCCTAAAACAAAATTTGGGCTAGTCAATTTAGTCCCAAGTATCACATGTTTTCCGTTTAGTCCTTCGACTATGTAAAATTGATTCTAAATGACCCCCCAAGTAGAAATTAATAGAAATTGAAAAATTGATCCTAATTTAATCACTCAACTAGATATAATTGATCTAAATTAGTCTCTATCGATCCATTTGGGATCAATTTTGTATATTTAATAGATTGAATTGGAGAAATGTGATACACTGCGACTATATTAGTCATATACAAATGGTTGGGAGATTATTTTGGACTTTATTCTTAATTAAATTATATATAAATTAATTGTGGATTATAATATTAGTTAGTAGAAAATTACCTAATAACAAGTTGAGCATGAATGAAGTGGGAATATGATAAGATAGATGAATGACAATACTAGTGGAAACTAAAAAATTTAGGAAGCATAAATTGATTAGTGATTATTTTAAATGGATTGTATGAATAACATCTATAGAGTAAATGTTAAAGTACATGAAGCTTTGGGATTTGTCGCACATCAAATAGTTAAAAATATGTTGATATAGAAATACTAAGTGATTGACCTCACTTGTTGGTTTAGGCTTTTGAATTGAATATGCATTGGATCACTATTTTTTTTGGGCCAAGTTCAATCCCTTTTTATTTTCATGCTTGCCAATAAGTGCTATTAGAGTCGATGGTTTGGCTAAGATTAAGTAGTTTATGTAGTTTCTGTGATTTTTTGACTCCCATAGGACTTCACCACCCTTTCATCATGGTTGAGCCATGTTCAAAGTGTATATGAATCCTATGATGGATCCACTTGTTTGAGTGAGCTTTTGGTGCATGGTACTTGTGATGGTGCTTCAATTTGAGGGGAAGTAATGGTTGATGTGGCGAGCTCATGTGAGGGATATGTATAACACCTACATAAATTCTGCTTGTTGGGGTCTATACTCACCAAGACTTTCACCCTCAAGCCTTCCTCTATTGTTGTCATCTCATTGATTTGTGGGATTCCTACTGCTTATTTATTAATCCGCGGACTTATAATTATTCGGTAATTTTTATAATGCCTACTCATCAACATCTGGACTATGGAAATTATTCCGTAATTATTATTTCTTAATTTTGTGTGTTTCCTATTAGAAGCTCTCTTATAGTTGGATAAACACTACACAAATGCTGGAATAAAATTCTCAAACAATTCTTTCTGATTCTTATCATGATATTAGAGTATTGGGTCTTTTTTTTTATTTTCATTATTACAACCTTCATCATTGCAGTCGTCATTTGTACTACTTTTTTATAATTGTAGCTTTCATCTTGCAACCTTATTCGCTGAATTGCCACAAATTGGTTTCATTATTACAGCCTTTGTTGTATGTCATATTTCTTTTACTTTTCTATTTATTATTGTGAATGGAATCATGATTTTTCTCTCCATAGACAGTAATATCAATAAACAGAACCTCGATCTCAGGTTCTCTTTGAATTCAAAGATGCAATCAAAAACAATCAGGAGAGTTGTAAAACATCCATTGATATACTGGTTGAAAGGAAAGAACAATCTAAATGGTTTATTCGTAGGTTCTTAAAGGGAAGATAAAAATTTTGCCATTTGCAAGGCATTGGGAATTCGTGAATTGCTATGGCTAAAAATTTTGCTAGAAGGTTTAAAATTAGAATGAAAATGTCCTATGAGGCTCTATTGTGATAGCAAGTTAGCCATTAATATTGTACATTATCCCATTTAACATGACCGTATAGGGAATATTGAAGTTGATAGCAACTTCATAAAGGAGAAGCTTGATGGCAGTTTAATCTGTTGTCCATTCATGACCATAGTTGAAATTTTTTTTGACATTCTCAATAAGGTATTTTCAGGGGTTGTCTTTTAAAAATTATCATGCAATCTTGGAATGGATGACATTCTTTCATTGTCTTAGAGGAGAGTGTGAAATCCCCATATAACTTTTGCCAACAAGGACTCAGATCAAGGCTTTCACCCTCTTTTCTTCCTCTTTTGTTATCACCTTTTTGATTCGTGAAATTCCTTTTGCCTACTCACCACTCCATGGACTATTATAATTATTCAATGATTATTATTCTTAATTCTCATCAATTGTGCCTACTAAAATCATTATGTAATTATTATTCCCTTATTTTTATATTTTCTATTATAAATTCTCCTAAGATTGTATTAATAATACACAAATTTTGGAATGAATTACTCAACTAATTCTCTCCAATTTTTGTCAGGGGAGAGTGTCAAAGCATATGAAGCTTTGGGTTTAGTCCCACATTGGATGGATAAAAAATATATTGGTGTAGAAATATTATATGATTGGCTCTCAGCCATATGCTAAAGCTTTCGGTTTAATATGGGTTTGACCATTGATATATCTAGCCCAATTTGGGTCCTACTTTGTTTACTTCTCCACAAGTGGTACTAAACTTGATGGTTCGGCTAAGATTGAATTGCTTGTACAAGTTGTGGCTCTTATAGTTCTTCCATTGTTGTAGACCAAGGTTCAAGAGCAAGGGACTCCCAATATAGATCCATTTTTTTTGTGTGGGCTCATGGTGCTTGATATTTGATGATATTTTTGATTGAGGAAGAGTGATGATTGATGTGGCAAGCTCACCTATGAGAGGAAAATTGTTAAACACATGCTTTTTTGGGTTTTATCACATCAGATAGTAAGAAAATTTTGGTGCATGAATACTAGATGGTTGGCCCTGTAGGCTTATGCTTTTAGATTGAATATGTGTTTGACTATTGGTTTATTTGGCCCAACTATAGTCCCCTTTTGTTTCCATACTTCATAACATTATAAAATAATGAATACAGAATTATGCAGTTTTTACATATATAACAATGGGCAGAGAATAAACCAAATAGACAAGTAGGTAAAGTTAGTGTTGAAAATT
This sequence comes from Dendrobium chrysotoxum, assembly GCA_019925795.1. Lineage (NCBI taxonomy): Eukaryota > Viridiplantae > Streptophyta > Magnoliopsida > Asparagales > Orchidaceae > Dendrobium > Dendrobium chrysotoxum. Next base: position 36,266,899 of record CM034304.1, on the reverse strand, counting down.
TATGAAGGAAAAATGAGTAGATATAAGGTAAGATGTATAACTATTTGATAGGAATCTGATCTCCACACCGAAAAAAAAACAACAATAACGAAGAGAAAGCGCAACAAAAAGCCAGAAATTAGTGAGAAAGAATAAGATTATGGGCTAATTTTATTTATATCAAGACAACAAATCAAGATACAAGTTAATCTACTATTCGAGAGATAGATTGGCTCTCGACAAACTCTATGTGCCTGCTAGAAAATACTCTGAAGAATGTCTAATAATGAGCAAGGAATATCCGTCTTTCTGCTAAACAGGATCTATTGAACTCATAATTCATTAGATCCTTTTGATGAATGTCAACTAAGTTTCATAAGGAAATTGATCCCGGTTGTTCAATCATTTGATAACTAGAGTCATTCTTTGATAAATGATCACTATGAGTCAGACTCAATAGAATTGAATCAGATTCTACATTATCAATAAACCTATGGGACCTTAGGAATGATGGAAGGGAATCGAAAGAAAATTGAAATAAAATAAAAATCCAAAAGAAAGAAGAAAAAAAGTCAATTTAAAAAGAAATAGAAAAGAAAAGTAGAAGATAGAAGAGCCCAGATTTTCGATGAACAAATTCAAACTCGAAAATGATATTTTTGGTTCTTGAAGAATGAGGGGCAAAGGGATTGATCGAGAGAGATCTCTTGTTCTTCATATAATTAGAAGACCGTGATTTGATCCGCATAGGTTTGGTAAAAAGAAGAAACTTCTCCTTTGATCATAACTGGAAAGTGTTCAATTGGAATATGAAAACATGAATGAATTGGTTTGAGTTACTCTTTGGGACATAGTAGAAGAAGGGAGGAGATTCTTGAACGAAGAAAAGGATCCAATTACTTTGAAAGAATTGAACTCCAAAATACCAAATCACATAATAAAAATAGATAAACCTTTCTAATTCGCTCCCAAATCTGAATTCAAATAAGCTTTATTTCCCTAAATAAACATTCTTAATTTCCTCCCAATTTTAATTTTTTATGGTAAGTAATTAAAGGTAGAATTAATCTCCTTTGAGCCCCCCTCTCTTCTTGCCTACTAGCTAGATCGGCCCCCCTTACTAGGGCGGGTTGATTGGCTAGATCGGCTCAGCCGGTCCATCAATACTCCCCTCCCAAAGAGCCACATTGTCCTCAAGGTGGAACAAAGGAAACTGCTGCTGAATCATCCGGTACAGTTCCCATGTTGCTTCTTAGTCGGGCAGATCATTCTACTCGATTAGCACTTCTCTAGCTCCTCCGATTGTCGAGCGAACTCCTCTCACTTCAGTTGGCTCTAGGATCACCATTTCTTCTGTCAAGATCATCGGCAGCGTCATTGATGGACTGTGGTTGCCAATAATTTTCCTCAGTTGGGACACATGGAATACATGGTGTATGGTGGAAGTAGGGGGTAGCTGCAAACGATACGCCATGACACTAATCAGTCTAATCCTCTCCATAGCCTCATAATGCCCATAACACAGTGGAGATAACTTTTCATTTCTTCTTCGAGCCTAGGTCTTCTATCTGTAAGGTCGAATCTTCAAATACACCTTATCACCCACCTCGAATTGCACATCCCTACTATGCCCGTCAGTATGCTTCTTCATAATTTGTTGTGCCATCAGTAGGTGCTCCTTAAATTTGCCGAATATTCTATCCCGTTCCTCCGACTGTTGTTCCACTAATGAAACTAGAGTGCTCTTGATCTCGTAGTATACCAGGTGAGGAGGGTCTTTGCTATAAAGGATTTTGAAGGGTTTAGTTTGTGTTGTACTATGGTAGGATGTATTGTACCAGTACTCAGCCCAGGATTCACCTAGGTCTTGGGTGTTGCTGATACAAAACATCTCAAATAAGTCTCCACACTCCTATTCATCACCTCAGTCTGCCCATTAGTCTGTGGATGGTATGTTATACTTCTCTTCAAAACTGTCCCTTGCATCCTGAATAGCTCTCTCCAGAAGTGGCTCAAGAATACCTTATCTCTATCTAACTCTATGGACTCTGGAATTCCATGTAGGCGGACCACCTCTCGATACTAATGTAGGAGTGGCTAAACCATGTTTGGTGCTTCTATCTTCTCCCCATCCTCTTCTCATTCCAAACTCTACAGCTTCACCAAAAATCCCACTCCTTCACCCTGGATAGCCCTCACCATGGTTTTGAGTGAAATCATAATTTTGGACAGGCTAGGATCCCCTCTAATAACCACTCTCCTCCCCTCAACCTTGAACTCTATCATTAGAGCCTTCCAATCAATCTTGGTCTTCCCCAACTTCTGCAGCCACTTCATTCCCAGTATCATATCTGTGTTCCCCAAATCCAATGGCAGAAACTCTTTCAATACCTGAACCTCTAGAAGGATTAGGATCACTCATTTGCAAATTTTGCTACTCTCCATTTTTCCTGCTCCCAGCATAGCCTCAAAACTTCCCATGTCTACTAATTTCAGTCCCAACTGATCCACCATTCTGTTGGAAATGAAGTTGTGGGTAGCTCCACTATCCACCAGTGCTAATACCTCCTGATGCCCGATCTTCCTGTTAACCTTCATGGTGTGGTTCGGTGTGAACCCGACCATTGAGTTAAGGGATATCTCTACAACATCTAAGTGTAGGTGATCATCTTCCTCCTCTAGTTCCTCCTTTGCAGCATCTTTCTCCTCATCGCAGACTGTTAGGACCTGTAACGAACGGTCCTTACAATGGTGGCCTAGAGCGAACTTCTCATCACATCTAAATCATAAACCCTTGCCCCTCTTCTCCTAAATTTTTGTCTCAGTCAATCTCTTGAAGCTCCCCCACGGCTGTACTCCCTGACCCTTATCCCTCGAGGCTTCCTTCTAAATAGGCACCATTTGCACCTTTGGTGCCAGAAATATATTGTGCAGTAGGAGACTCCTGAACTACTGCTACGACTACTCTCCAAGGAGTTCTTATCCTCCACCAGCTGAGCTAACTTTATAGCCTCCCCTAAGCCACGTGGTCTCAATACTTGAACAGTTGAACAGCTGCTCGAATATCAGGCTTGAGCCCCCTCATAAAATTCTCCTCTAGCACAATCTCTGAAAATCATCCCAATCGGCTTGAGAAGTACTCTATCACTGTCCCCTCCCGCACCAAAGCAAAGAACTGTTCATAGAAGTCTCCTTCCCGATTGGTTCGACAACGTTCTAGTAGGCAGTCTTTGAACTCCCTCCATGATCAGATCGGATCTCACAAGTCTCTCCACTAGTAATAGGACAGAACCTTCCTCTCCAGACATAGAGTGGTTGTGGTGAGTTTTTCATTTTTTGTCATCCCATTTTCAGCAAAATATTGCTCCACCCGATAAAACCGCCTGTGAGCATCTTCTCTATAAAAAACTGACATCTTAAACTCGCTCCGATTGCCTCCAATGTAGAGGGTGTTGTGATCCCTCCATATTTCCCTCTCCCCCAAATTAGCTCTCTAATCTTTATCATCTCAATTTCTTTGTTGGCCATACCCTTCACCCGTTCCCCTTTTTGGAAGTGATTCCAAAGGTGGCATCTCCTCTTCCCCCAAAATTTCCACCTACTCGATCCTCCCTCATCGTCTCTATATTAGGGTTTTCCCCACTTCCTTATTCGGTCAATGGTGCCCTTACCTCCGATGATGTCGTCTTGGCTTGAAACTCTAACTTCCTTTTCATCATCTATTCCAGATTTGAAAATTTGCCCTAAATTGCTGAAATTCGCTCTCCGAATTTAGATTTCCAACTTTCCCATCAAGCCTCTCCTCCAACGCAGTAAGCTTTGTAGCCGTCATAGGTTCCAAAAAAGGTGCTCTGATATCAATTTGATAGGAATCCGATTCCTCCTTCTCCCCCCCCCCCCCCCCCCCCAAAAAAAAAAAAAAAAGAAAAAACAACCATAACAAAGAGAAAATGCAGAAGAAATCAACGAGAAAGAATGTGATTATGGGCTAATTTTATTGATATAGGCACAACAAATCAAGATACAACTTAATCTATTATTTGAGAGGTAGATTGACTCTCAACAAACGCTAGGCGCTGCTAGGAATAACTCAAGAAAATTACTCCAAAACACCAAATAACATAATGAAAATAAAACAACCTAATTAATACTAAATAAATTTTCCTAATTTCCTTCAAAATCTGAATTCAAATCAGCTCTTTTCTCTAAATAAAACTTCCTAATTCCCTCCCAAATTTGAATTCAAATCAGCTTTTTTTCCTAAATAAACATTCCTAATTCCCTCCCAATTTTTGTTTTCTATGGTAAGTAATTAAAAATAGAATTAATCCCCTTTGAGCCCCGCTCTCTTTTTGCCGGCCCACACTAGTGGGGCCCATAGGGCTCTTCCGCCTATCAGCTAGATCGGCCCCCCTAGCTGGGGCCAGGTTGGTTGGCTGTACCGGCTCAGCCGGTCCATCATTATTCAAGAAGATTTTTGTTTGGAATTGATTTTGACACCTCATGTAGCATTTGATAAGAATAAATTGAAAATGAGAATTCGTAAAGCCAACCCCAAATAGTTAGGATGAGGTTAATGATGATGATGACAATGATGATGATGATGGTGATGGCACACAAGTCAGTTCCCCAATGATCTAGCGTGCAGCTGTGCACATTATGGCAGTGTTGTCTATTGCACTTTGCCGTGTACATTACCAGATAGAGCCTTAATGGGCCCTGAATTGTGGTATCTTCTACGATATTATTTAATATGTTAAACTTACCTCTTGTTTTATGATGCTTCTTTTGGCTTTTTAGCTTGTTCATGGTCTCCTAGGCAATATTTTATTTTATTTACACTATACTCCATGGACATAAACAAGTTTTTTAGACTGAAACCAATATTCTTAGATCCTTTGGGAGTGTTTATCTACCTGTAATTTAGAATGCCTACACTCCCCGTCAGTGCTAAAACTTACAGAACTTGGTCATAGTTTCCTAAATAATGCTTAGTCATCGCATTAGCATTTAAAAACTTTGCAGGAAATGCTTCTGGATAATGTTCTGTAGGACTTGATGATTCTTATAGTACTAATATATTTTGAATTGCCTCGCTTGTCAAGTGCTGATGGAATGCTGTTTGGAGTGCTTGGGAAATGCCCTTTATGTTCCGGCTCTCTGCATTATTCCGGAGCCCAGTATCGCTGCCATGGCTATTTGTCAGCATGGAGCAAGTGTTCATACTCAACTACTGAACCTGTGCGCCTGAAGAAGAAATGGGGAATTCCAGAGGGCACAAGTAATGAGTACCTTTTAAAGGTCAGTCTAGGTTTTGCTTGTAAATGCCAAACCACAACTTTCAGGTTCTGATTTTAAGATATGCTGTCGATGAATAACAATTTGCAGTGGTTCAAGTCACAAAAGGCTAAAAAACCCAACAGAGTACTTCCTCCTCAATCATCTTCTAATTATCCGGGTAACATATCCAGTAGCAAGCAGTCTCAGCCGTCTACTAGTGAAAGATTGGAGGATTTGAAAATTGCTCTAACTGGAGAATCTCGGAAGGCAATGGTATATTTTCCCCCTTGTATCATAGCTAGGTAACACGGTGGCCAATTTCTGTAATTTTTCTTGATCCATACAGAAATGTGGAAATTTAGCTTTTTACTGTAAAAATAGATGAATAAAAATCCTTTTGTTCTATCACTTGTCCCAAAGATTTTTACCAGTCTTAGGAGATGGCGTGGCATCTATTTTATTACTTTTATGTGTTATCAGAAGTTGTGAAGCACTTCTATCTTTGTCAGTAGATTCGTTGGAGATTAAATGTTCTGAACTTTATTTCCAAAGAACTAAAGGTTTATTTATTTAGAGGTTTCAAACCTTGACCTTTTCTTTTATAAGCAAGAGTAACTGGCGCCACCTGATTGCTTGATTGGTGGTTAAAATATGAGAATTATTTCTTGCTCTTGATTTATGTGTATTAATTTGTTTAAATCTGTGCTCTCTTGTTTTCTTGAAAAATTTATCTGCTTGGTGAATGTTTTCTATTAGCGAAGGTATTGTTTAACTTCAGCCATTTGAGCATATTACCATTTTTAGGATGTTATAAATAGGACTTAATATTATTAGAATGTTGATCTGTTTATGTAACTGAGAATCCGCAGGAGGATTTTAAGCAGAAGCTTGAAGAGTATGGAGGAAAGGTTCATGCAAAGGTTAACAAAGGTATGCAATTTTCCTCTTAAAGTTCATTGGAAAAACATCTATAATACATTTCTTTGCTTCGCCGTTTGGAGCTTCAATGCTTTGCTTTTTTTTTTTTTCTTTGCCGAATCTCAGATACTAGCTGTTTGATTGCATGTGGAGAAGCGCAACTTTCGGATCCCGAAATTAAAAAAGCCAGGTAAGTTTTACTGATGCATGTTCCGTATCCGTCAAATATTAATTTTCTTTATATTGTTTCTTGAAATTTTATTTGATTTCTATTCTCTAATTTGGTAGGAGGATGAAAGTGCCAATTGTAAGGGAGGATTACCTTTGTGAATGTATTGAGAAACAGAAGAAGCTTCCTTTTGAATTGTATAAGGTGGAAGTGTCCGGTGAGAACATGAGTGGCATGGTCACTGTCAAAGTGAAGGGGCGCAGTGCTGTGCATGAGACCTCTGGCCTGCAAGATTCAGGTCATATTCTTGATGATGGCAAGAGCATCTATAACACAACTTTGAACATGTCTGACCTATCAACTGGGATCAATAGGTAAGAGTCTTTGTAAGTGCATGTTTTTAATACGTTTGTTCTGAAGTCTTATAGATTGTTTCTGCATGTTGTGAGAATTATAGCATGAAGTCTTTAATGGCCATTAATGATATCAAGCTAAACAAACTTGGTATTGCTATCAAGGTTCATTGACTTAACTTATTAGGTACGCTCATCAGGACATGGTTTTTCTTCTTTGTAGACTTCTAAGAGATTATGGGAAAAATAAGAATAGCAAATGATTTCTACATAAATCATTTTGTTTGCCTTCTTTGTAGCATTTCATATCGTTATATAGTAAGCGCTATATGTCTTACGAAAAATGACAAAAATATAATAGAAAATCTGTCATTCAATTCAACATGAACAATGATCTGTAATAGAGATAAGTCATAAATAAACTGTGATAACAATTAATGGATAATTATCAATAATAAATAATGCATCATATATAGAAGAAATAATGTTGTTATCATAAATTAGAAATATGAGAACTCACTTTAACCTCAAGCTACCTGCCTTTGCCCCTTTTTTTGGTTCTTGCCTCTACCTCTTTCAAATGAATACTTATAATAGAACACATAGGATGCTCTTATTTAAATTATGCATACGTTTATTTATTATAATTTGATATAATTGTTTGTTAATAAAATTCTAATAATCTAAATTATCCTCGCTTTTATTCAAATTCATAATACTACTTGAAATTATAAATCCATTCATGTTTAACATCTTCCTACAAGTAAACTATTAATTTCAAATTCACATCAAATCTAAGATTTTATATATATATATATATATATATATATATATATATATATATATATATATATATATATATATGTATATATATATATATATACACTATTAATCATGTCTCTCAATTTAAAAGATTTTTAATTGAATTTATATATATGCTTACTTTCTTCTAGCTCCAAGTCTTCTATAAGACTCCAAAAGAGAATACCCCTCAAAGGAGATGGAATTATCTTTTAGAGTCCTATTTATTTATGTAAAGCAAATATCTTTGAACTTTCCACAACTTTCGAAACTGAAATGTACAAATATACAATGAGCTCTTTACAATTTATATCCAGTCGTAGGTACATTTTATTTTGAATATTCTTTTACAAGCATCTAGGTATATTCTACTTTGACACTTTATTTAAGCAGCAATGATATGATGTATGCATGCAGGCAAAGTGCACCGTGAAGTAAGGTTTTAAAATACATGTATGATATCCAGAGTATATAAACAAACACACATATCAAGGGTACCCTCCAGGCAAAGGTACCCGTATCAAACCAAACACACTAAGGCCTAGTCTAAAACTAGAGTCAGCGGTCCTAGTAAATAAATTCTAGTGTGTGCAAAATGTCATGTGTCTTTGATATGTTTTAGGTGATTAGTTGTTTAAGTTATTTATCAATTGAATATTATTTGTTGAAACCCAAAGGAAGTTGGTTAAGATTTAAGTTTAGTATATTTGACGTTCTAGAGTTTATTTCAGGATAGTTATTTAATTATTGAAGTTGATTAATGAATTATTAAAGCCTAATTAACTATCTTAGTCCTTAAGCTCTTTAATCTAATATACATTTGCCTTTTTAAAAGGAGTCAAGCATAAGGATATGAGAGTTTTAATGTCTAAGTGTTTTATTACTGATTTTAATGATTATTTAAGTTGAACAACAATTGTCTTTGTTTACATCAGGGTTGTGAGATTTATTTCACCCATCTTGGAGCTAACTTAAACCTTGTAAGCCCGAGTTACCTTGCAATCCCCTTGGTTAATTATGTTTGATATGATTTAATGCATTGAGTTAATTATTTATTAAAGGACTTAAGAATCTAATGCACTTATGTCTTCCAAGATGGAGGTAAACATAGCACATAAAAAACTCAATTAATTATTTAAAGACCCTATAATCCAATGCACATGTATTTTCCAGCAGGAGTTGAATTAGAAAATATAAATGTCTTCGATTTATTTAAAATTCATTAAAGACCTATGAATCCATTACATTTGTGTTTTTTAGGAGTTAAACACAATGCATAAAGGTCTTTTATTTAATTAATATTTAATTAATGAATTTATTTAATTAGATTAAATTTATTTAGATAAATTATTAAATTTTTTAATTAAATTTTATGTAATGTCTCTTGATTTTTATTTGATTTATTAAAAATTTTAATATTTTATTTGAATTTTTAAATTATTTTTTAATTAATTTATTATGATTATTTAAGTTTAATTGTTCAATTTTATTTTGGGATTTTATTAATTTTTATTTTGCCTATTTAATATAATTCATTTAGATTATATTATTAAATTATTTAATTTAAATCTATTAATAATTTTTGTATATTAGAGTTTGATGAATTTGGTTTGTTTATGTTTAATTATCTTATTTTATTTTTATTTATTAGCATGTTTATTTCATCATACACGTTATGATTTATGATAGTAAAAGGGAAAAATTATAAATGCGGGGAAATAAATCATTGCTAAGCATCCCTAGGTTTGGCACTACCGAGTAAAATGCTACTCATTAACGGGTTATGGGGCTTGAAAAATGAAATACATGGTTTCTACAAGGACCTAAAGTTTGGGGAATCTTATTCACATGCAAGGCTTAGAAGACCTAGGGGGCTCTAAGTTTTAGATGATTTATCTCATCGGAGCAAGTCAATGGTGCAAGTTGACCGTAGCACCTCCATTTGAAAGAAATGAGGGCGACTGAATGTTCCGTAGCTTTGTTATCCAAATCATCTCCAACGTACCTCGCGAATAACACGAAGAGAGAAGTATGTGTCAGAATTTCATGTATTTTAATATATAAATTCATATGCATGTGAGATTCAAGATAGCATCTGAGAATGATTATATACATAAACATGGTATGAGAAACTAAAAGACCTGTAACCATCTCAATTTCAATCAAAATTTATTAAATACAATAACATTTACTAGCAAGATTCATTGTAGGGACTATATATATTCAATACATAACTACAAAAATACAAAAGAAAGAATGCATGTGTTAGAGTTTAATATACTTTGATTTCTAAATTGATATACATATTAAATTTGTGGTGATATTTGAGTATTACTATGCATAAACTACATAAAAAAAAAATTAATTGGCATATCCCCTTCGCATACATTTTTTTGAAGCTTACAAAATCATTAAGTAGAATTGCATTAAGTGATTTTTAAATGTTTGTGATCATATCAATCATTAATGTATTTAATTTCATGCCAAATCAGAGAAACCTAGCATTGAGATTTATGTCTATTTGAAAGTCAAAAGAAAACCAATATATAAACACATGCCAATGAATATAATTAATCAACTTGCAAGCTCTCTAATCTTCAATGAATATATTTGCATGACAAGTTCTCTTATATTCATCCATCACTATCTTCATTTCAACTAAAATTTTCAAAACTAATATATATGGCGATCGAAGCAATTGAATGTGTAAATAGATATAGACAATCTCAAGAATATACACGATGACAATTAATGAAGTCTAAGATAATGTAGTTAGATTCTAATCTCAAAGTTCATAGGATGTTACGTACAAGCAAATGAAAGAAGAACAAATTACATTACATGCTTCGTGTTGGATTTAATTTGTAATCACAAGCAATAAACTTTTAATTTGTAATCGCAAGCAATAAACTTGTGTTAACATAACACAAGTGTTGTCCAACACAATGTCCACTCATAGTTTGAACTTAATATAGGTGTTAAAGGCAAATAAAAGAAAGAATAAATGCAACTTTACTCTCCTCCAAGGACTCAAAATCACTTCAACATAACTATTCATCTTACATTGAGTGCATGTATGCTCAATACTGAAACACAAAACATGTGAAATTGTCCAACATAATTACAAACCTTTATAAATATGGCATGCAATAGAGTATATTTTACTTTGAAAATTTATATCGTCACAAAAATTACATGTTAAAATTTAATTTGTTTTTATTTGTCCATCATCGTATTAATTACTATGAATTTGAGTGTAATAATTGGGATGCTTAATATCATAATCTATTTGAAATTTAAGTCAAAGGGAGATTAATGGATCAATTTATATTGACAGAGGAAATCAATTAAGTTGCGGGCAATTTCAAGATTTTTTTTAAAGGAATTTGAATATGTATAAATTTTTATCATTGATAAATTTTATTTTAATCAAATTAGTAGCCAAATAAATGCCATATTAGCTTTATGAAATATTTTTAGGCATAACGAGCTCTCCAACTCTTTTTCCTTTCATTGGACGTTCAAGATCAAAATTTATTGGTGAAAAATATAAGTATCTTTGAGACTATTGATTAGAAAATTTATATCAATTAAAGAACATCTAAGAGCATTCGATTATATTTTATATGAATTAATTGTGAGAACATAACAACCGTCGACTCATTTATCAAATCTACAAAATAATATGACAAATCTCCATAGGTTACGTGAAACTCAACATGTGAAATTAAAATATCAAAATTCTATATGGATATTACAAGTGACTTTTAGACAAAATCAAGCCAAGAAATTTGCTTCTATATTCTAATCCACCTGTAGTATAAGTTCGCCTGAATTAACTCTATTACGGAACACAGAAAACTCCAACATCAACAAGGGTAAAGCTCAAATTCACAACTAGCAATGTCAAAACAACAAGTATTCAAGGCTTTAATATGACGTAATGCTAATGAAATGGAGACGACTATGCATACATATTGAAAAACTCAAGGTACTAAGATTTGGATCCAGAGAAAACAATACATTCAGTACGATTTTAAAGCGTAGAATAAAAATTTAGTGATGCAAGCCAATTAAAGGCATTAATCTATTTGTTCGGCTAATTGACAAATAAGAATCATTGATGGTGTTATCAATTAATTCAAGAATCTGCACACAGAAATATGTACTTTTATCAATTCTTACAAGTCTATGTTCATTTACCTAAAACAACCTGCTTAGATTGATTTCATCCATAATAGTGTATATACATATGAAATCTAAAATAAAATATAAGCCAGCTGAAGCTCAAATTCCTCAAGACCCACCAATAGCAAAAGCCTCCAATTTTTAGATATAAGTAAAATATATAACATGGTTAATCAATGGATTTGGATATAAAGAATTTCCCCAAAAATAAAACAGTCAAATTCAAGTAAATGGCGACAACAAGCAAAAATTCATAAGATACCACGAGTAGTTAGATGGAAGAAAAGCAAATTCCATTACCTCCCTTAGATCCCAAAGCAACAGGCTATGTTGACTAGAGATCGCACAAGGCAAGCAGGGAGAGAGGTGGTTGGGCGTTTGGGAGGTTGGAGGTGGCTCGAGACCGACGACTGATTAGAGCTCGACAGATGGTCGGTGGGCTGGCAGATCTAGTCAGTCAGAGGTCGGGAGGGGATAGAGTTGGGTGGCGAGTGGGGTGGCCGGACTGGACTAGAGAGGCCGCTGTTGTGGCCGGGTCATAGATCGGTGTCAAGATCTGGCCAGTCGACAACGTGAGGCAGGGGCGGCCAAACCTTGCGATCGCAAGGAGTGGCTGGAGGTGGAGTTCAGCAGGAGGAGGCGAATGGGGACTTGATGAGGTAGTTGGGTCGACGATAGGAGGAGGGCTCGGCTGTTGTAGGCCCATGGCTAGCGATCGAACTTAGATGATGGCCGACGGCATGAGGATGACCGGCAAGAGCTTGGGGTGGCACTGATGGCAGAATGGAGGGGCTTCGACAATGCCTTCTCGTGAGTCCCATGTGGAGAGGGTCACGAGAGGGTAAGAGGTCAGGGGGGCGTCTGTATCTCTATCCTCCTCTTAGTGAATCAGCTCTCCTTATGTATATCCCTATGTGGGGGAGTGAATTGTGTGTGCCCCACTTGTACTGTCCCCCCTTGCTTAAACCTATGAAAGAGCATGAGTGGAGGCGTGAAACCCTTTCATCCAATGGCTCACCTGGCATCTCCTCATGATGCCCTAGATCTAAGAGCTTAAATTAAGTACTGTCCTTGATGAATTTCAGCCATTAGATTTAAGGATTTCTTGATTTGGCATGATATGAAAAGATATGAGGTAAAGCAACTTTGTCTGCAAACCCAATCCAAAATTTGTTTAAATAGGTATCAATTTTATTTAATATAAATATATGCATATTTTATATTTTAATTTAATTTGATTAACTATACTTATTTAACTTTAAATTAACAAGATTTAATTATATTTATTTAATTTTAAATTAACAAGATAAAATCCTCTTTTTATTTTATATTTAAAATAATAATAGTAATAATAATATTTACATCTCTCTCCTTGACATGCGTCAAATGATATCTGATTCAAGCACGAATGAGCTCATTTGAAAGGTCTCCGCGATCCGGGCGCGCTCGCGCAATTTGCTTCACAAAACAAGCCCCAACTCAAAAGATTTTACGCATGGAGTGAACATGTGCAATAAAGGTTCAAATGCACGTAAAATCACATCAATCGACATCGACCCGATCATAAACATAACAGTGCAACAAGCAGAAAAACGGATCGACCTACGAAATATGCAATGCAGGTGATCGATGTCAAAAAGGAGGTCAACATTGTGTTTCATTAGCATAGAAGAGGTATAACTCATATGACTAATACCATATGTAAATAGCTTATATCAAGGTGCCTCTACTTGTAAATATTTTGTGAGCATCTTCACAATCAATGCAAAAATGTGTAGACTTAATAATGTTTTTCATGTAATCCACAATGGTAGGAAATGCTTTGTCACCCCACAACTACTTGTAAAGCCAGACATTATTGCACAATACAAATTTTTAATGATTTCAACATTCCTTTGGCAGACACCTTTTCTTAGTACTCAACAATTCATTTTTCTTAATAATCTCGTTTCTTTTCATGATCCATAAGCGATAGACGTAAATATTTCGTTTCTTCCTATAATTTTCTGTGATTTGGCTTAGCAAAAACATTACTTTCATAATTATTCTTTTTGGCATTAAATCATATAGATTCTTCATGAGAGCATGAGTTCCAAGTTCATGTTCCTTTATCTGTTTTTTGACATAATTTTTTAACTCGTTAATTTAGCCACAATCCTAAACATCTCCTTTATTTATAAAAGATTGATATAAAATATTTTTTATTTCAATCATTTACTATTCTTTAGTCGTTGAAATTTCATTAAAATAATTATTAATATAGCTTTTCTTGTTAGAAGAGCGGAAAAGATGGTGATTAGTGGGCATATAGTATCAAAGATCAAGAATTTCTCACCAAATTTTGATATGGAATCCTTATGGAACTATACAATGATTTTGCGGTGATCTTTATCTCTTATCTTGTGAAGGCGGGATCATGAGTTCTATCATGTACGAGTATCTAGTTATTTCTAATAGATTCTACTAGTCTACTAAAAGTTTAAGGGCCTTACTGAAATCCGGGCTGGACAAGGTATACATGCTAGAATTGATAAATGATGAATTCGAGAATTCAGGAGTTAATAAAAGGTCGATAGTGTTTGCGTGAATGCAAATGAATAAAGCATATAATTCACTATAAGCATATATGGATTGAAGAAGAAAAATTAATCATGTGAGGATGATTTGGAGGAGATTTTGTGGTGTTTAGTTAACATTAACTAGAGGAATCAAGGATTTATGTGCTATAAGATTCACTGTAAGCAGCACAAATTGTGTTATGTGTCAATCAGTGTCAGCAAGCTTATCTGATCCTGTAAGTAAATATTAAGAGGAGGGATGAAGGGGAATGCAAAAGTAAAATCATCACTTTTTTATTTTTTTTTTGAAGTTTTGCCTTTGTAGGCATGGTTGGGCTTAAGGCATCGAGATTTTCTTCAACCAAATTGTTTTGGAACTATTTTCAGATCAGTCATGCAAAAAGATGTCGGAGCAACTTGATTTTTTTTTCTGTGAACTGTTGCTTGTTGATTAATTGGCCGTTTACTCAGCTGATTTTTTCATCTTGGTGTCCTTTGAACAGTATGTTTCAGCTTACATTTGCTTTTTATGGTGTATGATATGCTATGTAATTCTGACTTGTTTCAATACTTCAAGCTATTACATACTTCAGGTCATTGAAGAGGACAAAGGGCCCGATTGTTATGTATTCCGCAAATGGGGAAGGGTTGGAAATGATAAAATTGGTGGGAGTAAATTGGAAGAAATGTCAAAATCTGAATGCATTATGACATTTAAACGTCTCTTTCTTGAAAAAACTGGAAACTCGTGGGAGGCATGGGAGCAAGGGAGCTTTGAAAAGCAACCTGGAAGATTTTGTCCTCTTGACATTGTAAGTTTTGATTCTGCACGATAACTTGAATTTTAAATAAGCTTCAATAGCTGTCCTGCTTCTCATAGTTGTCTATAACTTGATTACTTTTGTAGGATTATGGGGTTAAACCAGTATCAAAAAAGAAAGATCCCAAGAATACGAAGAGCAATCTTGCTTCTCAAGTGCAAAGCCTGATGAAGATGCTTTTCAATGTTGAGACATACAGGTTACCCTTGGTCTTTTGATTTTTAATTTTTAATTTTTTTTTCTTTCCAGTTACTTTAATATGAACTCCTAAAAGCTCAATGCTCTTTCAGAGCTGCTATGCTGGAGTTTCAAATTGACATGACTGAAATGCCTCTAGGAAAGCTTAGTAAGAAGAACATCCACAAGGGTAAGCCCGTGTGATGCAGCCTGTATTTTCTAACCATTGAACTAGTCATGCACTATGTTCATAACTAAATACGCTAAAACATAACGGCCTAAATCAAGCATAAATTTATTTCTGATTAGTGAAGTTAAGGAAATTTAAGAAATACTATTTCTTTTGTTGCAGGTTTTGAAGCCTTAACAGAAATACAAAATTTATTAAATAATAGCAATGGCCATGAACCAACTGTTAGAGAAAGCTTGCTTGTTGATGCCAGCAATCGTTTCTTCACTCTTATTCCCTCCATTCACCCGCATGTCATAAGAAGCGAAGATGATTTGAAGGCGAAGGTATGTCCTGCCTAACTTGCCAATGCCCTCCATGCCTGGATGCTGAAATTTCGGTTGCCACAACTATTGCATTTCAGTATATTGTGACCTTCTAATTTGTAAGCTGTGGCATGTCCTTGAAAAGCTTGTACTACTATGAGCTATCCTACTTCATCTAATCCAATTTTATATGCCAATGTCTTTAGAAGATGTAATGATCTGTTGACCTTAGCACTAGGTTTTCCCTGAATGTTTAGGTGAAAATGCTAGATGCTCTTCAAGACATAGAAATAGCTTCCAGGCTAGTTGGTTTTGATGAAGAAAATGATGAGACACTGGACGAGAAATACATGAAGCTCCAATGTAAAATTTCTCCATTGCCTCATGATAGTGAAGATTTTCAGATGATTGAGA
Source organism: Dendrobium chrysotoxum (assembly GCA_019925795.1). Taxonomy (NCBI): domain Eukaryota; kingdom Viridiplantae; phylum Streptophyta; class Magnoliopsida; order Asparagales; family Orchidaceae; genus Dendrobium; species Dendrobium chrysotoxum. The sequence goes on along the minus strand of CM034304.1, from coordinate 36,250,746 downwards.
ATTATCTTCTCACTACCCATGCTCCTACACATAAGGTACGACATGGTTTTGTCTGTTTGCTCAATTAATTTTCTTGACTTGATTTTGGCCTTTTGAAAGAAATTTTCTTCTTTTGTGGTATTAGGATTGGAGCCTTGAATTGGAGGAGGTTTTTGCCCTTGAGAAGGAGGGAGAATTTGACAAATATGCAACTTATAGAGACAAACTGAAGAATAAAATGCTCTTGTGGCATGGTAAGCTTTTCTTTCCTGCTTATATACATTATGGCTTCATTTTATACAACCCTGATTATTGTGCTTTTATTGTGCAGTAAGAATATGTAGAAGTCTTGGATCTAGGGGTCAAAATGGGTCTAGTTTGGGTCCAACCCAAAAGTGACCAGACCCGAATCCAATCAACTCGAACCCGACCCATTTAATAAAGGGTAAAAAATGCGGATTTGAACCTGACCCTCTAGCAACTCGAATGGCCCGAACTCGACCCGATAATCATTTTGATTTAATTTTTTTTAAAATTATTAGCAATAGATTTTAGATTAATTAATTAAAAATAAGACAATCATATCAACAAATAAAAAAAATTTAAGAAAAAAATAATTTAAACGGCTTATTTTGGATCAAAATCAGGTTGGCGGATTAAGTCGAACCCAACCCTTTTAATAAATGGGTTGGAATTCTGGACCCGAACTCGACCCGTTTATTTAATGAGTCAACCCGAATTTGAATTTTTCGAGTCAGGTTCGGGTCAATTTGGCGGATCAAGTAATATTTTTAATACTCCTACTTGGAATCCTCATGTTGTTGACCTCCGTATCAATCCCACAATTGATTTGATTGAGAACGGAGAAAATGACAATGCAAATGCTGAAGGAAGAATGTGATGTCATGTAGATCCAGTTCAAAATGCTTTACCCATATGAAATATATTTATTTGTCACTTGCTTCACGAAATAGAGTATGCTACATCTAGAATATCTAAAATGAACTCCCATATCACTTGGATTACCACATGAAAACAAAGCACGAAATTAATTTTGCATGCACTAGACAAGACGATTCTACGACACAAAATTTACATGCGTGGCCGTTGAAAATTTGCAAGAGAAAATCAACAGAAAAATTAAATTAAATTAAATTCATTTATATGTATAGTTAATTAAATTCATAATTATTACAATTAACATTATTATTAATAATAAAATATATTTTATATTTTAATCAAGCAAATTTTTTATTATTATAAAAAAGAAAATAATCTCTCTATTTATATATAATAGTATCTATAACATCACACACATGAGCATGTGCCCACCTATACATATAAAATTAAAAATAAATAATTTTTAATAATTATTATCCTCTCCTTCCTATGTCTCTTGTACCCACGCTTCCCGCGATCTCCCTTCATCGAAGTCCCTTGATTCTCCCTTCTTCCCTTATTCTCTCAATACAGTACTCTAATACTTTTCTTTAAAAAAAAAAAAAACTACACGCAACAACTCTCATACTCAATCTTGAACCTAGGCCTATTCGGTCTCTCTTTTGTCCCATGCCAGCTCCCCAAACCACAAACCCGCGCAACCTGTTACTCACTCTCACATATAGCATAACCGAAGCTCTCTTCTTTTCCCTTTGCTTGTCCACTCTTTGCATTTTTCGCTCATGCACATTTGGACATTCTAACACAAATTCCTCTCTTTGCACTCGCTTGAACAGTTCTTTTTTCCCTCTCCTCAGCACAAAACCAAAGCTTAGGCCTGAGCACCTCCTCTCCCCCTCTCTAGGCCCAACCCAATTTCTCAGAATCCTTGAGATGCGAAAAAGTCGTAACAACTCATTGGAGGAGGCTGAAGGGGACCAATAACATGTGAAGTAGAAGAGAAGCCTGCGGGATGTACATATTCAAGTCAAATTTTACTTGGATTATTTTATCACTCAACCACCATTGCCTTCTTTACCAGCTAATTTGCCAGATTTTTAACCCTCATCCACCCCTCTCTTATCCTTGCTAGCTTTCCCACCAACATAGTCATCGAGCTTCTCCATCTTGCCGCAATCTTGAACTCCAACAATTTCTTTACCTCTCTCCTCGATCACAACCTACTAAAAGCTTTTCCTCACCTTTGATGATGATTGTCATTGCTATTCCCTCATCATCTACTAACCGAGCTCATTGCTAACTTCTCCCCATCTCTCAGTCTTCTTCCTTCTTTGTGGCTCCATCTCTTACCCTCTCTAATTCTCTTTCAACATAAGAAAAAAGAAAAAAATAGAGCTTAAAACAAAGAGCTGAGATATTTCAAAAAAAAAAGAAAAATGAAAGTGTTCCAATGTCGGGAAATTCATGCTAAAATAATCGCGTGCCTTTTTTGAATGCGGAAAGGAAATGATTGGTATGAAGGTCATTTTGGCCGCAATGTCCTGGGAACTTACTATGCATGCTTTTTTAAGCGTGATGAGAATTCCTAGTACTCCTTGTAGATGTCCCTACGATGGGGAGATGTCAGGAGGTTGCTAAAATGGATTTTTGAATGTGATTAAATTTAAATAAACATTTGGATACAAATAGAACACAAAATAAAAATTAATGAAACACAAAATTACAAAACTTAAAAAATGAGAACCAAATTACAAACAAGGAACTCAAACAAGACTTGAAATGAATTCACAAGAAATGTGTGGTGGACTAAGAAACTCACGTACTAAAAGAATAAAACTTCCTTACCTCCAACAAAACACGCTGAATTCTCAATACCTTAGGGTGAATAAAAACTTAAATGTTGGAGTTTAATAAAGAGATGGCCCCTATTTATAAATAAAAAAGAAAGATGATTCTTCACGTGAAATCCATTTTATTATAATGTCAAAATTATTTTATCCTTATTACACTTTGTCATACCATCCCCATTTATAGAGAAATGATTCCTCAAATCTACCTTATTAAAATGTAAAGATCGTTGTGTCAAAACTTGTAATAAGATTTCAATTTGTAAATTTTGTCATCGGATTTGCAACAAACGCATGAAAGTGGATAGAAGGTGAAATATTGAGGTTAAAATGAAAATTTTGCACGCATCACAATAACAAAATGTCTATGCAAATTGTTAAAATGTGAATATTCAAAGCCTTGCTTATGCTTCATGGGGCAATCTTCTACTTGAATATGACATCTCGAAAGTCGTGCAAGTGCTCTAAAAAACATAAAAATGCATCGTGCAATTGCCTTGATATGTATGCAAATGCATTATATAAATGCATCAAAAAACATGTGAGTGCATTATGCATGTATAATGAAAAATATTTAAATGCATCATGCAAGTGCATCAAGTAGCAAACCAACTACCTCAAGAAGCACATAATTGCTATGAAAAACATGCAATTGCCCTAATAAGCATGCCAACTATAAAGAGCATGATAAATTTTGAATAGTGTCATGTATATATCTTTTAAAAGCACATCAAACCATTGTTAGCCAACTCATGTGATCTGATAATTGCACTAAATGCTTAACTATTAGATCAGAATGCTTTGTGGGCCAAAATAAGATAAACTTCAATTTAACCTGCTTTTGAGAATCGTGCAATAAATTTTTTAAGAAAAATAAGCAACATTTATTTGAAAATCCACAAACTCTACGTCATGTATATACTTAAATTCTTGTTGTACGATGCTCTCGAGCAGGCTACCTTTCGTACAGGGTAAGGTCGTAAGTCTCGCATTTTTACTACAATCCTCCGTGTCTCAAAGATTGGAATCAACAAGACTTGAACCCTAATAATGAGATGTTGAAAGTGGATCTCAACTAGAGGGGATTATATTTCTAAAATGCCCCTGCATTTCAAAATGAATAATTTTGGGTCCAAATTATGATAAAAAAATATAAAATCTAATTTTTTTTATAAAATATGAAAGTACACCCTAAGCTTAAAGAAAATATCCATCAATCATCTGCATTAGTTTATTTAGAGTAAAAATTTAAGATTAATCGTAGCTCATAAAGAGCCAATGTCATATGAAGTGTATCATTATGATTATTCTAAAAAAATCTCACACTAGTAAGGCCTTGGCATATGTCCTCTATCTGAGTGGTTTTACCGCCAAATGATATTTGAAAATTCACAAACTCCTCTTCATGTATAAAATTAAACTCTTCTTGTTGTACAGCGCTCTCGAGCAGGCTTCCTTTCCTACAGGGGAAAGTCGTTTATTTGAAAATTCACAAACTCTGCTTCATGTATAAACTTAAATTCTTCTTGTTGTATGACAGTACGAGTAGACTACCTTTCCTATAGGGTAAGGTCGTAAGTCCCGCATTTCTACTACAATCCTCCATGTCTCAAAGATTGGAGTCGACGAGACTTGAACCCTAATGATGTGATGTCTATTTGAAAATTTATAAACTTTGCTTCATATATTAACTTAAATTCTTCTTGAGCAGGCTACCTTTCCTCCAGGGTAAGATTGTATGTCCCGCATTTCAAATAAATGATTATTTGAAAATTCACAAACTCTGCTTCATGTACAAACATAAATTCTTCTTGTCTTACGATGCTCTCAAGCAAGTTACCTTTTCTATAAGGTAAGGTTGTAAGTCCTGCATTTCTATTACAATCCTCTGTCTCAAAGATTGGAGTCAACAAGACTTGAACCCTAATGATGTGATATTGAAAGCAGATCTCTATATTTTTGAAATGCCTCCACGATTCAAAACGAATTATTCTGGGTCCAAATTATGATAAAAAATATGAAAATCTTCTTTTTTTTTTAATAAAAATATGAAAGTACACCCTAAGCTTAAAACAAATATCCATCAATCATTTGTAATAGTTTTTTTAGAGTAAAAAAATTAAGATTAATCTTAGCTCATAAAGAGCCAATGTCACATCAAGTGTATCACTATGATTATTCTCAAAAGATCTCATGCTGGTAAGGTCGTGATATGTGTCCTCTATCCGTGCGATTTTGCCGTCAAATGATATTATTAAATAACGATTATAATTGAAGCCCTCTAATTGGGTGATTTCATTGCAAAAATGAAACTATTAATTATGGTTATGGCCAAAGCCTGTTAGTTTCTCAATGGAGCAAAATCTCCCGAGTGATGAATTATAGAGTGCACTTAATAGGGCATATGCTTTCTATCAGTTAAGATCGATTTAAAGTTGTTCCATTAAATAAACATTTATCCCATGTTTACAAGTTCCCTTTTAATTATGCTACCCATGGCTGCCACTAAAGATCTTTCAGTTAAATTGGGTCAACAACCTCCTCTAACTAAGTAGATTAGGGGCCATGATAATTCGGGATGATAGAACAATGAAATCTTAATTGTTTGTCATTATGTACCCCATCATCTGCTTTAAGCTAAAGGAAGTTTATTTTCCTATCCAAAAATTAAATCATTGCTACTATGTGTTAAGCACTTCGTGTTTATCAACTTGCCTTAATAAAAAATTCTTTTGTTATCAAGAAGGATAATTAATTATAGCAGTTTGCAACTGTGAGAAATTTGGAACCAGATCTTGAAGTCCTCACAAAATGAGAGGCGAATCTCCTGGTGGTGTGTTAACTATATAGCCTAATCTACCTTTTGAAAAATTAACCCGAAACAAAACTCTATCAGCAAAGCCAGACAAGAATTTTTTTGTGCCCACACATGCATAATGATATATTGATCTTCATCAATCTTTTTATTTTGTAGTATTGATCATAAGAATTTTTTTTTTCCATTTGGTTGATGGTTTTGGTTAAAATTATTTTGGGCATTATTGGCATTGATTGGTTAATAGGATTTTGTATTAATAAAGGATGTGTGTTTAGTCATAAAAATTTGAGTAAGTAGTAATTCACAATTGGTTTGCATGATAGGTGTTTACTTGGAAAATCATATAGAAAAGGAAGGGATTTTGGGTTGTAAAAAGGGGCATGCATACTATATTGGATTAAAATGCATAAATCAAATGCTATGATGTGTTTGCATTTAGATTAGGAGTTCATATTTGAGTGAGGGAATTGATTAAAGTGATGTATAAATGTGTTTGAATTTTAAGCTAAGGTGATTTATAATTCAAATTTCAAAAAATGTTGTAGAAATTATAGCAAATGATTTAAGGAGGTCATAGTTTTAAATTTGAATTGTAATTTGAATGGGCTTGTTAAGGAGTTAAGGAGATGATGTAGATAGAAAATTGATTAAATGTTAATTTATTTGGGATTTGAATTTAATGATGATGGTTTGGGTTTGGATTTGTTTGAAAATTTTCTTTTGGAGGGAATTAAGCAATTGCTTGAGTTTTTGAAATCAATTTTGAATTTTAACTCAAGTTCACATAAAGTTTGTTGAGGATTTTGAGGTAAAGTGGGCGGTATAACTAGAAATATGATTTCGAAAATGGTTTGTTCAAGATTTTGGTGGAGGTAAGTGAGGAGATAATGGTCTTCATATAAGTTTACCCTTCATGTGTACAATACTATTCATAGAATAATAAAAAAATTGTTTCCCAACAAAAGGTCATGGATATAAGGTGGAGAGTGGTTGACAACAAGGAATGAAAGTAATATTGTTAAAACAACAGTAAAAAATGAAAAATATCATAATTTTAATGGATAACAACAACAACAATATCAAGCCTTTATACCACTATGTGGGGTCGGCGACATGAATATTTTTTCTCCATTGTGTTCTGTTAGGAGTCAAATTCTCATAATTTTAATTGATAACAAAAGCAAAAAATATAATACATATAACAAATATAGAGCAATAGGAAATTGATGAAAACAAATGCAGAAACAATAGAAAAGTCACTTGTTACATTGTGGTGTGGGTATTTGGGTGGTGGTTATATTGAAAAATTGAAAGAGGAGGCATTTAGAGGTAGTATATAGTGAGAAAAATATGTAGTTGATTCCTCGAGGTATTTGTTGAATCCTAGAAGAATTTGGAGAAGTGTTGGATCCTCTATGTACAAACTTGATGGTATTCTCAACATATATGATCGGCTAAAGATCTCATCTAGCCATGAATCATAATACCTTATGTATTGTCTAAATTACACAGCCTTAGCACTATTTAGGAACTAGCAAGTAATCCAACAGAAGTGGGGTTTGGGTAGAAAAGAGAGGCATACATGCCATATAGGGAAAAATACATATCTATCGAATGCTATGATGAGGTCGCCTTAGATTAGGACTTTATATTTGAATCAGAGAGTTGATTATGATGAGGTATAAGCATGTGCTTGAATTTTAAGTTTAGTTGACTATGCTTTGTTTGGTTGGTTTAGGATTCAATTTTGAAGGTTTTTGCAAAAAAACAATAGGAAATTGTTCAGAAGGCCATAGTTTTCATTTTGAATGTGTTTGTTTGGTCATGAAAAACTAAGCAAGTAATCCAAAATTACTTGCGAAGGGCATAGGCTTGCACAATCACATAGAGAAGCAATTTCAGGTAACAATTATATCTGCGGAGGATGTGTGTTAGGGTGAGGCGTCAGCATGTGTCTGAAATTAAGTTGAGGTGATTTAGGATTCAAAATTGAAGAAGGTTGCTGCTGAAAACTTCAGAAATGGTTTGAGGTTTGTTAAGGAGTTTAAGTAGGTAAAGGTGAATAGAAAATTGATTAAATGAGGTAAACAGTGGTTTGTTTGGAAATGATATTTTATGATGAGGTGGTTTGGGTTTGGTGTAGATTGGCAAATTGTTTTTTTGGTTGGTGAGTGGTGAAGAAGGTAGGGATTAATTAATTGATTGGTTGGTTAAATTCAATTTTGATGATTTAAAGGAAGGCTGAGTGGTATGGCTATGATTCTTTATTTTGAAAATGGTTTGCTGGAGATTCTGGCTGAGGAAATTGAAGAGATAATGCTGTTTTCTAGCAAGGGTTGGTGGCTACAAGGTGGACAATGGCTGACATTAATGAAAATGATAGAAGCAATAAAGTTAAAATAACAGCAATAAGCGTAGAAAAATATTATAATTTTAATGGAAAATAAAACAAAAAACATAAGAAACATTGTAAATACAGAGCAATAGTAAATTGCTGAAAACAAATACATAAACAATAGGAAGTCACTTTAGTAGTACTTCTGTGGTTACTTGGGTGGTGTATGTATTGAAAAATTGTAAGAGAGAGGCGGTAAAGGTGGTTATGGTGAGAAATATATATGGTTGATCTCATAGCTATTGTTGAATCCTCAAAGAATGTAGTGAAGTGTTGAATCCTCAAAGTACAAAAGTGATGGAATTGTCAACATACATGATGGTTTGAAGATCTCATCCAGGCATTATTCAATATATTTTATTTTATCACCATCTAAATTTCATGACCCTTAGGAACTACTCAAGTAATCAACAATTTGCTTGCAAGAAGGGCGGATGCTTGCAAAATCACATGGGAAAGGAATGGGATTTGGGTAGAAAAAGAGGGGCATGCATATATCATTTAGGAAAGAGTACAATAAATCGGATGTTGCAATGAGGTGGACTTTAGATTAAGAATTTATATTTGAATGTGGGAATTGATTAGGTTAATGTATACATGTGTTTGAATTTTAAGTTGAAGTGGTTATGAATTTGTTTAAATGCTTTAGAATTCAAATTTGATGAAAGCTATAGAAATAATAAGAAATGATTTGAGGAGATCAGAGTTTTAAATTTAAATTGCAATTTGAATGGATTTGTTGTTCATGAGAAACTGATCAAGTATTTCACAATTTGCTTTCATGGAATAAGGTGAGTTGCAAAATCACATCGAAAATAAAGTTGTTTCAGATGGCAGAAGAAGGGCATGCATACCATGTTAGCTAAAAAAAGGTGGAAATCAAATGCTAAGATGAAGTGGCCTTTGGATTAGGAGTTTATATTTGAATGAGGGATTTTATTGAGGTTTAGGCATGGGTTTGAATTTTAAGCTGAGGTGGTTATGGATTTGTCTAGGTGGTCTAAGAACCATTTTTGAAGAATTTTCTTAAGAAATTATAGGAAATTATTTGAGGAGGTCATAGTTTGAAATTTAAATTGGGTTGTTATGGAGAAGTTGGATTGGATAGAACATTTCTTAGATGTGGTAGAAGGTAGTTCGTTTGGAGTTTGAATTTGATGATGAGGTGTTTTGGCTTTGGATTAGATTAGCAAGTTTTTTATTTTTATTTTTATTTTTTGATTTATTTTTTTATTGGAGGTGATTCTGTAATTGGTTCGGTTGTTGAATTCAATTTTGAATTTTATACTCAAGTTTGCATGAAGGTTGTTGAGGGTGTTGAGGAAGGTTGGGAGTATTTGTTAGGATTTTGATTTTGAAAATGTTTTACTAGAGGTTTTGGTGCGGAAAAGTTAGGAGAGAATGGTTTTCAGCTGGGTTTATTATTCATGTGTGCAATACTATTCACAAGTAATAAAAGGGTGTTTTCCACCTAAGGTTGGTGACTATAAGGTGGACAGTGGTTGGCAACAATGAATGATAGAAGTAAAATAGTTAAAACAGTAGCAGAAAGCATAGAAAAATAACATAGTTTTAATGAATGACAAAGCAAAAAACATAATGAAACATAGCAAATATAGAGCAACAAGAAATTGATAGAAACTGCTGCGGAAACAAGATGTGGGTAGCTAGCTGAATGATCTATTGAAAATTTGAAAAAAGAATGAGACGGGTAAAGGGAGTTATCAAAATACATAGTAGATTACCTAAAGTTATTTTTGAATCCTCGAAGCATTTGGAGAAGTGTTGCTTTCTGTATGTACAAAAGTGATGAAATTCTCAACATGCATTAAGGGGTTGAAGATCTTATCCAACAACAACAACAACAAGCCTTTTATCCCACTAAAATATGGGGTCGGCTACATGAATCCTTTTTCTCTATTATGTCCTGTTAAGGGTCAAATTCTTATCTAAATCTAATAAAGAAAGGTCATTTCTAATATTTTCTAACCAAGTCTTTTTAGGTCTACCTCTACATTTCTTAATATAAGTCAAATCTAATACATCTACTTTCCTAATCGAGTCATCGGAAGGCTGCCATTTTATGTGACCAAACCATCTAAGGAGATTCTCTCTAATCTTATCTTTCACTAGAGCTACTCCAACCTTTTCGTGTATATGCTCATTTCGTATCCTATCTTTAAGAGCAAAGTCACTCATCCACCTGAGCATCCTCATCTCTACAACACTTAATATTATGCTTCTCTTTTAATGGCCAACATTTTGCACCATAAAGCATTGCAGGTCTCACTACCATCTTATTGAATTTTCCCTTAAGTTTGAGAGGGACTTTTCTATCACATAGCAAGCCTGATGCATTCCTCCACTTCAACCATCCAACTTGAATTCTACTAATAATATCCCTATTTATTTCACAATCACTCTGAACAATTGACCCAATATATCTAAAATGTATGCTCTTATTAATGACTTAATCACCCAAAGTCATAATCCCCCCACTAGATCTATTATTACTAAAATTATACTTCATATATTCAGTTTTAGATATACTCAAACGAAAGCCTTCAGACTCTAAAGTTGACCTCCATAATTCAAGTTTACCTTCAACTCCCTCTCTAGTCTTATCAACAAGAAGAATATCGTCGGCAAAAAGCATACACCAGGTATAACCTCTTGCAAATGCCTAGTGAGAACATCCATGACTAAAGCAAAAAAGATATGGGCTTAAGGCTGATCCTTGATGTAATCCAACTGAAAAAGGAAAGTTCTTGGTTAAACCACCTATGTTTGAACACAAGTAACAACTCCTGCATACATATCATTAATGACTTGAATATAAGCATTATTAACCCCTTTCTTATATCTCCATAGCACTTCTCTTGGAAGTTTATCATATGCTTTCTCTAAATCAATAAAACTCATATGTATATCCTCCTTATTATCAATATACTTCTCCATCAAACCTCTCAATAAATGTATAGCTTCCATAGTAGACCTATCTGGCATGAATCCAAATTAATTTTGAGAAATATTAGTGTCACGCTGCAACTTATGCTCCATAACCCTCTCCCATAGTTTTAAAGTATGACACATTAATTTAATTCCTCTATAATTCGCATAATCTTGTGCATCACCTTTATTCTTAAAAATAGGAATCAACACACTCATTCCCCACTCATCTGGCATCTTTTTAGTTTTCAAAATAATATTAAAAATTTTAGTAAGCCAAGAAATTCCTTCATCTCCAAAGCATTTTCACACCTCTATTGGAATATCATCAGGTCCAACAGCTTTTCCACACTTCATTTTCTTTAAAGCCTCTTTAACTTCGGTTTTACTAATATGCCGATAAAAACAAAAATCTTTATTTTCTTTTAGGGTGCTAAGGTCATTAAAGTCAATTGCATTCTCATAATCTTCATTAAAAAGTTTAGCAAAATATCTCATCCACCTTTGTTGATTATCTTTTTCTAATAAAAGTATTTTTTTATCTTCATCCTTAAGACACTTCACTTGAACTAAATCCTTACAATTCTTATCTCTTTGTTTGACTAACTTATACATATATCTTTCTCCCTCCTTAGTATCTAATCTATTATATAAATCATTAAAAGCTAAAATCTTTGCATTGCAAATTACTTTCTTAGACTCATTACGGGCATCTTTATATCTTTTTCAATTATCAGAGTTTTTACAGCTAAATCAATTTTTATAACAAATCTGATAGGAAATACTTGAGTTCGCAAGTAATCCTATCGGTTTTACTTGAGTTCGCAAGCAAACCTAAACAATATTTGGTAAAAACAACGAGAAAACACAAGAAATCTGAGCAAATCAACTAGGAACGATAGATTGCGTCTTGGAAATAAAACAAAGCAAAACTCAAAGCAAGATACAAGAGATCCTCAATTCGAGAGGAGGATTGTCTCTCCCAAATCTCTAGACAAGATTGTCTAGAGCCTCAGCCTCCAAGGAACCCTAATTTCAATTAATCCAAACATAAAAACTCCCTAATACCTCTCATCCTCTTTAATACAAAAAATTTCCTAATACAATTTCCCTCCTAAGCTCAAACCGCCCCCTCCTTTGTAATTTCAAAATCAAACACCAAGTGGGGCCCCACATATGGGCGGAACTAATGGAGGGAGGTGGATGGTTTCCGCCTCCTGTAAACCTGAACCGGCCCTTGGGCCGGCTGGGCCGGTTCAGGTTGAACCGGCATATCAAAATCTTCTTATTTTTTATCTTTTTTTATACATTTTGATTCCACCACCAACTATTTTTACTATTAGTAGCTTTTTCCTTTGATACTCCAAGCACATCTTTTGCAACATTCTTAATATCACTAGCTACTTTTTTTTCACATAATATTAGCTTCCTCATGCATAGACAAAATCTTAAGATCTAGAATCTTACTCTCAAAAATATTGTTATGAATATTCTTTAAATGCCCACATCTAATTCTAGAACAACGATTTGCTTTATTTTTAATTTTTTTCTCCTTCATCTTAAAGTTCAAAACTAATAAGCAATGTTAGGTACATAAACATTCACTTGGAATAACTTTACAATCTTTGCAATCTAAATGATCTATTTTTCTTATAAGAAAATAATCAATTTGAGTTTTACTATATCCATTCTTATAAGTGATGAGATGCTCATCTCTTTTCTTAAATAAGGTATTAGTAATTACAAAATCATAAGCTAAAGAAAAAATTAATATGGTCTTACCACCTTTATTAGTCGCTCCAAAGTCATAGCCACCATGAATGTTTTTAAAATTATCAACCTCTCTACCAACATGTCCATTTAAATCCCTTTAATAAAAACTCTTTTTTCGAGAAATATCATTTGTATTAATTCTTCTAGGTCATTTCAAAATTTTAATTTTGAACACATGTCCAAACCTACTTAAAGAGAATAAGCGCTTATAATATTAATAATTTTAGTATCAACAACAATCTTTAAAACTATAATTTTATCTTCAATTCTATTAATTTTTGCAACATTATCCTTCAAACTTTTATCTATAATCACACCTATACCATTTCTAGTACGACTCATACCAGAATACCATAGTTTAAATCCTAAACTATCAATCTCCTTAGCATTCTCTCCAACCCATTTTGTTTCCTGAATGCAAAGAATATTTATCTTCCTATCGATCATAATACCTATTAACTCCATTAATTTGCATGTAAGGGAACCTATATTCCAAAGTTCCTATCCTAATTTTAATTTCATGGACTAGCTTCTTTGCTCACATCCGTACATGATGTGGGAACCCTTGCCTATTTAACACTGCACCCGGGCGCCAGTGCAGCGGCCCTTGCTTACTTGTCGCTGTATTCAGGCCATACAACGCTTTGCTTCTAGGGAGCTCCCTAGCATTAACACAATGTATTAAATGATTCATGTCATGATTATTCGACAAGTTTTATGCCGGCTGTCGACTACCTAACACAACCCATCACTTTTTTCATCCAGGATTTGGTATATGGCAACGACAATGTTTGAAGATCTTATCCAACAATGAATCAAAATATTTTGTTTATCACAATCTAAATTACACCATCCTTGACACTTCAGAAACCGAGCAAGTAATCAATGATATGCTCTGAAGAGTGGGGGCTTGCAAAATCATGTAGAAAAAAGAAGCGGTTCGAATAGAAGAAGAGGGGCATAACTACCATATAGGAAACAATTACATTATTCGAATTATATGATGAGTTGTCCTTTAGATTAGGAGTTTCTGTTTGATTGAGGGAGTAAATTAGTATAAGGAGTAGGCGTGAGTTTGAATTTTAAGTTTAGTTGGTTATGGATTTGTTTAGGTGGTTATGCGTTTAAATTTGAAGAAGGTTGTTGCAAAATAATAGCCAATGGTTTGAAAGGTCAGTTTTAAATTTGAATGAGTTTTATTGGTCATGAAAAACCGAGCAAATAATCCACAATTTCCTTGCATAAAATTCAAGGAATATGAATACCATGTAAGGAAAAATATGGAAATCAAATGAATGAGGGAGTTTGTTAGGGTGACATGTATGCACAAGCTTGAATTTTAAGTTCAGGTTGCTGCAGATTTGTTTAGTTGGTTTAAGTTTCAAATTTGATGATGTCTGTGCACAAGTTAAGGCGAAATGATTTGGGGAATTCAATTTTAAATTTGAATAAGAAGTTTAAGGAGACAAGGTGAATAGAAAATTGATTAAATGAAGTACAAGGTGGTTTGTTTGGAACTTAAATTTAATGGTGTGGTGCTTTGGTTTGGATTAGATTGACAATATTTCTTTTTAAATTTTTTGGTTGGAGTTCAGTTATTGGTTGGCCTTTTGAATTCAATTCTGAACTCAAGTTTGCATGAATGTTATTGAAGATTTTAGTGGTGGTTGTTATGGCTAAGATTTCGATTTTGAAAATGGTTTGCTGGAGATTTTGGTAGAGGAAGTGGGGGGAAAATGTTTCAGCTGAATTTATTATTCTTATGTACAATATCATTCATACAAAAATAAAAAAGGTGTTTTCCAGCAATGGGTGGTAGTGTCTTGTAGCAAGGAATGACATGAGTAAAACAATTAAAATAACTGCAAAAAAACATAGAAAAATATTATAATTGTTATGTACAGAAAGCAAAAAACCAAATGGAACATAGCTAGTGCATAACAATAAGAAATGGATGAAAATAAATGTATAAACAACCAAAAAAGTCACTTTGATTCAACATAGTGTAGGTAGCGGCTTGGTTGATCTGTTGAAAATTTGAAAGAGAGGCGGGTGAAGGAAGTTTTGGCTAGAAAGATATGTATTCTCAAAGTTATTGTTGAATCCTGGAAGCATCTAGAGAAGTATAGAGTCATTAAAAGCACAAATGTAATGGAACTACCAAAATGCATGGTGGCGTTGAAGATCTCATTCAGCTAGGTATCAAAATATTTTATCCATTACCATCTATTTACACTGCTCTTGGCACTATGTATAAATAGAATTTATTTTTTATTTATTTATTTTGAAATAAATTGACTTGATTTCAAATTTCAACTAAAGAAGGAAGTATGGATCTAGTCTTAAATAACAAATAATATATTAATCACTAACTATTAAATTTGAAAATAAAGGACAAATATAAAACATGCGCTAAATAATGACATAAATTTAGTTGATAGACAAGAGTGAGCATCCTATGTGTCATCAATAAGATGATATCAGGTTCACGCAAAACATTCTAATGGTATTGTGTAATTTTAACAACTTTGTCTCATAAAAACTCATCATATACAGCTTGGTAGATTATGATTATTCACCTTTGAGGTTGCAAGGTCTAGTTGGATCATAGTTGAGGTAATCCTGATTGATGGTTATAATGACGTTGCTAGGTCTATTTTAGAGTTGTCGGCATTGTTTTTATGGGTGTTATGGGTCGCCTAACTCTATTTTGAAATCTGTCCTAGCATTCTTCACATATCTTTAAAAAGCTTTGATTCATCTGCGCATCTCATTGCAATGTCGATTACATGCTTTAGTTAGGTATGGAAGTAAGCTTCTAATATTAACTTGAGAACTGTGGACAGGTTCTCGACTGACAAACTTTGTTGGTATTCTCAACCAAGGATTGAGAATAGCACCTCCCGAAGCTCCAGTGACTGGATACATGGTGATTCACTTCCCATGCTTGCTTTTGCTGTCCTTTTAATAACTCCATGAGTGGTATTATAATGCATTAGCGCTGATGGTTGAAAACTGTCTTACATTTATGCTTGTCTTTGTACGACAGTTTGGAAAAGGAGTTTATTTTGCTGATCTTGTGAGCAAGAGTGCACAGTATTGTTATGTTGACAAGAATGATCCAGTAGGACTAATGCTACTCAGTGAGGTTGCTCTGGGAGAGATGTACGAGCTGAAAAAAGCTACGGTGAGTGCTCTAACTAATCCCTGCTTTTCTATTAAGAATACGTTTGGGTTGTCTGTAGTTATTTGTTGAAGTAGTTGTAAGAAAAATAAATTTTTGGATAATATAAATATTTTCTTTTTTAAGAAGGCAAATAATGGCAGTAATCACATATTAGCAGATCTGATCATAAAAAATTGCTTCTCCATGTAAAAATTTCTAAAAAAAATAACAAGAATATTATTTTCAAACATAATTGTAGCAGTTTTTTGGTAGGCAAAGCTGTGAAAAAACTGCCCCATAATAATAAAAAAAGGCTAAATATGCAAGTGATAAGCTGCTTCCATCTAATGCATTGACTGATTGCATGGGTATCTTTTATTTATCTGACCTTTTGATCAAATAATGGGCATGCTTTCTTCTGTTGCATTTGCAGGTAAAACTGAGTTTTTGCATTTGATAGCTGTAACTTCATGCTCACGTTGAAATTTTTTAAAGTACAAGTTTATGATGATCCGTAGCTTGAGAGATTATACGCTTTTGTTCTAATAGCTTACTGGAAAATCTGTTTCGATTTGATTTCTGTTCTCCTTCCAACTGCAGTACATGGAAAAACCACCAAAGGGAAAGCATTCAACAAAAGGACTGGGCAAGACTGTTCCTCTGGAGTCAGAGTTTGTCAAGTGGAGAGATGTGACTGTCCCTTGTGGGAAGCCAGTGCCCTCTTCAGTTCGAGCATCAGAGCTCATGTACAATGAGTACATTGTTTATAATACCGCACAGGTTAGTATTTGATAACTGAACAATATTCATTTCTTTTTGGATTTGTGATTTCTTTTTGAGGGTAGATGATCAAAATTGTCGCTAAAATTTTAAATGTGTTCATTTTAATACAGAAATTTTTTTCATTTGTTTAATTTGATCTCTCAACTCATCAAATTTGAACATTTTTGGTCATATGGTTATTCATTTCTTTGGATGTAAATTGATGGAGGGAAACTTTTCATGAGTGCACTTTGGATCTTTATAAATGTCTAGATACTAAAATTGACACTACCAAAAAGCTGATAGAGGCCATTTTGATCTTTTTTTTTAATCCTTTCTGGGCTTGTGCTATTTGACTAACTACTTTTTCACTTTGGTGATTTATAGATAAAGATGCAGTTCTTATTGAAGGTGAGATTTCAACACAAGAGGTGAAGCAAAAATGGTCAGACAAATGTTTTGGCTATGTAGTCTTTTGTTTTGGGGAATTATGGGGGGATAAGATACATGAATCAACTTCAATTGGACACTCAGCAGGCTTCTGTAATTTGGTGGTGCGAGTTTTGGGCTCCCCTTACTCCCTTTATTTTGCCATTTCCAACCTTGTATATGTTCTCCATGTTGAATCATTATGATGCTTGGCTATTTTATTATCTACTTTTGCTGTGATTCTTAAATAGGCTTTAAGGAAAGTCTATGAAACTGGATCAAGTTGACTCTAAAGTTTAGTTTGGAACTATTTTTTCTGTTTTTTATTTTTTTTTGGGATATTTAGGTCAATTAAGATAAACTCACACATATTGCATACACAAAGATTCAAACCCAATACTTTTTAGTTGGAAGCTTAAGCTCTCAATCAACAAGTCAAGGTAAGCTGTGTTTTTCTATTATTTTTTTGTATAAAAATTTTTTGAGCTAGAAATTTTTGTACGAAAAAGCTGCTTTAAAAATTAATAACAAAGTTGTCCCAAACAAAGTTTAAGATATCCCTACTAAAATTGAGGGTTATTTTTATAAAATCCATTATAGTTTTTTTTTAAAATAAATATGATGATAGTTTCAAGATTGTGTTAATAAAGATGATAGTAATCTTGTTTTGCAAATAAAGACAATGTGCCTTAGTGTGTACGTCATGATTTCTTGATATTTTAGCTTATATGCTTGCATCAATTGAAGTTTAATATTATAAGTGTTTATGTTTTTCAATTAGGCTTGGATATGTATTCAAAATTAAAATTTTGGAATGACCTGGAATAATTAATATAAAAGATATCTCTTGAAGAAAGAGTTTTTATTAGAGGAGATTTAAATAAACATGTTGGTAAAATGTAGATGATTTTAAAAGCATTTATGGTGGCTATAATTTTAAAATAACAAATGAAGGTGATAAAATCATATTATATATATATATATATATATATATATATATATATATATATATAGCTTATGATTTTGTAATTATTAATATCTTATTAAAAAAAAGAGATGAATATCTCATCACTTATAAGAGTAGATATAGCAAAATTTGAATTAATTTTTTTTCTTATAAAAAAAATAGAATGTTTATATTGCAAAGATTGTAAAATTTTTCAAGTAAAGTTTATGTATCTAATATCGCTTATTAGTTATGAATTTTAAGATGAATGGGCAGAAAATTTAAAAAATAAATAAATCTTTGTTCTAGATGAGGGTATTTAAAAAATATTAACAAAAATATTTTTCAGAGTAAGATTTTAGATATTAAGATTTTGTTTGTGCATGAGGAAGTCAATGCAATATTAAAAAAAGTAGTTAATGATATTAAAAATGTTGCAAAAGATGTGCTCGGAATATCAAAGGAAAATGTTACTATTAGTAAAAATAATTGGTGGTGAAATCAGAATGTGTAAGAAAAGATAAAATAAGATTTATTATAAAAATTAGTTTAACTATAAAAATTTTGATAAATGAGAAATATATAAAGATGTCCAGAAGGAGTCTAAGAAATGAATATAAAATGCAAAGATTTTAGCTTTTTTATGATTTATATAATATATTAGATACACAGGATGGCGAAAGATATATGTATAAGTTAGCTAAATAAAGAGATATTAGTAGTAAGGATTTAGTTTAAATGAAATGTATTGAGTATGAAGATCAAAAAGTACTTTTATTATAAAAAAATATTCAACAAAGGTGGATGAGATATTTTGCTAAACTTTTCAATGAAGATTATGAGAATGCGATTAATTTTAGTGACCTTAGCACCCTAAATAAAAATAAAGATTTTTGTTTATCGACGTATTAGTAAAATCAAAGTTAAAGAAGCTTTAAAGAAAATGAAGTGTGAAAAAGCTGTTTGACCTGATGATATTCCAACAGAGGTGTGAAAATGCTTAAGAGAAGAAAGAATTTATTGGCTTACTAAACTTTTTAATATAATTTTGAAAACTGAAAAGATGCTAGATGAGTGGAGAATGAGTGTGTTGATTCCTATTTTTAAGAATAAAAATGATGCACAAGATTGTGCGAATTATAGAAGAATTAAGTTAATGTGTGATACTTTAAAACTATGGGAGAGAGTTATGGAGCATATGTTTATCAATTTGGATTCATGCCAAATAGTCTATTATGGAAGCTATACATTTATTGAGAGGTTTGATGGAGAAGTATAGAGAGAATAAGGAGGATGAACATATGATTTTTATTGTTCTAGAGAAAGCATATGATAAAGTTCCAAGAGAAGTGCTATGGAGAGTTCTACATAAGAAAGGGGTTAATAATGCTTATATTCAAGTCATTAAGGATATGTGTGTAGGAGTTGTTACTTGTGTTCAAACACAAGATGGCTTGACCAAGTATTTTCATATTTCAGTTGGATTATATCAAGGATCAGCCTTAAGACCATATCTTTTTGCTTTAGTCGTGGATGTTTTTGCTAGACATTTGCAAGAGGTTGTCCCCTCATGTGTATTTTTGGTTGATGATATTCTTCTTGTTAATAATACTAGAGGAGTTAAAGGTAAACTTGAATTATGGAAGTCAACCTTAGGGTCTAAAAGCTTTTGTTTGAATAGATCTAAAATTGAATATATTGAGTATAATTTTAGTAATAATAGATCTAGTAGGGGGATTGTGACTTTGGGCGATCAAGTCATTAATAAGAATACACATTTTAGATATTTTGGGTATATTGTTTAGAGTGATGGTGAAATAGATGGGGATATTTTTAGTAGAATTCAAGTTGGATGGTTGAAGTGGAGGAATGCATCGTGCTTGTTGTGTGATAGAAAAGTCCCTCTTAAACTGAAGGGAAAATTTTATAAGGTGCAGAATGTTGGTCATTAAAAGAGAAACATAATATTAAGTTAAGTGTTATAGAGATGAGAATGTTCAAGTGAATGAGTGGCTTTACTCTTAGAGACATGATACAAAATGAATATATACGTGAAAAGGTTCGAGTAGCTCCAATGGAAGATAAGATTAGAGTGAGTCGCCTTAGATGTTTGGTCACATAAAACGACGGCCTTCGGATGACCTGGTTAGAAAAATAGATGTATTAGATTTGACTTATATTAAGAAAGATAGAGGTAGAACTAAAAAGACTTTTCAAAAAAATAGTAGAAATGACATTTCTTTATTAGATTTAGTTGATAAATTGACTCTTAACATGACACAATGAAGAAAAGGATTCATATAGCCGACCCCACATAGTGAGATAAAGACTTATTGTTGTTATTATTGTTGTTGATAATATTAGGGTTCAAGAACCCCTACACGTCCTTGAACACCCTCGCAGTTCTTATTTTGCTATGTAAGATAAAATATTGTGCAATGCTTTAAGTCTTCATCATGAAATGATCAAGCTATAAAGTTAAAAATTTTGCTGGTGAAAGTCTACAATGAGTATAATTTCGCCAGAAAATTTAAATGTATTGTATACTTTATTTTTCGATACTTATTTATTTTAAATAATCTTTTCAACGTAATTTTTTGTAGAGGCCATTAGTCCTATCGTGTAAAATTGAATCTGAAAAGTG
This sequence comes from Dendrobium chrysotoxum, assembly GCA_019925795.1. Lineage (NCBI taxonomy): Eukaryota > Viridiplantae > Streptophyta > Magnoliopsida > Asparagales > Orchidaceae > Dendrobium > Dendrobium chrysotoxum. The sequence goes on along the minus strand of CM034304.1, from coordinate 36,230,138 downwards.
ATGATGATCTTAATGTTTTTTTTTTTTTTAATTTCAAAGGAAAAAAAGAGTAGGATGTAATTATTTTTCCCTACGAGTTTGTTAAAAGAATAATGCAAAGTAAAATAAATATAATGTATTTGACATTCTTGAAATTATTGGGATGATTGTAAAAAAAATGTTGGAGGTTATTATTATTTTTTACTTGACTTGAAATAAAATGAATTTAATGTAAAGTAAAATGATGGGGGCGGCCAATGACGATAATGATGGACAGCGATGGTTGATAGTGATGATTTGTGGTAGTTGTTGGCGAAACGACTCGCAGCAGTCGATAGTGGGATAGGGCTAGCGACAGGCGGCGATATATGGCCGATATGGCGGCTGGCAGCAAGTGATGGTGGGTGGCAACAACACAATTAATTTGTTATGGAAAAAGAATTCAGCTAAAATTAAATAAGTTTATAATACGTAAAAAGGATGAACTAAATAGTGAAAAAATAAGTTTTTTTTCCATCAAATCAAACACCTAGATTTTATTTTCACTATATTTTTTCACTTTGCTTGTTTTTATAAATCAAACAGCGTTTAAATAAAATGAAAAAACCTATAGAGTTTTATTTAGTTGAATAGCTTTCATTATTTAAAAAAAATGGCAAAAGAGTAGTCAAGATGTAGTCCATGGATATATTAGTACACAAACCTTTTCGGGCCATTAGAGGTCAAGATTTTGAAGGCACTGATCCTCATGCATGATATTTGTACATATAGAAATATATTATGATTGGAAGCCCACCTTGACTTGTTGGTTAAGAACTTAGACTTCTAACTAAGAGGTCTTGGGTTCGAATCTTTGTGTATGCGTTGTATGTATCATGATTGGAGGTGTACTGCACTCAGAGGTAGCTGCGGTGCAAATTTTATTAGTGATGAAAAGTTATTTTAATTAATTAGAGATGATTGTGTTTTGTGATCTTAAAAAATAAATCAGTAAGAAAGTTGTACAACAACAACATCAAGCCTTTATCCCACTACGTGGGGTCGACTACATGAATCCTTTTTCTCCATTGTGTCATGTTAAAAGTCAAATTCTCGTTTAAATCTAATAAAGAAAGATCATTTCTAATATTTTCTAACCAAGTCTTTTTAGGTCTACCTCTAACTTTCTTAACATAAGTCAAATCTAAGACCTCTACTTTCCTAACCGGGTTATCGTAAGGCCGCTGTTTTATGTGACCAAACCATCTAAGGCGACTCTCTCTAATCTTATCTTCCACTGGAGCTACTCCAACCTTTTCACGAATATGCTCATTCTGAATCCTATCTCTAAGGGTAAAGCCACTCATCCACCTGAGCATCCTCATCTCTGCAACACTTAACTTAATCTTTGTGTATGCGTTGTATGTATCATGATTGGAGGTGTACTGCACTCAGAGGTAGCTGCGGTGCAAATTTTATTAGTGATGAAAAGTTATTTTAATTAATTAGAGATGATTGTGTTTTGTGATCTTAAAAAATAAATCAGTAAGAAAGTTGTACAACAACAACATCAAGCCTTTATCCCACTACGTGGGGTCGACTACATGAATCCTTTTTCTCCATTGTGTCATGTTAAAAGTCAAATTCTCGTTTAAATCTAATAAAGAAAGATCATTTCTAATATTTTCTAACCAAGTCTTTTTAGGTCTACCTCTAACTTTCTTAACATAAGTCAAATCTAAGACCTCTACTTTCCTAACCGGGTTATCGTAAGGCCGCTGTTTTATGTGACCAAACCATCTAAGGCGACTCTCTCTAATCTTATCTTCCACTGGAGCTACTCCAACCTTTTCACGAATATGCTCATTCTGAATCCTATCTCTAAGGGTAAAGCCACTCATCCACCTGAGCATCCTCATCTCTGCAACACTTAACTTAGAATTATGCTTCTCTTTTAATGGCCAACATTCGACACCATAAATCAGTAAGAAAGTTGTACGAAGAGAAATTATTATATGGGGAGTCTGAATGCGGACTCGGACTCCAATAAATCTCCCTAAAAATCAAATGGTGTAGCTTGTACACATCTGTGTACAACTTGAACACATGGTGTGTATAATACGATAGATTATTACGTGTGGAGATCAGACACAGAGAAACCGTCCAGTTTTATCTCTGTAAACAGTAAAAGCGCAGTTATTGTTCATCGTTGCGCTTTTATTATTCACCGTTGCGCTTTTACTGTTCACAATAACAAAATCAGACGATTCTATGTGTCCGATCTCCGCAGGTAATAATCTCTCGTATAATACACATCCTGCGTACAAATTGTACACAGGTTTAACATAAGTTGTATACAGAGATATGTACAAACAACATGGCTTGATTTCATTAGAGTCCGAAGGTGAGCTATGTTTGGACTCCCCACATAATAATTTCCCCCAAACTAAACCTAAAAATTCTTTTTAAGCATATGGATGGCTTTAGGGATTTTAGAACTTCAGAGTGCACCAAATAAATTGAATTAGATATTATGTATAGTTTAGACGAAGAGTATTCTAATCTTTTATATGGATTAATTATCAACAACAAAAAACACAAATCATCAGTGCCTATACAGAATTATATAGATCTCATCCTCTCATAATCAAAATATGATTGTAAGATTAATCCTAATTGGTACAGCTTACAAGAAATATCAATAAAAAAAACCCAAATTATTCGCAAATTTACAAGAATGTAATTGCTTACTTTCTTACTATTTATCAATTAACTACAAAACAGCTTACCCCCAACTTGAGGAGCCAGATGATATCAGAAGCCCTCAAGAACATCGAGAAACCGCGAAGGTCGGAGCGTTTGCCGGGGCAGATTCGTAATAGAACGGCTCCGCCGGATGCCGCCACTCCCGATTCACATATCCACCCGCCGCCACCACCACCGGCGTTTCCCCTTCCTCCGATGTCGAGTCCGGCGGCCGCATGTCTCCGATCAAAGGAAAAGAGACGATATCGAGCGGCGAGAGAAGCGGAATGGCGACCTTCCACTCTGCAAAGCTCTCCGATGGCGGCCCCACCTGAATCGATGATGGCGCGTGCATCCGCAACCTGCTCCGATCTCGCCGAATCTCCACGGCGGTGGCGCTTCCCGATGTTAACGCAGTGGACATCTTAGAGAGTATGATGGAAAGAGTTTTGGTGATCCGATCGAGAGATCGAGAGAGAGATGAGGAGGGCATCTACTGGTTTGTGAGCTTAAAAGGTGAAGGGATAAGATCGAACTGAAGCGCATGTGGCAGTCACGTGGGAGCAAGGCTCATTTATGTTAAAAAATATATATGCGAAAATTTATTTTTAAAAAATATAAATAATATATTCAGAATTGTTTAAAATAAATCTAAAATTTAATTATCATATAAAAATAATCCAAATATAGAATATTTTGGATCAGAATAATCTGACTTATTTTAATTAAAATGAATTTAAAAATTGATATATTATATATTTATTATGTCTTAATTATATTGAATTATAATTTATAAATAAATTAAAAAATAAAAATATTTAATATGAAATAAATGATAGCATTAGAAATTTTTTAAATAAGGTATATAAATTAATTTTATTAAATATTAAATGATCCTCTATAAATTAATTTGTGAAATTTATGATAAAAATAAAAAAATATATATATTTATATTAAATATCATAAAAATGTCGTAAAAAGATTAATAAATGTTATTTCTTTACATATTTTTTAATTAAAATTGGTCAAAATAATATTTATTTATAAAGGAGCCAAAATATTCATCAACTCGAATTAATTAAAAAAAAATGAAAAAGTTTTAGACCGTAAAAAGTTGGGTGGAGAAAGAAAGGCGAAGGACTGAAGTCTCTAAAGATAAATTATTTTGGACTTCTCCTCTTGCAAAAAAGATTTTTTTATTTACGATTAAAAAAAATTAATTAGTACAGAATATTGAAGAAAAATTAGATCAATTCTCTGAGCAACATTTTGTTATAATAAATTTTAAAATTTGAAAATTTATTTAAACAAGTGAATATAATATATGGATAATCAATTTATCTTTCTTTTTTTAGTTATCTCATAGGCTCATAGCTAATTTAAATATTCTTTCATTATAAAAAAAATGATCATGATTTCTTTATCTATTTTTTTTCTTTTAATTATAAATCACAGAGTTATTAAAAATCTTGAAAACCTAATCCCCTCTCTCATAATTTTGCCTTCTTTCCTCCTATCAACAAAGTTTATTAGATTTGTTTTGATTTTTCATACAATAAAATGACCTAAGTTGAACTCATTTGCTTAAGCTTAAACTCAATTAATTAATATATAGTGAAGTCAAAGGCATCCTGAGCTTGACTATACATTGACTACGAGCTTATATTTTTTAGATCAAATTAATGGTGTACATCAATATAGTTGAAATTGCGTGATAGTCGGCTACGAAGTCAGTGTGGTGGATGAGCTCGGCTCAGTGCAATAGGAGGCGATGGGATTGGACGGACCAATTTCGTGTCAGGTCCGGTCAGCCCGATAGGTCGGGTCCGAGTTGCATTTTCTAAGCCATTTGCATTTTCTGACCCGTTTGTCAAATAGTGGCGGGTCGATATCTGATTCGACCCAAACCTGACCCGTAACCCGATTTTGACACCCCTACTCACACGTATATATGTAAATAATAAATGCTTAAAGCCTTCATAAGTATAAATTTATACATATTATTTATATTTCAAGCCGATCTCAAGCCAGTTTTGACGATCCCAAGCCAGTTTGATCCAATTCAAATCCAGCTTGATATATATGAAAATTTTGACTAAGCCAAAATTTTAGGACATCACTAAAAATTAATTTACTATTCTAGTTAACTTAAAATTAAAATTTAAGTAAAATATGAGATTCAATTTAATTTGATAAGGATATAATGAGCCCTTTGATTTAGTATTTTTTTTAATTAATTACGTAGGATGCCATTAGTGGCCAGCCGAATTAGTAGTCAAGAGAATTCTAATATATCAATGAAATGGATGGTGGAGATGTGATTAGGTTGTTAATCGGACGGTTCGGAGATTTTGATTAGAGATGATGCAATCAATTGGCTTGCCGTCCGCAGTGGTTCGGCGGGCACATAGGAAATGGCCAAGAAAAATAAAACAACGGGCTCTGGTGTTTGACCGGAAGGAAGGAATCCCAACCGACAGCTGGATATGTGTACACGTGGAAGGAATAGAAATTAAACCATGGCTTTATTCGGAATCATAATGCTTAAATTTCCATAGAATAATATTCGAATATTATTCAAAATAATATTCATCATCATAATTTTTAAATAAATAATCTGTAATTAAAAGCAGAGATATTTTAATCCAAACAAATATTTTATATATTTCTCTCAACAATTATATTTCTTTAATTTGTCACTGTAAGATATGAAGACAAATTTTCTTGACAAAATTTATATAATATTTTATTTTTATATATTTATCATAACAAGCATTTAACTATAGTAATTTTTTTAATATGAGAAGAAAATATCATAAATTACACTAATATTTATATAAATTCAAGAGTTTTAAAATTTATTCTGATATAAAATATATCAGAATTATTATTTGTTGTAGTATAAAATATATTAGAATATATATATTAAAATAAAAATTATAAAAAAAGAAGGCTTATAGCAAGAAGGCTTATAGCAAGAAGGGTGTTGGTGGTTCAGACGTCTTAAATTCTTTTAAATTAGTGAGGACGTTATGCCTTCTTAGTGAACATAGTCAATTTTAAGAAAAATTAAAAAAATAGTCATCGTTAACTTGTTAATATAGATTAACAATGTAATTAATAAAACTTAAGAGCATGTCGTATTAATAAAGGCAATCAACATAGTAATAGTCATCAAGATCATGTTAATGAAAACTGGCATGTTACAATTTTAGTATTTGTTCAAAAAAAAAATTTTGAAAGATAGAAATTTATATTATATATTTTATTTAAGATATTAAAATCTAATTGATATATAAAATCTAATTGATATATATATATAATTTATCTTGATAGACAATTATATATTAACACTGCCGTTGCCAGGTCCCAAGTCCTGGATGAGAAAAGTGGAGGGTTGCGTTAGGTAGTCGACAGCCAGCGTAAAACTTGTCGAATAACCATGACATGAATCCTTTAATAAATTGTGTTAATGCTAGGGCGTTCCCTGGAAGCGACGCACTGTATGGCCTGAATACAGTGAAAAGTGTGCAAGGGCCGCTGCATCGGCGCCGGGTGCAGTGTTAAATAGGCAAGGGTTCCCACATCAAGGACGGATGTGGGCAAAGAAGCTAGTCCATGATACTAATATTAGGATAGGAACTTGGAATATAGGTTCCCTTACAGGAAGATTAATGGAATTAATAGATATTATGGTTCATAAGAAGATAAATATTTTGTGCATTCAGGAAACTAAATGGGTTGAAGAGAAGGCTAAGGAGATTGATAGTTTAGGATTTAAAGTTTGGTATTCAGGTAAGAGTCGTACTAGAAATGGTGTAGGCGTGATTATAGATAAGAGTTTGAAGGATAATGTTATAAATATTAATAGAATTGGAGATAGGATTATGGCTTTAAAGATTGTTGTTGATGCTAAGATTATTAATATTATAAGTGCTTATGCTCCTCAAGTAGGTTTGGATATGTGTTCAAAATTAAAATTTTGGGATGATTTAGAAGAATTAATTCAAAAGATACCTCTCGAAGAAAAAAATTTTATTGGAGGAGATTTAAATGGACATGTTGGTAGAGAGGTAAATGATTTTAAAAGCATTCATGGTGGATATGGGTTTGGAATGACTAATGAAGGTGGTAAGACCATATTAGATTTTTCCTTAGCTTATGATTTTTTAATTGCTAATACCTTATTTAAGAAAAGAGATGAGCATCTCATCACTTATAAGAATGGTTATAGTAAAACTCAGATTGATTATTTTCTTATAAGAAAAGTAGATCGTTTAGATTGCAAAGATTGTAAAGTTATTCCGAGTGAAAGTTTATGTACCCAACATCGCTTATTAGTTTTAGACTTTAAGATGAAAGGACAGAAAATTAAAAATAAAGTAAAGCGATTTTCTAGGATTAGATGGGGGCATTTAAAGAATAGTAATAAAAATATTTTTGAGAGTAAGATTTTAGATTCTAAGATTTTATTTGTGCATGAGGATGCTAATGTTATGTGGGAAAATGTGGCTAGTGATATTAAAAATATTGCAAAAGATGTGTTTGGAGTATCAAAAGGAAAAGCCCCTAATAGTAAAAATAGCTGGTGGTGGAATCCAATTGTGCAAGAAAAGATAAAAAATAAGAAGATTTGTTATAAAAATTGGTTTAGATGTAAAAATTCTGATAATTGGGAAAGATATAAAGAGGCATGTAAGGATTCTAAGAAAACAATATGTGATGCAAAGATCTTAGCTTTTAATGATTTATATAATAGATTAGATACTAAGGAGAGAGAAAGATATATGTATAAGCTAGCCAAACAAAGAGATAGGAGTAGTAAGGATTTAATTCAAGTGAAGTGTATTAAGGATGAAGATCAAAAAATACTTTTCTTAGAAGATGATATTCAACAAAGGTGGATGAGATATTTTGATAAACTTTTTAATGAAGATTGTAGGAATACAATTGACTTTAGTGACCTTAGCATCCTAAATGATAATAAAGATTTATGTTTTTATCGGCGTATTAGTAAAACCGAAGTTAGAGAGGCTTTAAAGAAAATGAAGTGTGGAAAAGCTGTTGGACCTGATGATATCCCAATAGAGGTGTGGAAATGCTTAGGAGATGAAGGAATTTCTTGGCTAACTAAACTTTTTAATAATATTTTGAAGACTAAAAAGATGCCAGATGCGTGGAGAATGAGTGTATTGATTCCTATTTATAAGAATAAAGGTGATGCACAAGATTGTGCGAATTATAGAGGAATTAAGTTAATGTGTCACACTTTAAAATTATGGGAGCGAGTTATGGAGCGTAGGCTGCAGCGTGATACTAATGTTTCTCAAAATCAATTTGGATTCATGCCTGGTAGGTCTACTATGGAAGCCATACATTTATTGAGAGGTTTGATGGAGAAATATAGGGAGAATAAGGAGGATCTACATATGATATTTATTGATTTAGAGAAAGCTTATGATAAAGTTCCAAGAGAAGTGCTATGGAGAGTTCTTGAAAAGAAAGGAGTTAATAATGCTTATATTCAAATCATTAAAGATATGTATGAAGGAGCTACTACTTGTGTTCAAACACAAGGTGGTTTGACCAAGTATTTCCCTATTTCGGTTGGATTACATCAAGGATCAGCTTTAAGCCCATATCTTTTCGCGTTAGTCATAGATGTTCTCACTAGACATTTACAAGAGGATGTACTTTGGTGTATGCTTTTTGCTGATGATATTCTTCTTGTTGACAAGACTAAAGAGGGAGTTGAAGGTAAACTTGAAGTCTGGAGATCAACCTTAGAGTCTAAAGGTTTTCGCTTAAGTAGATCTAAAACTGAATATATGGAGTGTAATTTTAGCAGTAATAGACCTAGTGAGGGGATTGTGACTTTGGGCGATCGAGTCATTAATAAGAGTACACGTTTTAGATATCTTGGATCTATTGTTCAGAGTGATGGTGAAATATATGGGGATGTTATCAGTAGAATTCAAGTTGGATGGTTGAAGTGGAGGAATGCATCGGGCTTGTTGTGTGATAGAAAAGTCCCCCTTAAACTTAAGGGAAAATTCTATAAGATGGTGGTGAGACCTGCAATGCTTTATGGTGCAGAATGTTGGCCATTAAAAGAGAAGCACAATACTAAGTTATGTGTTGCGGAGATGAGGATGCTTAGGTGGATGAGTGGATTTACTTTTAGAGACAGGATACGAAATGAGCATATACGTGAAAAGGTTGGAGTAGCTCCAGTGGAGGATAAGATTAGAGAGAGTCGCCTTAGATGGTTTGGTCACATAAAACGGCGGCCTTCCGATGACCCAGTTAGGAAAGTAGAGGTATTAGATTTGACTTATGTTAAGAAAGGTAGAGGTAGACCTAAAAAGACTTGGTTAGAAAATATTAGAAATGACCTTTCTCTATTAGATTTAAACGAGAATTTGACTTTGAATCAAACACAATGGAGAAAAAGGATTCATGTTGCCGACCCCACGTAGTGGGACAAAGGCTTGTTGTTGTTGTTGTTGTTATTGTAGACAATGATATATACAATTTATCTTGATAGGGCGTGAAAACTCAAGGGAAATTTGAGTTGGAAGTTTCCAAAATTAAATCTAGGACCATTTGAACTTCAATTTCAACAAACTTATAGTTTTGAATTGAACGTCTTGAGAAGACAAGCCCAAAAACACGGAATTCGACCCAATCTGAACCCAAATGGGTCCAAATTGAAGACCAGAGGCACATTTGAAAGGTTCAAAGTATAAATAGGATGACCAAATGATTTCCAAATGTAACATGCTTATAGTCAAATATAGCAGCTCGACAAGATGAATCCAAAAAGCTCAAGATCATCGATTCTGATATCATTAAGGCACACAAATACTCAATAAACGGTCCACAATCAAGAAAATCAATATCGATCATCCATTCAAAACACTCCTAATATGCCCTTGATCCCCTCTCTATTTACTAGCCATATCAATCCCTAAAAACTATAAATAGAACCCTCATCCTTCACTGAATGCAGGGCAAGCAAGAAAGAGATAGAAGAGATAAAAGGAAGAGAAACCAGAGTTTTTTTGCCAACAGACTTCACCTCGACCACCGCCTGTCATCATACTTTTGCCAGACTTCTACCCAACCACCAACTATCTTTAGACTTCCGCCCGACCACCAGTTGTCGCCAAACTTCATCCTAGCCATCAATTGACATCAAATTTATGCCCAGCCACCGACCATCACAAAATTTTATTATTTAGATTTTTTTTTACCCATGTAATAGGATAGATTAAAACTTGTTGTTGTTGTTATATATCTTTTATTTTTTTTTTAATCCTAACCGTTAGGCATGTCCTGGCCTATTTGTGTATGACCTTTTCTTATTTACGTAATTTATTTAGGATCTACCCTTAATTTATTCATATATATATATTACATACTCTCAAGCTAAAACACAAAGTCTCACTTAAGGAAGAACCAGATAAGGAGAGGCACAATAGAGAACACCGATATCGTAAGCGAAAAGTTGGTGGAGGTAAAGCAACTTTGAAGGATTGATGAAGGTGTGGGCAAAATTATTTTGACGCGACTAAATGAAAGTTATTGAAGGATTCAGTAGTACAAATCACTAGAGGTAATTTTAGGGGTTGCTTGATTAGATGAATTCCTGATGAAAAAAATCATATAAAAGTACTATAGTACATTTTACACCATAAAGTTTACCAATCTTAAATTTAATTCAAAATATAACATTAAAATATTATATTAATCTCACCATAAAATCAATAATTATAAAATCCATCTTGTAGCAAAATATGCAGACATAACAAATTACAAACGTAACAAAATCTTCTACAACTCACTCTCTCTCTCTCTCTCTCTCTCTCTCTCTCTCTCTCTCTCTCTCTCTCTCTTCATAGCTGGGCATTCTCTACTCCACAAAGATTAATAGAACCCCAAGGCTTTTGAGCAGTAAATAATCAAAACCTAAGCTTCATTTGAGATGACTTTCTTATTGTTTCTTAAAGCAACTTTTTAATACAGTAATTTTAATTTTTATAGCAAAAAACTACTTTAAAAAGCAAAAGCAGTTACAAAGCAATACCAAACGAAGCCTAACAAAAGAACTAAAAATTAAAAAGCAGTATACCAATGCATTTTCCTGACTATTTTGGCACTTATGCAGCAGCACAAAGCAGAAACAATCGTAAATATTGCAAGTGACATGCAATCTTTACGTTCAAAACAGCAATAAAAAAATTATCTGAAATAAAGCCTAAGTCATAAAAAACATTCACAAGCAATTTCAAAAACTTATACGAGCATTTTTCTGCAAATAAATATTTAATGAAAATATTGCTAAGAGAATCAAGAACCTAACACTAAATTAAGATGAAAGGCTTCATTTGAGACGGCTTTCTTACTGCTTATTAAAATAATTTTTTAATACAAAAATTAAAATTTTTTATTAAAAAATTATTTTAAAAAACATAAAGAAAGCCATCCCAAATAAAGCCTAAGTTAATATTTTTTCACTTAATCCACCAATCCCATCCAAAGCATATAACTAACTCACAACAAAATATATAAAAAATATGGCCAGAACAAAAAAGATACTACAGAAAGTAGTAGTTTAACTCAAAAATAATAAAGCTAACAACTAAGGAAACAAAAAAAACAGAAATACGGACTGGGGCCTCCAAGCAAAATCTCAGGTATCTGCAGAAAAAGGAAGACAGTATGGAGAGGTGTCCGAATAAAACTCGGCTATCTGAAACAATAAATTGTCCTAAACGCCAAAAGAAATCTTAATGACTTGACTACTGCACTCTCACAAAAGTAAAAATTTTTTTTTTAGGGTTTAGGGTAGATAAGAAAAAGCAGGGACTTCACAGGTTGCCAAGAGCACCATCAAACACCCACCACATTTTTCACTCGGTTCCTCTCCAGAATACCAAGGCATTGATTTTATCCTGTTTTCGTTTTGGGAACCTTCTTCTTTTGTTGGCGTTTAGGGATTGCGTTCTTCATCCCAAGGAAGAAGAGCAGTGAGCCGAAGAGAGCCAAATTCTGTAAAGCAACAAAGCAGTGAGCACCTCTCAATTCCTGAGGAAGATAAGATTCTCATGAACCTAAATTTGGAGGCAAAGAATCACCTGTGTGAACTTGATGAAAAGCTGTACGAATTCTGCCCTTTCAATGTCAAAGTTGTAGAAATCGTAAACAATAGGTGTGATAAATGCCAGATAAAGAAGCTGCAAAGGAAGTAGGAGTCATACTCATCATCATTTGGGGTTGTAAATAATAGGGTGTTGTTTGAGGTGTTAAATTTATTCTTGTCAAACTTTTCTTTTGAACAAACTCTACAAAAAGTCACCACAAGTTTATGATTCCAGCTTACCGCCCTCATTTCTACTCCTCCAACACTAACTGTTTATACCTGTCAAGTATATATTTTGAACCATTCGTTATACATATTCAAATCATGTAACTCTGTTTTCATTTACTTTTATCTTTTAATAGTTGTTACCCCACTTGTTCGCCTAATTTATTTTTCTTAATTTTCCTAATAGAGATGAGAATTCTGTTACGAAACCAACCAAACCGGCCCAGGAGGGGCCGGTCCAGTTCTAGAGAAGGCGGGCTAAGGCATAAGGAGGAATTTTTTTAAATTAGTTTATATTAGGAAAGTGGATTTATTTAATTAAAAAGATTTGATTTGATATCTTTTGAATTAAATAAATAATGTCTTATATTAGGAAGTTTTTAAGGAGATAAAGAGGGCTATTTAAAGGGCATGAAGGGGTTAAGGTGGGCATGCTTGATTTATGTTCTCTTGGATGTCATGGGCTCTAGACTTCTTGTCTAGAGATTGGGAGAGAATGATCCTCCTCTCGAATTGAGGATCAATTGTATCTTTATTTCGTTCTTGCTTCGCTTTGCTTTTTATAAAAGACTATCTATCGTTTGATTGCTTTTCCACCAAAATATTCTTGTGTTTTCTCGCTGTTTTACCAAAATTTATAGGTTTGCTTGCGAACTCAAGTATTTCCCGTTAGGGTTACTTGTGAACTCAAGTATTTCCTATCAAATTGGTATCAAAGCATTTTTCCGGGACCCCTGTGGGCTGAATTTTACCAAAGTTCAGTGGCGATTTTTTGATCGGAAAAAGAAATTTTGCTGAATTTTTTATCTAATATCCAAAATTTTGTATGGCAACCAAGAAAGTTGACGCATTGGAAAAAAGATTTGAAAGAGAAATTGATGTAGGGAGAATCACCATTAAAGCATGATGAAGAAGAGCTAAACAACTCTATGAGACCAAAACAGCCAAGCTGTTCTAAAATCCAAAAATATTCATTCATATATCATTTTCTTCGTTACAATAACCTGCTTATATAAAGGCAATTGAACCTTCTAGAAGGTTCTAGAAAGCATGAACTAAAGCTAACTAAGATATACTATTCCTAAGGCCATCCTAATCCTAAGATGCACCGCATCATTCTCCCACTACATCTGAAGAATTCGACTCCGTCGGGATGGAGCTCCAGCTGCAGAGGGGCAATAGGAGCTGAATCGTCAGCTGACGACTCCGATTCAAAAGAAGACGACGATGCTCTGATGTGGAAGCTTCGCCGACCTATCATCCAAGTGGACCGCCTCCCCGATACAGAAAAGGGATGTCAATCCATGAGCCAGGCGGGGGAGAAACTGGCCTTCTTATCGACCGAAATGGAGTTGGCGGAGCGGTTGAATAACAGAGCTCGGGATCCATGAGGCAATTTCGGATTTCTGCAGTGGCTAAAAGGAGATGAACAAAGCGAGGCAATGTTGGTAATATTTCCATAGTAAGGCTTTGTCTCCCCAAAATCACCACTCAAGTCTTCATGATACTTGTGCTCCGAGCTTGAGATCAGACGAGGGAAATCGCAGTTGAGATGGTTACCGGATCTGAATCGCAGGAAGTGTCTGGTTGCCGTCGGTACAGATCGAATCGCGGCTACCGGTTGGTGGAGGTCGAATTGCCGGTATGATTGCCGGCTGATGGAGATTGGTGCGTGTAGATGGGGTATGCTTGGGTGCTGGACTGCGGGTTAGGCTCGTGTACGAGAGTGGGGACCGAAGGTCGCTTGCTGAAGCGGAGGGAAGCTGCTGGCGATTTGGGTTGCGGGATTTGGTCGCACGTGGGAGTGAGGCATGGCTGGTCGTGCACGGGAGCGAAGGCGGAGCCTGACTTGCATGAGATTGGAGTGGATGCCCGCTGTCGCGAGTGCTGTGGACGCCATCTCGGGCGTTCGCACGGACTGGACAAGCAATGGCACGATCTCATATCGACGGTACTGGTCGATCGTGAGGGGTTGTTCGCAGATGGATGTGTAGGTTCGCCGGTAAGGTTGCCAGCTGGTGGAGGCTTCGAACGTCGTCGACAGCCTAGTTTCATACATGATCTTCCCAAAGCATCCAAAACCCCGATTGACGTCAAAGGGTTGATGTAGCAGCAGCCGAGTGCCCTGATCGTCGTCAAGGGTCAAACCTCGCTCTGATACCATCTGATGTAGGGAGAATCACCATTAAAGCATGATGAAGAAGAGCTAAACAACTCTGTGAGACCAAAACAGCCAAGCTGTTCTAAAATCCAAAAATATTCATTCATATATCATTTTCTTCGTTACAATAACCTGCTTATATAAAGGCAATTGAACCTTCTAGAAGGTTCTAGAAAGCATGAACTAAAGCTAACTAAGATATACTATTCCTAAGGCCATCCTAATCCTAAGATGCACCGCATCAGAAATGAGCCAAATCAAAGCCACAATGGAAGATCGACTCTCATCCGTGGAAGGCAAGGTGTCGTCGATGGAAGATAAAGTTTCCGATCTTCATCTAATGATGAAGAAGATCTTCGAAAATCAAATTCAAATGTCGACATCGGAGGCAAAGGGGCCAGCGGGGAGAACTACGAATTTTGATGTTCGTAGGAGGGAAAGAGAGGGAAAAATCATGGAGGAAAGAGGGGAAAGGTATGGAGAGAGAGGTAGGGAGCATGGGGAAAGGGGGGCTGGTTGGGAGAGAAAAGAGGGACATTATGGAAGGAAGGTTGCTGAATTTGGAGAAAAGAGGAGAGAAAGTGAAGAAGGGTTTGAAGATGAAGGTGTAAGGGAAGGTTGGGAGACATGGGGGGAACAAAACACTTGGGAAAAGGGAATCTATAGCGGGATATGAGGGAATGGGGGAGATCCAACAACATCAAGCCTTTATCCACTATGGGGGAGATCCGAAGGTGAGAAATTTGAATATGCCAATATTTGAAGGGGAGGATGCCTACGGGTGGATCTACAAGGTGGAGAGGTATTTCACCGTCAATAGGTTGACAGATAAAGAGAAACTGGCAGCCGCAGGCTTATGTTTGGAAGGAAAAGCATTGTCATGGTATCAATGGAGGGACCAGAGGAGGCCTATACGGAGTTGGAGAGCGTTCAAGGACTGTTTATTAGAACGTTTCCAAACCGATGGGGGAGGAGACTTCTATGAACAATTTTTTGCACTGGTACAGGATGGATCAGTGGCAGACTATCGGGAGCAGTTCGAGCACCTGGCCAGTCGGGTGGATCGACTATCAGAGTGTACTTTGGAGGGAAATTTCATGAAGGGCCTCAAGGCAGACATAAGAGCAGCAGTGAAAGTTATGATGCCACGTGACTTGGGAGAGGCCATGAAGCTGGCACAACTGGTGGAAAATCAAAAAAATTTAGAAAGGGGAACCAGGAGCAGTAATTCGGGAGGCACGTACCGGATGACGACTACTCATTTAGCACCCAAGGGGCCGACAACAGGAGGGTTTCGTGAGACCAACAAGGAGAAGACATTAGGAGGAGGATGTGGGGGGAACTTCAAGAGGTTGACAGAGAAGGAGATGCAGGAAAAGAGGGCCAAGGGGTTGTGTTTCAGATGTAATGAAAAATATACGTAAGGACATAGGTGTAAGGACCGAACTCTTCAGGTTCTCACCGTCTGTGATGACGAGGAAATCGAGGAGGGAGGCAAGGAAGGATTAGGGGAGGAGATGGAGGAGAAGTTACATCTGGATCTGGCCGTGGTTTCCCTGAACTTCGTGGTAGGATTCACTACGAATCATAACATGAAGGTAAAGGGGGAGATGGAAGACATGGAGGTGGTGGTGTTGATTGATAGTGAGGCTACCCACAATTTCATTTCCACCCAGGTCGTCGACCAATTGGGAGTGAAGTTGGTGGATACCGGTTATTATGGGGTGATGATGGGTATGGGGAAAGTGGAGAAAGGTCAGGAGATCTGTAGAGGAGTGCTACTGACTATCCAGGGGATTCAGGTGAGGGAAGATTTTCTTCCACTAGAGTTAGTGAGTACAGATGTCATCCTGGGGATGAAGTGGCTGCAGACCTTGGGAGACACCAAGGTTAATTGGGGAGCACTCACTATGGAGCTGATGGTGGATGGGAGAAAGGTGGTGATAAGGGGAGATGCAGGGCTATCCAAATCCATGATTTCTCTTAAAACCATGGTAAGGAATATACAGGTGGTGGGTGGAGGATATTTGGTAGAGCTACATAATTTGGAGGGAACTAGATTGGAGGAGGAATGAAACATACCCCTCTCCATACAACAGTTCCAGGAGGTGTTTCAACCACCTCAAGGACTACCACCACTAAGGGAGCAGGAGCACGCCAACGCCTTGAGGGAAGGTGTGTCACCCATCAGCGTCATCAATTTCAGAAGGATGAGATTGAGAAACTGATTCGGGAGATGATGGGGGAAGGAATCATCAGGCCGAGTGTGAGTCCCTTCTCTAGTCCAGTCCTGTTGGTCAAGAAGAAGGATGGAAGCTGGCGATTTTGTGTGGACTACTGAGCTTTGAATAAGGAGACGGTGCCGGATAAGTTCCCCATTCCGGTAATTGATGAGCTCTTAGATGAACTGTACGGGGCAGTGATCTTCTCCAAGCTAGACTTGAAGTCGGGATACCATCAGATCAGAATGAGGGAAGCTGACATCTCCAAGACAGCGTTCAGGACACACGAGGGGCACTACGAGTTTCTGGTCATACCGTTTGGGCTTACCAACGCCCCTGCTACCTTCCGGTCATTGATGAACAGGGTGTTCAAGCAGTACCTCCAGAAATTTATTTTGGTATTTTTTGATGACATACTAGTATACAGTAGAACTGAGGAGGAGCATCAGGAACACTTGAAGGTGGTCTTAGGAGTTCTGCAGGAACATCAGCTTAGGGCCAATCTGAAGAAGTGTTGTTTTGCCCAACCCCGGGTGGAATATTTGGGACATATCGTTTCTAAAGAAGGGGTGGCAGCCGACCAGTCAAAAATTGAGGCTATGTTGAGGTGGCCCTTACCGAAGGATCTGAAGGAATTGAGAGGATTCTTATGATGGATAGGGTACTACAAGAGGTTTGTAAAAGGGTACAGCACTATAGCATGGCCACTGACAAAGCAACTGAAGAAAGATGGATTCTTATGGGGAGAGGCAACCACAGCAACTTTTGAAAGACTAAAAAATGATATGACTACGATACCGGTCTTAGCTCTACCAGACTTCACGCAGGCTTTCATAATAGAGACAGATGCTTCAGGATACGGACTGGGGGCAGTACTAATGTAGAATCGTCGACCCATTGCATACTTCAGCCAAGTGTTGACAGCCGGGTCCAGGCTAAAATCAGTCTATGAGCAGGAGCTGATGGCCATTGTGTTGGCCATCCAGAAGTGGCGGCCCTACCTACTGGGTAGGCATTTCATTGTCAGGACAGACCAACGAAGCCTGAAATACTTGTTGGAGCAGCGGATGGTGACAGAGGAGCATCAAAGATGGCTGTCTAAACTGCTGAGGTATGACTTTGAAATCCAATATAGGCCAGGAGTGGAAAACAAGGCGGCTGATGCCTTGTCCAGATGCATGGGGGAGTTGCAGGTGATGGCGATATCAATCCCATTAATGTAAGATTGGGAGGCCATCCAGGAGAAAAGCGCCAGGGATAATGAGTTGGGCAAGATCAGGGCCGACTTACTAAAGGAAAGGAGTAGCCACCCAGGGTATTCTTTGGAAGGGGAGAGGCTACTATACCAGGAAAGATCCGTGATGCCCCGGACATCAGTCCACATTCCACACTTGTTGCAGGAATTCCATGGAAGTGCAGTGGGGGGTCACTCTGGGGTACAGAAGACCTACCGGAGGATAGCCTCAGAGTTGTACTGGAAGGGAATGCGTAAGGATGTGGAGGAGTTGGTGTCCAAATGTGAGACATGTCAGAGGAACAAGTATCTAGCTATGTCACCAGGAGGACTACTACAGCCATTGGCATTACCGAGTCAAGTCTGGGAGGAGGTATCTATGGACTTCATAGATGGGCTGCCTCGTTCCGAAGGCTTCACAGTGATATTGGTAGTAGTGGATAGATTGAGCAAGCATGCTCACTTCATTCCCCTACGACATCCCTACACGGCAGTGACAGTAGCATCAGCATTCATCAGGGAGATAGTTAGACTACATGGGGTTCCAGAGGCAATAGTATCCGACAGAGATAAAGTGTTCCTCAGCCATTTTTGGAAAGAACTATTCAGGATGCAGGGAATAGTTTTGAGAAGAGGAGTACCGCCTACCACCCACAGACGGACGGCCAAACAAAAGTGGTCAACAGGAGCTTGGAGACCTACCTCAGATGTTTTATGTCAGAGACACCCAGAATATGGGCCAAATGGTTATCATGGGCAGAGTATTGGTACAACACCTCCTATCATTCGGCTTCTCAGATGACCCCGTTCAAGGTGTTGTACGGAAGGGATCCGCCTCACTTAGTACACTTTGGGAGTAGTAGTACTCCAGTCTCTTCAGTGGAGGAATACCTACAAGAAAGGGATAGGATATTGAAAGAATTAAAAAGACATCTGCTAAGAGCTCAGCAAATCATGAAGAAACATGCTGATGGGCATAGAAGAGACGTTCAGTTGGAGGTAGACGAAAGGGTGTTTTTGAAGCTCAGACCCTATAGGCAGAAATCAGTCGCCAACAGGAGGAATGAGAAGCTTTCCCCTAGATACTTTGGGCACTATGAAGTCTTGGAAAATATTGGAGCGGTTGCATATCGCCTGAAGCTACCATCAACGGCAACTATACACCCGGTCTTTCATGTGTCCCAGTTAAGAAGGGCAATTGGGGATTATATAGCTAGATCAGAGTTATCGGAGACACTCACAGAGGAGGTAGAGGTGATGTTGGAACCCTTAGAACTATTGGGGGTTCGCCAGAAGGAGGGAAGAGCTAAAGAAGTACTGATCAAGTAGAAAAGTCTTCTGGATTACGATGCCACGTGGGAGCCGTACGAGAGGATGAAATATCAATTTCCCAACTTTCACCTTGAGGACAAGGTGGTTCTTTTAGAGCGGGGTAGTGTTACGGAACCAACCAAACCGGCCCAGGAGGGGCCGGTCCAGTTCTACAGGAGGCGAGCTAAAGCATAAGGAGGAATTTTTTTTAAATTAGTTTATATTAGGAAAGTGGATTTATTTAATTAAAAAGATTTGATTTGATATCTTTTGAATTAAATAAATAATGTCTTATATTAGGAAGTTTTTAAGGAGGTGCAGAGGGTTATTTAAAGGGCATGAAGGGGTTACGGTGGGCATGCTTGATTTATGTTCTATTGGAGTTCTCTTGGGTGTCGTGGGCTCTAGACTTCTTGTCTAGAGATTGAGAGAGAATGATCCTCCTCTTGAATTGAGGATCAATTGTATCTTTGTTTCGTTCTTGCTTCGCTTTGCTTTTTATAAAGACTATCTATCGTTTGATTGCTTTTCCATCAAAATATTCTTGTGTTTTCTCGTTGTTTTCCAAAATTTGTAGGTTTGCTTGCGAACTCAAGTATTTCCCGTTAGGGTTACTTGCGAACTCAAGTATTTCCTATCAAATTCTCAGGTGCATGAGTGGCTTCACTCTTAGAGATATAATGCGAAAAGGCTATATACGTGAAAGGGTTGGAGTAGCTCCAATGGTAGATAAGATTAGAGAGTGTCGCCTTCAATGACCCGGTTAGGAATGTATATGTATTGGATTTGGCCTGTGTTAAGAAGGTAGAGGTAGACCTAAAAAGATTTGCCTAGAAAATATTAGAAATGATCATTTTTTATTAAATTTAAATAAGAATTTGACTCTTAACATGACACAATAAAAAAAATGATTCATGTAGTCGACCCCACATAGTGGGATAAAGGCTTGATATTATTGTTGTTGTTGAATTTTACTAATAAATTATTTATTGATTTATGTTTCCTAATTTTCACACAATCATCTCAATAATTTCAACTTTAACATATGCTTGCTTTAGCTATAAAAAATTATTTTACTAAATATAACTTGGTCCCATACAACATCACCAACCAAATTACAACTTTATAAAAATTTCCCATCGAGTCTCCATAATCTCCTTTTCAAGCATGTATTTTTAAAGGTGCATTTCAATTTTAACAAACCAACGTTAAATCTCAAAGTTAAACCCACATCCATATCTTCATTCTTTAACATATTAGATCCCAAATACTTAACCTGTCACACCAAGATATTATTTTAACTTCTAATACTATTGATTGATAATTATTAATATTAAACCCATCCAAACTGTATATAATAAGTTTTATCTTTGTTCTATTAATTATAAAGAACTCCATCTTCTAAACATTTCTCCATCATTCTAATTTTTCACTGACCTCAACAAATGTGTTTCAGGTATGAATTATGCAATCTATAAAATGAATCACCAAAGACGCCTACTTTGTAAACAAATCCATAATCAATAAAGAAATGAACTCATTGTTAAATCTTGATGTGATGCTACTAAATTTGAAAAAAAAAAAACTTTACAACTATTTCTAATACCAATCAATGTATAAAGTCTACAAATAACAACTTTTAATTTTGCATTTTTACTGTTAATGTGTAACATATCATTGCCACACATTGTTCTATCTTTTTACGCACCAAATCAAATCTCTTAATACTTAATTACATGCTTTCGCAGTATCAATAAAAATTATATAAAGATCATTTTTCTAATTCTAATAATTTTCATCAAATTTATATGATTTTTAATAACATAAATGCAAAATTCATTTTAACATAAAGATGTTGATGACAAAGGGACAACATATTAACTAGGAACTGACATATTTCTATATTGTTGCGGCGGTAAATATTCTAATAACACAAAAAAAAAAAACGGTGTGTTTAGCCAGGAAACAAGGGAAGATTCAAAACCCAACCCAAATAGCTGCACTTATTCTAATGTAAACACTAATGATAAAAATATTAAACATGAAAACAACTATTTAAGCATATGAAAACCACCCAAAGTGCACGTGCTTCTGTTTTTTTAAAAATGCTTTCAGATATAGGTAGAAGTTCACGAGATAAATAACAGGAACAAGTATGAATACAAGCATTAACAATGAAAATTACAAGTAGCAACCTTCTACATAAAGTCAAGGTAAATCAGAATTAAGTTTTATGGGCAATTGATACTGGAAATAATGAAAAACCAGGGTAAAACAAAAAAAACTTTTATTTAAATATTATTTTCAGAACAAGAGAGAGAGAGAGAGAGAGAGAGAGCAAGGTAAACTTACAAGAAGATAAGCTCCAAAAGTGCTGCTGAAGATGAACAGAAGACCCCCAAGCCCTTTGAGAGCTATGGTTGCAGCAATAACATGCTTCATCTATAAAATCAAACTCTAGATGTTAGACATTGCAGATTTATGAAATTGCATAATTTCTTATCAAATATACGAAGCACAGCATTTACACGTGATAAGATGTAAAAAACATATAACTACTCACATCAATATGTGGTGCTACTAATCCCAAATGGGATGCCACATGCTTTGTCAACTGGTTGAACTTGGGCCTTAGTGTCTTTGCTGCTGGTCCACCGTCACTTCCAAATTCAATAAACCTGAAAATAAATTCAAAGTTAAGAGAAGCACAAAAAACGAAACAAGAAAGCTACAAAAAGGACCATGCAAATGACAACAATGAGCCATCAAGATGCAACCATGATGCGGGTTCATTCATGGAATTAGCAAACATATCAAACCCAGTAACAATGAATTCTCTCACTCCCTTCCCAACTCCAGAACGCCACTCTTTTATGAAGTCTAACTACAACAGCCTTCAAGAAACACGTGCTCTAATTTCAACAAAAAAATCCATAAAATTGCTCCAGCGTCAAACACACATTTATGAAATGGAAAATTGGGTGAAGCCAAGGTTTAAAATTGCACAACTAGGAATTAAGATTTTTTTCATAGTGAGGCAAGGCATAAGCCTCGAAATATTTTGAAACATAAGCCTAAAAATCCATAAATTGCACGAAGTAATAAGTATTGTATATACATTAAATTAAAATATAAAAGAAAAAAGTAACATATTAACTTCATAACCTATTAACATATTAACATCATGACATAGTAAGAAGTAATAAGTTGCTCAAATTATTGAGAAAAGAGGTGATGAAGGTGAAGGGGTGGCAGCACAACAACAAGGTGATGCAACAAGATCGGATGCAAGTGAGGGTCCTACGGCATGTGGCTGCAAAATTTTGGACATTTGATTTTTCTCAAGTTTGGTTTGGTTTAACTATAATATATATATATAATGTATATTGTAAAACCTAATTTTTTTAGGCTTATACCTCTTCTAAAATTGTGCCGAGGTGCGCCTTACCCCAATTGAGGCGTACGCCTTATTTTCTTTTTTAATTATGTTGAGGTGAGCCTTGAGGTAATTTTAAACCATGGGTTAAAACAATAGACGTTCACAAAGAAACAGCACGTGATATTTGCGTACAAGCTTCAATTCTATTTTTCAAAACCTTCTTCAACACCTAATAAGCATAATCAGTACAAACCCATTAATGAATCAATCATGGACCTTACATCAATTGTTCTCATGGGATCAGCCAACATCCCAACTCACCAACAATTAAATCTAGCAATCTTTCCTCACCATTTTTAAAGGTTGGCAACTTATTGAAAGCAATAAATGCTATCAAAGCACCAAAACCGATAAGCGTTAGATATCAAAGTTTTCTAGAATGACAAGCAGTAATTATAATCTTTCTTTTTAATTTTTATTTTAGCATGAAATAACCTAACATGTCAATTTTAGCAAATTTAGCTAAACATCTAGATGTCATGAAAACAAAACTTAAATATCACTAAAAAAAATTATTAAGACCATCATTTACAAAATGTTATGAAAATTGCACCTCACCTTGGCTTGAAGAGACGTATGCCTCAATAGGGTTAATGTGCATCTACGCAATTTGTAGGAGGCAAAAGCCTTAATAAGTAGGGTCTTGTTGATTCACAAAATTAATATAACAAATAAATTCTTTTGTTATTTCTCTACACCTAAAACTTAAAAAAAAAAACAGAACCGATAATAAGAATCACATGCATCTCGACTCCCAGCTGCGCGACACACTGGCACCCAATGCCACTCACACTCATAGCTATAACATAGGATGTGGCACGAGAGAAAACAACTCACTATAATAATAATTTAATGAAACCCATCAAGTATTGAGTGAGTAAGGCTTTTGAATTCATAAATTATAATCTTAATGACTTAGACTTATTGTTAATGTTAAATTGGGAGTGGGAGAGTTATGATATTAGTTTGATTTTTGTATGTTATTATTTATTATTATTAATTAATTTAATGGTTCAATTATGAGATTTGCACCTTGAGACTTACGCTTGTCTAATGGACAAAAAATATCTCAATACCCAATTATGCAATTTCAAACCTTATTAAAGATGTCATCATGCCAACCAGCTAGCATCTACTAAAGATTTTGGGGAGAAATTTTACTTTTCTTTTCTGTGACGGTTAGGGAAGAAAATGGGTCAACAAAAATTGGATAGCAGAGCTTGCATGAAAAAGAAAAAAAAAAGATCAAGAGCAGACAGATGGGCTAAGGTCATTTCTTTATTTCTCTTTCAAAAGATTCAAAATGATTAAATTCATTGTGACTTTATACTTGTTGGTAGATAATGTGCATAAAAAACATGCGATAAGAAAAAACTCTCCCAAAAAAGCACCTGAAATTTGAGACGCCGACAAAACACTAGTAACTTTTACATTAGGAATTTGTCAATACCCAAAAATTTCAGATGCCGCTACGCCTTAACAAGCTCGTGAGGTGATACTGCCTCAAAAAATATGGGTAGCAAAGTAATTCATTTGTGTAGCACATTATAGTATAGATTGAATAGTTCCCTTACTATATAAATAATGTGATCACACATTCTATGATTAGAAATACAAAAACCCAGCTAACAAATGACCTTCTGATAGGCTGAAAGTTAAACGGCTCATACAATACTTTAGCTCTGCATTGGAAGCAAACAAAAGTTTCACAACGAAGTCTACACCCTACTTTGGACATGTTAAGTATAACCAAGACAAGAGCTTTGCACATTGGAGAGAGACAAAAAGGTATACAACATTCTTTCCTAAAATTAGACACATAAAAGTGGCAAAGAAGTTCAAGTTGTACTTCTTAGAATGCATCTTTACTTTTACATAACAGTAAATACGTTAATCAATTTGGTCAACATCATCAATAACACAATTTCAATGCTGCATTCGGTATAGTTCTTAATTATTGATGTTATGTTTGAAACATAATTAACATGATTTTTTTACCCAACGCAACACTAAACCCAAATCAGAATCTACGCCCCTAATAGTAGTTTAATAATTCTACACTGATCACTAATTAACTAACTAATTAAATATTAATCACAGTGGACAAAATTTTTAATCCATCAAATATTCAGCAACCACTTTTCCATGATTAATAACAATACGATTACTAGTTAATTTACAAGATTAAAAAAAATTAATTAACAGTAAATCTCTCCTTGATTGCCACATCAGGCAGGTGTTGCTTACAGCAATTGGTGGTGAAGGGGGTTAATAAACTAATCATACCCCCTTCCAAATAAAACTTTTGATCAATCATCATATTTGTAGCAAAATGAATGAAACAAATTCAAATTCAATTTCAATTTCACCAGTACAAAAATGTTTCTAAAAAGTGAAGTCAACCCACTGGGGTGAGAAGAAAGGGTTTGTTAGAACACTCCACAACATAGTGTAGGGTTATTCCATGAGATAAATTGACTATAAATTATAGACTATGTTATGCTGGTATATTTGAAGAGTGTAGAGAATACAATGAAGAAATTACCCTAACATATAATTATCAATCTTTTAAGAAAGGTTGCTAGGAGAGGCAAATAAGAACTCTTTAATGAGCAATACCTACGGTGTGATAAGACAGCTAGTTTCATTAATAAGATAATCATAAAAATCTTAATCAAGTTTAAAAATAGTTCATAAATTATTAATAAGGAGACTTAGTGAAGTGAGAAATTACAAATAAGTTATCAAGGAAGCAAAATGTTTTCTAAACAATAGTAAAAAATTTAAAACTATCAACTTATAATAACTGTAAGAAAACATGAAGTCTTGCAAAGCAAATAAAAAAGCATAGCAAAAGAAATAATTTTTGATAGATTATAACAATAGGCTTCACAGTTCTCACCAAAGAGAAAAAAAATTATATAACAACGAGGCAGAGCTAAGAGAGCTAGAAGCTTTGATCAAACCAGATGGATTAGAAGCAAATTGTTAGACCGGTCCAATTGGACCGGTCCAGCCGGGACCGGCCCAGGCGGAACGAGGCGGACAATGTCCGCCTCCCGCTACAGGCGAGCGCACCGTAAGCCTCCCAAGGAGCAATTTAGGAAGGAATTTTGAGGGGTTTGAGAGGGAAATTTGAATATAGGGACTGTTTAGGGATTTCCTTTTGATTTGTATGCATTAAATACTTTGTTTTCCTAGGGTTAGGGCATCTTGAATTTGGCTGAAATTTGAGATCTCTTAGGTCTTTTGGGCTCTAGCGGCGTCTAGAGATTTGGGAGAGAAAGATCCTCCTCTCGAATAGAGGATCAATTGTATCTTGCGGTTTTCCATTCCCTTTCATCAAATAATACAAATTATCTACTGTTTTCGTGTTTTCGTGTGGCTTTTGGTGGAGATTTCTCGCTGTTTTCCGAAGATCGATAGGAATTACTTGAGATCTTCAAGTGTTTCCTATCAAATTGGTATCAGAGCGTTGTCTTGGGACCATCGGCGACTGAAATTATAAAATTTTAGCGGTGAAATCTCATCCGGAAGAAGATCTTCTCGTGGTTCTTGGGAAGAAATATGGCCGAGAAGAAGGTTGAAGTTTTGGAAGGAGAAATTGCGCAACTTAAATCAGAGTTGGAGGAAAAATGGTCTGATTTTCAAAATCAGATTTCATCCAATAATAAAAGGATGGAAGAGAAGTTCGCCGTGATGGAAGAGATGTTGAAGAAATTGCTTGAAGCCAAAATCAAACCAGTGACATCGGAAGCAAAGGAAACTATCGGCGGCCATGGAAGAGATGGGAACCCTAACACGTTTAGGGGAAGGGAAAATCCAGAAGTGAAGATCCTGGAGGGAGAAGATGGAATGCCTCCTCTAGAACCACTTTCTAGAGAGGAGAGGAGCAGTGACTACGCAAGAAGGGGTGCTGAATTTGAAAGGAGAGGATGATTTTGATCACCAGGGTGCTGATTTTGAAAGAAGAAGAGGGGATTTTGATGAAGGGTTTGGTTATGATCGCCGGAGGGAAGATCGTGACAATTGGGGAGCACCTCCTCTTCAAGGAATGGGAGGTTATGGAGGATTTAGGGGAAATTGGTGTGACCCGAGGGTAAGGAAACTGAAGATGCCACAATCTTTGAGGGGGAGGATGCGCACGGGTGGATCTACAAGGTAGAAAGATATTTCGCCGTCAATGGGTTGACAGAAAAGGAGAGACTAACGGCGGCGGGCCTATGTTTGGAAGGGAAGGCTTTATCTTGGTATCAGTGGAGGGACATGCGACGACCCATACGGAGTTGGAGAGAGTTCAAGGATTGTTTCGTAGAACGTTTCCGAACTGGCAGGGGAGGAGACTTCTACGAGCAGTTCTTCGCCTTGACACAGGAGGGTTCAGTGACGGAGTACCGGGAGAGATTCGAGTACCTTGCTAGCCGATTGGACCGCCTTCCTGATACAGTGCTCGAGGGAAATTTCATGAAGGGGCTGACACCAGAGATCCGGGCAGCGGTTAGAGTAATGAGGCCTCGTGACTTGGGAGAGGCTATGGAACTAGCACAGTTGGTGGAGGATCAGAGGCACCTGGAGAAAGGGGTGGAAGGCAGCAGCTCAAAAGGCACGTACAGGATGGCCACCACCTTTTTGACACCTAAGGAGCCGACACCGGGTATCTTTCGGGAGACTCCGAAGGAGAAGACTGCCGGCGGAAGACCTGGGGACAACTTCAAGAAGCTCACAGAAACAGAATTACAGGAGAAGAGGACGAAGGGGATATGTTTCAGATGTGATGAGAGATATACGTCGGGGCACAGATGTAAGGACCGAACTCTTCAGGTTCTTGTTGTTTGTGATGAAGAAGGATGGGAGGATGGTGTCGTCTTTCCACCTTGCGGACAAGGTGGATCTTTGGGAGGGGAGTATTGTTAGACCGGTCCAGCCGGTCCAGCTAAGACCGGCCCAGGCGGAACGAGGCGGACAATGTCCACCTCCCGCTACAGGCGAGCGCACCGCAAGCCTCCCAAGGAGCAATTTAGGAAGGAATTTTGAGGGGTTTGAGAGGGAAATTTGAATGTAGGGACTGTTTAGGGATTTCCTTTTGATTTGTATGCATTAAATACTTTGTTTTCCTAGGGTTAGGGCATCTTGAATGTGGCTGAAATTTGAGATCTCTTAGGTCTTTTGGGCTCTAGCGGCGTCTAGAGATTTGGGAGAGAAAGATCCTCCTCTCGAATAGAGGATCAATTGTATCTTGCGGTTTTCCGTTCCCTTTCATCAAATAATACAAATTATCTACTGTTTTCGTGTTTTCGTGTGGCTTTTGGTGGAGATTTCTCGCTGTTTTCCGAAGATCGATAGGAATTACTTGAGATCTTCAAGTGTTTCCTATCACAAATATAATAAGATCTTAATCAATGATGAAGCCATGAAGAAAATATAGAACTTCTACTTTAGACAACTATTAAATGAAGGTTATAGGAAGGAAAAAAAAAAAGCAATTTGGAACTGGAAGAGTATAATAAATAAAATAATAATGTATATTATAAATTGATAAAAAATGAAATAAAATTAGCTCTAAAGAACATGATTAAAGATAAAGTATGATCTGAGTGAGATACCCTTTAATATTTGGAGAGTTATACAACATAATCCAGTGGTTTTGCTGTTAAATATTTTTGACAAAATTTTAAAGACAGGATATCAAAAGTTAGGATATCAATAATCTTGGTCACATTATTTAAGCACAAAATAGATGTTCAAGATTATGCTAATTATCAACAACAAACAACAAAAACAACAACAACAAGCATTTATCCCACTATGTGGGGTCGGCTACATGAATTCTTTTTCTCCAGTTTGTCCTGTTGATAGTCAAAATCTCCTCTAAATCTAATAAAGAAATGTCATTTCTAATATTTTCTAACCAAGTCTTTTTAGGTTTACCTCTATCTTTCTTAACATAAGTCAAATCCAATGCATCTAACCGGGTTATCGGAAGGCCACCGTTTTATGTGACCAAACCATCTAAGGCAAACCATCTAAGGCGACTCTCTCTAATCTTATATTCCACTGGAGCTACTCCAACCTTTTCACGTATATGCTCATTTCATATCCTGTCTTTAAGGGTAAAGCCACTCATCCACCTGAGCAACCTCATCTCTGCAACACTTAACTTAATATTATGCTTCTCTTTTAATGGCCAACATTCTGCACTATAAAGCATTGCAGATATCATTACCATCTTATAGAATTTTCCCTTAAGTTTGAGAGGAATTTTTCTATCACACAACAAGCACAATGCATTTCCTCCACTGCAAACATCCAACTTTAATTCTACTAATAATATCCTCATCTATTTCACTATCACTCTGAACAATATACCCAAGATATCTAAAAGGTATGCTCTTATGAATGATTTGATCGTCCAAAGCTACAATCCCCCCACTAGATCTATCATTACTAAAATTACACTCCATATATTCAATTTTAGATCAACTCAAATGAAAGCCTTTAGACTCTAAGGGGCTGTTTGGCAACAAGTGGGATTTAACTTTAGTGGGATTTAATAAATCCTGTAAATCTGGATTTTGTAAATCCAAAATGTGTTAAATCCTAAAAACTGTTTGGTATGTCAAATGTTAAATCCTGTTAAATCCTGAGAAACTGTTTGGTAACATATATCAGGATTTATGACGGTTAGGGATTTAAATTTAAAGGAGATATTTATGAAATCAAGATCATCAAGATTATTGCATAAAACATAATAAAATCAACTTGAGTTCATACATTCGTGTTTTAAACTTGAGTTACTTATTAATTTTAATTTTAATTAAGACTAATAAATCATAATTATGAATACTATAATTAGGGTATTATTTTCATAAATATTTTATTAATAACTAATTATTTAATTAAATTTACACCACTAATCATTTAATTAAGTAGTTAATAGTTATATTTTAAATTAAATCTATTAAGCAATTAAATTAATGCCTAATTAAGAAATTCATAATTAATCTAATCCTCGTCTGCGGGCTGGCTTTCCTCTTCGGTTTCTCTGTTGCCGTTCGCGTGAGGTAGAGCTTAGCTCTTCGTCTTCGCCGGTTCGCGTGGGGTGGGGCTTCAAACGATTCGCTCGTCCGACGTTGTTTCTGTCCGATCGGAAGTTGCGCCGGGAGCTCGCCGCGAAGGCAACGATATTTGTCCCCTTATCGGTTGTTCCGTCGCTTCTTCGGCTCCTTCGTGGCTGTTCGACTTCACTCCTTCGACGACTTTCCCTTCCTGTTGGATCGGAAGTTACGACATTTTGATCGGAAGCAACAACGAGAGCTCGCTGGCTGTGAAGGTAACTTTCTCCCTTTCGCGCGCTTCTTCGGCTAAATCCCATTAAATCCACCGAACCGAGGGATTTAGTAAATCCGGGATTTAAGCCATAAATCCGGGATTTACGGAATCCCGGGAATTAACGCGTGCACAAAAACCATTTGGCTGGATTTAGCATAAATCCGACTTAAATCCCGCGGTAAATTCGATACCAAACAGCCCCTAAGGTTGACCTCCATAATTCAAATTTACCTTCAACTCCCTCTCTAGTTTTATCAACAAGAATAATATCATCAGCAAAAAGCATACACCAGGGTATAACCTCTTGCAAATGTCTAGTGAGAACATCCATGACTAAAGCAAAAAGATATGGGCTTAAGGCTGATCCTTGATGTAATCCAACTGAAATAGGAAAATACTTGGTCAAACCACCTTGTGTTTGAACACAAGTAATAACTCCTGCATACATATCCTTAATGACTTGAATATAAGCATTATTAACCCCTTTCTTATGTAGAACTCTCCATAGCACTTCTCTTGGAACTTTATCATATACTTTCTCTAAATCAATAAAAAACATATGTAGATCCTCCTTATTCTCTCTATACTTGTCCATCGAACCTCTCAATAAATGTATAGGTTCCATAGTAGACCTACCTTGCATGAATCCAAATTGATTTTGAGAAACATTATGCTAATTATCAAGGAGTCAAATTTATTAGTCAAGCAATGAAGCTATAATAGAAAGAATGGAACAAAGAAAAATTATATCAATTTTTGAGAATTAATTTTGTTTTTCATGACAAGAAGATCTACAATGAAAGCAATTTTGTATCAAGACAACTAGTAGTTAAATATTAAAAAAAAAGATAGTCT
Source organism: Dendrobium chrysotoxum (assembly GCA_019925795.1). Taxonomy (NCBI): domain Eukaryota; kingdom Viridiplantae; phylum Streptophyta; class Magnoliopsida; order Asparagales; family Orchidaceae; genus Dendrobium; species Dendrobium chrysotoxum. The sequence continues at coordinate 36,199,514 of CM034304.1, read as the reverse complement.
TCATATGATTTTTATTGATCTTGAGAAAACATATGATCCAATGCCACAAAAAATAATTTGACTCCCATTATGTAAAGGATATCAAAAGTATGTTAAAGTTATTGAATATATATATGATAGAGAAATGAATAGTATTATAGGCAATTAAGGAGTGATAAAAATTTTTTTATAATAAAATTACATTAAGGATCCACATTGGGTCCATATCATTTTGTATTCTATCACTACACTTTTGATTTGTTTGTGGTAAATTTTAATGCATCATGAGTACAAAATCCCTTAAAAGCACACCAACATATATTACAAAAGCCAATTTGGTAATTCTTAAAAATTTTGTCATTGGCAATACTTCTATGATCTTCCTATTACCTTTTCTTCTTTTTTTTAATTTCTCTCAACATATGATCTATATATTTATCGGCTACTAAAATTAACTTACTCGCTCATTGTACACCCGTTTTCCTTTGCTATCACAAGATGAACAAACAAGGACAATGAATCATAACCATTAATAAAAATTTTGGGGGCTTAGTTGGATACTCGAGCTCCGTTAACCTTACATTGTCAAGAATACGCACTTCAATTACTAAAAAATTCACAATCTATAAATCCATTCAAGAAATAGAAGACAACTCAAGAAATGAAATTTATAATCAACAACATTATTTGGGATACACAAGAATAATCCCAAGTTGGCAACCAAAAAACACAACAAAAAGAAGTGGTTCATAGTTTAAAAGCTCAAAAAAGAGATTAACACTAGCAATCCAAATTGCCAAGGCACACAATCATGATTACTATATACCGATGGAGAACAATTAAATATTCCATTATTAACAGCATCAAAAAGAGATCAAGCACAAATTTAGTCATACAGGTTATGCTAAAGTACTAATAAAAAGTTGAAATTAGCCACAAACATTTAAAAAAAGAATATAAATAAATTAAAGGGAAAAATGTCTATATGGCTAACTCTTTGTTCTCAACAACATTATTAAAATGGAATTGATTGTTTGCCCACGCTCTTAGGCAAGACCAATTGAGGCTACAATGCTTCACACCACTCCAAGACGGGACCAACATTAAAGGGTATCACAAGCGCTTTACCTAAAAGCATCAAGCAATGAAGTGTCTAGCCATGATTCAAGAGATTATTGCTAATAATTCAAAATTGAAGGCGAGTTGTTATTTAAGATAATAATTTGATGTGTTAATGTGGAAACAACATCACAAATAGGATAAACAAGAATGTGGTTAACCCATTAGTCACAGGCCCGTTCTACCTTCCTGGAGGAAAAAATATCTTATTAAGGATGGAAAAGGATCCCATATGTAATGCATGGAAGGGACAGACAATTATATTTCAAAAAGTTGAAAGAAGCACTTCCTCACTAACGTTCACCGTAACCTTATGAAATGCAAGATGAGATAGCACTCAAATCCAAATACAAATGGATGCAGCTGAAAACATGGCACATGAGAGTCCTGCAAATTAAGGCTCAAGGGGCAGGATGATATCTACAACCTTACACCTGCATTGGATAGACTACTTCACCATGATCGAAACCATAGGCATCCAGATCATAACAAAGGTAACCCAACCATTTAGCAGTATCAACCTTCTCAGAACCATTCAAAAATTTAAATTACAAGAAAAAGTAAGTCAATCAAGACAGTGTTAACATTCAGTAAGAAAAAGATCAAATCTTGAGAGTGCTTACTCAATAACAACATTTTATCGCAAATCAAACTAACTAGGATCGCAAGTATAAGCTTGCAAAATGAGGCTTTTGATAAATTATGGTAGAAAGTGCTTATACAACCCCCACTAAAATGAATCGTCCAAAAATAACCCAGAGAAAGCCATAAACTAACGATGTATTAATGAATCTCACAAAAAATGAAGGGCCTGTAACCTCATATTAGCAGCCAACATACAAAACTTGAAACATAAAGCAATCTGGTTCAAAGGAAGCGTTTGATATCCCCAAGCAATCACGAATTATCATCCAATAAAAACATTTTAAGCGCTTAGCATTCATTCATTTGTTATCCCCCGTCACTTCCCGTCCATTCAAACAAACTAGTTGCCTACAAATAACTCCCAGATCTAAAATCAAAACTTAAATTCTGTAGAAAGCCCTCTACAATAACACAAAGGTCAACCCCACCTAGAACGGCTAAAACAGCCGATGCTACAATGAGACATTTAATTGCAAATAGATCTGAGCCAAAAGACAAACTACAACCAAACACCAACAAAACCCCTTGCCGCCCTACAACTCAAACATTAACGGGCCAGCCGCACAATCATGGAAGCGATCCAAACTTAGAAATAGAAACAAATATCCTAGTGTCAATAAAAAAAATAAACCAAAACCCTAGATCGACGAAGCCGGTTCCAAGTTAAAGAAAGCGCAGATCTAACACAAAGAAGAAGCTTCGCGGGACCATAAAGCTAGACATAGAGGATTAAAGATGATCAGCTTACTCCTGGTATGCGGAAAGAAGGAAGACGGAGGCGAAGAGCACCCTTCCCGCGAAAGAGACGAACCCCATCTCCAGAAAAGTAACCGAAGAACGTGATGCAACACAGAGAGACGAAGAAGGAGAGGAGATCTCGCTCTGGAGATCGCTCCGATCCGACTCTCCGAAGACTTGACAGTGGAAGAGTCTGCGGCTTGGAATCCGGGAGGAAAAAAAGGACTACTCGGATTGGCCTTAAAAGCATACGACACGGAAAGGGAACTAGCGGCGAGTCTCGACTGGTTATTTTCACGCCCTAGATCTTCTTAAAATTTTCGGGAATGCCACAATGGATTTATTAGGGCACTTCCCCTTTTTTTTCTCTTTGAAAATATATTATTTTTTAAAACGCAAAAAATAAAAGGAGATTTACATACATATCATTTTATACTATTCTATTTATATATTTAACACTTAAAACTTTAATATTACATATATATATCACATTTAGTTCATTTTTCATATCAAATGTAAGTGATAAAAATGAAATATATAAGTGATAGGAAAGAAATATAAGTGGTATATTTGATATTAAAATAATATAGAGTGGTATGTATGTAATATTAAAATTTTAAGTATTAGATATGTAAATAGGCTGTTATAAAGTGAAATGTATGTAAATTTCCCAAAAAGGAAATATAAAAACTCTATATAATGCATAAAAATAAAATTTTAATTATATAATTCTAAATATTATAAGTAATATAATAATTCAAAATGAATTCACTTCTTCATTAGTTATTATATTTATATTTTTATTTTAATACAAATAATGATGATGGATGGTCTGCTAGAAATTTCTCCCTCTTTCTAGAGGATGCATTTTTGAAGATATATGCTTGCGAAATTTTCGCTCAATATTTAGAATCTCCATGTAGCACACCCAGGAGATGTTACTAAGAGTCATTTAAGGATAATATTTTTTAGACATTATCATATTAATATTACACACATCAATCACAATTGTGGTAGACATAAGAACAATGTGGAGTACATTAAGGCTTCGTTTGGGACTACTTTTGTGCTGCTTCCTAAAACGGCTTTCTAGTATAAAATTTTCTAATGCAAGAGATTTTTGTACTAGAAAGCTGTTTTAGAAAGCAATAAAAAAGCTGTCCCAAACGAAACCTAAATCTTATGAAGTTTTTCTAAATTTATACATTCCTCTCATTTCAAAGTACTATAAGGCTTCGTTTGGGACGGCTTTCTTATTGCTTCTAAAAGTAATTTTCTAATACAAAAATTAAAATTTTTATATTAAAAAACTGCTTTAAGAAGCAGTAAGAAAGCCGTCCCAAACGAACCCTAAGTATAGTGTATATAGCTTCAAAAAGTCATATTCGTCATCAAGCTCTACAACCTTAAGCTTCATTTGGGACAATTTTTTTATTGTTTTTTAAAACAGCTTTTTAGTACAAAAATTTTTAGTTCAAAAAAATTTTGTACTTGTTGCGGACTCAAATATACGCGGCGATAGATTTTAATTTTTCGTCTCAGCGTTGTACGTATATTCAGCACACAAACAGAATTGAAATAGAAACACCAGGATTTTTACGTGGAAAACCCTGGAAAGGGAAAAAACCACGGGGCCATGCCCAGTTGAAAGAGTTCCACTAGTGTTGTTTGAAATACAAGGCTGATTCGTCCTTTAAATTCAGGACGATCAGATTACAACTAGTATCAGTTACAAGGACAAGTAGAGTTCCGATGTCACTCGGGGTGTCGAGCAGAATTCCGGCGTCACTTGGAGAGAAGTCCGGCGTCACTTGGAGAGAAGTCCGGCGTCACTCGGGCGTCGGGTAGAATTCCGGCGTCACTTGGAGAGAAGTCTGGCGTTACCCGGGCGTCGGGTAGAATTCCGGCGTCGGACAGAATTCCGACGTTGCTCCTGTGTTGGGCAGAGCTTTGTCGTCCCTCGGGCCCCTAGTGGTGCTTCGGTGGTGATCCGGCGGTGTTCTGGCGGTGGTCGAGGAGGAGCTATTCCCTCCTAGGCTTCTCTTCTCTTCTTCTTCTTTTCTTCTCTTCTTGGCTTGGGTCCCCTCTTAAGAGAAATGAGGGGCTATTTATAGTTTTTCTGGAGTGGCATAGCCCGTAAATATGTGAGGGATCAGGGGCAAATAGGGAGTGATCCGGATGAACGGCCGATATTGAATCCCTTGATCATGAACCGTTTATCGAGCATTTGAAGGTCTTAATGATGTCAGAATTCTACAATATTGGGCTCGTTGGATTCGTCTCGTCGAGACGCTCGATTTGACTATAAGCTCGTCAAAATCGGAGACCGTTTGGTAACTCAAATAGCTGTTTGATGCTTCCAACAGCGCTTCGGGTACTTGATTTGGACTCATTTGGGCTCGGATTGAGTCGAATTTGGTGTTGTTGGATTCGTATTTCCGAGACGCTCAGTTCGACTATAAGCTTGTTGAAATTGGAGTTTAAATGGTCTCCAAATTAATTTTTGAAGTTTCCAACTTGAGTTTTTCCTTGAGATTCGTGCCCGATCAAGATGATTTTTTGGCGATATATCAGTTGCCCCCCTATTTTTGGACGTCGAAGCTCCACGAGTCCAAAAATACTTGTTCCGGTATTTTATATTGGCCGAATCGCAAAAAATTGCGTTCCAAAAATTAAATGCTTGCTCGAACTCAATCATAGAGGCCCCGTTGAGCTCCGAAAGTGTCAAAATTGAGTCAGGAACGTCGAAAAACGTATTCGGGGACCCCAAAAACGTCGAATTTGGACCGTCAGGGCCCGAAATCGGAGCCCGGGAACGGGTAGGCGGCCGCACCGGCCGAACCGGCCGGCCGCCGCCGCCGCCGCCGCCGGCGGCGCAGAACCGCGCCGGAGCGCGCTCGGCCCGCGCTGGGCCCGCCCGAGGCCTGCTCGCGGCCCGCCCTCGGCCCGCGCCTGGCCCGCGCGGTCTGGCTGGCCGCGCCTGTTGGCCGCGCCCCTTGGCTGGGCGGTTTGGCCGGCGGTTAGGGAAACCGCCGGCCGGTTTTAGTAATAAAAAATGTTTTTTTTTTTTTTTTAAATGGGGCCCGAAAAATTCCGAAAAAATCCCAAAAAATTCCGAAAAATTTGAAAAATTTCAGGGAATTTAATAGAATTTTGGAATCCTCCCCCCCTTAAGGAAAACTATAAATAGACCCCCTATGGCCTAGTAGAAACTCGCCCCTTCTTCCTTTCTTCCTCTGGCTTTCTAGCTTTTGGCATTCTGAGGCTTTCCGCCATTTTTAAGTAGGTGACTTTCCCTACTTGACTTGGCGCCCCTCTTTTTGTGCAGAAGTTAGCGGCTTTCTCCCTTCTTCCCCCCGTTCTTCCTCCATTTTTCTTCCTACTTCGGAGGCTTTTCGCAGTCTTTCGTAGGTGACTTTCCCTACTTAGATCTGCGCCCCTCTTTAGCGAAGGAAGCAAAAATGGGTGATCTTGCCTCCTCTAAAGTTCCTTCAGAAGACCGTCCTGTGCAACGGTCTGAAGTTCCAAAGAGGGCCCAGAAGGCGCCGAAGGCCGACGATGTGATTTCTACCGTCACTGAGGACTCCTTCATTTCATTTAGGAAAAAGTTTCATTTTCCTAATGATTTAGTGATGAAGGTGCCAGCCAGAACTGATCGTGCCTGCTTTCCTCCTCCTGGATATGTGACGGTGTATGAATTTAGTCTGCGAGCGGGACTACGATTTCCTCCTTCCTCCGAACTGATCGACATTCTGACGCTTTGTGGGGTATGCTTGTCTCAATTCTCCTACAGGGCAATGTCGATCGTGATGGGCCTGATCGTGCTTTTCAGAGACCGCGGAGTGGTACTTTCCTCAGAGTGCCTTTCTCGGATGGGGCGTCTCTTTAGCGATGCGCATGGACGCATTTCATTCAGGTCCAAGTGGTTGGACATCCGCACTCGAGACCCCTCGAAAGGTTGGGTTAGCAACTTCTTTTATGTGCAGAATGATTGGGGTCTTCAGGAGAAGTGGGGGAAGTTGAAAGAGCTTCCTGTCCCCCTTCATATCGGAGCAGAAGATTTGCTGAGGATACTCAAACTCCCTGATTTGGATGCTCTACACTACGAGGTGCGTTACTTGAGTAGATATGTAGATGAGGAGTACTTGTTCAAGGTCGGATTATCTACTCAAGCAGGGAGATCACATGCTCAGATGTTGAAGAAGTCTGTTAGAGTTCCAGAAGTGGTCCCCCAAAAGAACCACTCCAAACGACCAGGGAGCGAGGAAGGTTTGCAGGCATCGAGGAAGAAGAGGGCAGATGAAGTTTTGACAGTTGTTAGCAAAGGTCCCCGAGCCTCTCCATCCAAGTCATATATCCCAGAGGATGTGTTAAATCATCAGTGCATCGGCCGCCGACGGGCTGAGGAGTTGGTGAGTTCTCCTTCACTTTTTCTCCTTTTTTACATTTCTTAAGGAATATATTTTTGATATTTTTCTTGTCTCAGTACTCTGATTTCAAGCTTGAGATGACCAAGACTCTGAATGATTGGAACAAAGAGTTTGTGAAGGTTAAATACCTTCAGGGAGAGTATAAGAAGAAATATGACAGTAAAGTGAAGGAGATGAAGGTGGTGGAGGATCAGCTTGAGGGATGCAGAACTGAGTTGGCGAACAAGATTACTTCAGTCTCTTCTCAGAATGAGCGGATGGATCGTCTGCATATAGAGTTGGTGGAGGCACAAGCGACGATCAAGCAGCAGGAAAAGGCTCAGCAAGTCCTTGAGGCTGAGAATGAGAGGCTTCAGAGTGTACTGTCTGAGAAGGAGGCCCAGCAGTTGTCGTCAGCAGTTATTGAGGAGTTCAAGAAATCTTATGCTTTCAAGATCATTATTGAGGACCACATTCAGGAGGCTCGCAGTCATATCTATGACGTGGAGGTGAAGGCCTTGGAGGCAGAGTGCGCAGAGGATGGCTTCATCAGGGGCTTCATGAAGGGTGTTCGGACAGTACATCGCAAGACCGGAGCAGAGATCGAGGGACTGACTCCCAGCCAGGCTTCTAGTGATGCTTCTTCAGACTCTGGTGGTGAAGAGCTGGAGAGTGAGTTGCAGCGAGCTTTTGCCTTGGAGGAGGACGAGGATGATGTTGAGATTCTATAGGGTGTCTTTGATGTAGTTTTGTATCTCTTTGCTTTCTTTCTAGTGCTTGTATATATGCTCGATGTTGATGTTTCTATCTGGTGTACTTGATGTTCAGTGATATATAAAGATGTTGTTGATGTTCTTTTCTCACATGCAAATGAAATTTACCCAGTATTACTTCAGTTTGGACTTTAGTGAGCTCTCTTTTGACTTGAACAAATGTGAGGCATTCCTTTCCTTTAAAGATTTTGACCTATCCGGGGTTATTAGTGAAAGCATTTGCTCGATACCCTTAACCTGTCCGGAAAAAGGTTAGATCAACTCCCTTTGGGATCGATCATCAAATGATTTTGATATTCAAGATATCCTCCTAGGATACTTGACCTATCCGGGGTTGTTAGTCAAAGCATTTGCTTGATGACATTAACCCGTGCGGAAGAGGTCGGATCAAATCCCCCTGGGATTGATCATTCAGTGATTGAGATACAATATAGATTGTGTACTTCTCGAATCACAGAAAAAGAGTTTTGGAGAGAAGAAACATTAGCACGACGAAGTGAATATCATATTGCTTTGTAATATGAGATAACAGTTCCCTAGAATAACTTAGGGATACAAGAAAAAAGTTCTTCTATAATCAACACATAAGGGATGTACGAAAAACTTTATAATACGACTACAGGAGAAGATAAAATATAAGACAAACATAACACATAGACGAATAGCAGTATTGACTCCTACTGATAATATTTGTGAAGATTGCCCACGTTCCAAGTTCGGGGAAGCATTTTTCCACCAGCATCCTTCAGTTTGAAGGTTCCAGGCTTGACCATAGCCGTTACCAAATAAGGACCTTCCCAGAGGGGGGAGAGCTTGTTTCGCTGAGGGCCTTTTCCAGCGGCTTCAATGCTTCGTAATACTAAGTCCCCAATAGTGATAGGGCGAGGTTTCACCCTTCGATTGTAGTGACGGGCAACTCTTTGGTGGTATGCAGCGGTTCTGAGTGAGGCTTCATCTCTTACTTCTGGGAGGAGATCCAAATTTGCTCTAAGCTTCTCCTCGTTACTTTTGAAGTCGAAGGTCTGAACTCTGTGGCTAGGAACTCCGATGTCAACCGGTATGATTGCTTCTGTACTAAAGCAAAGGTTATATGGGGTTTCTCCTGTAGGAGTTCTAGCGGTGGTCCGATAAGCCCAAAGGATATTGGGGAGTTCTTCGGCCCATTGCCCCCCAGCCTTCCCTAGACGTGTCTTCAGCCCTTTCAGGATTGTTCAGTTTGTAACCTCTGTTTGCCCATTAGTTTGAGGATGGGCAACAGCTGTGTGAATGAGCTGAATATGAAAATCCCTACAAAAAGATGTAAAGATCTTCCCGGTGAATTGTGTCCCGTTATCAGTGATGATTTTTGCGGGAATGGCAAAATGGCATATTATGTTTTTCCATAAAAATTGCTTGGCATTTACTTCAGTAATCTTCGCCAAAGGTTCTGCCTCCACCCATTTGGTGAAGTAATCTACAGCCAAAATAATGAATTTTCACTGTCCAGTCGCTATGGGAAAAGGTCCCATTATATCAATCCCCCATTGGGCAAAAGGCCAGGGGCTTTGAAGGGATGCAAGCTCCAGAGCGGGTGCATGAGTGAGGTTAGAATGTAGTTGACAGTTTTCACACTTTCGTGTGAATTCGAGTGCATCCTGTTTCATTATAGGCCAATAGAATCCCTGTCTCATGATCTTGTAAGCTAACGCTCTTCCTCCCAGATGTTCTCCACATACTCCTGAATGAACTTCCCGAAACGCGTAATCAGCTTCTGATGGTGGGAGACACTTGAGGTATGGCCCAATGAAGGAGCGCTTATACAACTCGTTGTTGATAATGGTGAAATTCGCAGCTCGTCTCCGAAGTCGTATTGCAGCTATAGGATCTTCGGGTAGTATCCCATCTTTCAGAAAAGATAAGATGGGTTCGATCCAAGACATCTCTCTTGGCTCGTCAATTGACTGTATGACCCATGGACCCTGAATGCTTGGAAAGTGGATTTCCTCGATACATCTTCTCTTATAGATGTCCCCCGTTGTTGATGTAGCAAGTTTAGAAAGAGCGTCCGCTCTTGCATTTTGTTCTCGGAGGATATGTATGATTTGATGCTCCCCTATACGGGCTAAGAGTAGCCTTACAATGCTACAATATTGAGCCAATTGTGGGTTGTGAATATCAAAATCCCCCTCCACCTGAGAGGCGACTAGTTGGGAATCAGTGTGGGTTATTAGGTTCTGGACTTCACAGTCAATTGCTAGTCTTAACCCAGCAACAAGGGCCTCATATTCTGCTATGTTGTTGGTTGCCGGGAACTTGAGTCGAAGCCCGTACTCCAGGGTAACCTTCTGTGGAGAGATTAATAAAATTCCAGCCCCAGCCCCAGAACTCCCTGAAGCTCCATCGACGTACAACATCCAGCATGGAGAAGAAGGTGAAGCACTCGGTTGTACATCAGATACTGGAACGGTGCATTCAACTATGAAATCTGCTAGTGCTTGAGATTTAATATCAGGTCTAGGCAAGTAGTGGATATCAAATTCTCCGAGTTCTACAGACCACTTAACAAGCCTGCCTGATGCTTCTGGCTTTTGCAGAATGCTTTTTAGCGGCAGATTCGTGTAAACTCCAATTGAATGGGCTTGAAAGTAAGGGCGTAGTTTTCTGGCGGAATAAACTAACGTCAATGCTGTCTTATCTGCCAAAGGATAACGTCCTTCTACTTCAGATAAAATCTTACTAACGTAGTAGATAGGACGTTGTATAGCATCTTCTTCTCGGACCAGAACTGAACTAATGGCTTGGATAGATACAGTCATATACAAATACAATCTCTCTCCTGGTATTGGTTTAGAAAGTAGTGGCGGGGATGCCAAATACTTTCTCAATTGTTCAAAGGCTTCTTGACATTCATCTGTCCATTGAAATCCGGAGCTACGAGCACCTCTAAGTATCTTGAAGAAGGGCATATATTTGTCTCCTGAACGTGCCAGGAAACGAGATAGTGCCGCAATTCTCCCATTCAGCCTTTGGACCTCCTTGATATTTTTTGGTGGCACCATGTCCCTTAGTGCCTTGATCTTCTCCGGGTTAGCTTCGATTCCTCTATGGGTTACCATAAACCCTAAAAACTTTCCAGAAGCGACTCAAAAAGCACATTTAGCGGGGTTGAGTCGCATATTGTAATGCCTTAACAAGTGGAAACATTATTTCAGATCAGAGATATGCTGGGTTTTTTCCAGACTTTTTACCAACATATCGTCTACGTACACCTCCATGGTACGTCCAATAAGGCTTTTGAAAACTTTATTCATGAGACGCTGATAAGTTGCTCCAGCATTTTTGAGCCCGAAGGGCATCACCCGGTAGCAGTACAATCATTTGTCTGTTTGAAAAGCTGTTGCTTCTTCATCAGCAGGATTCATTTTTATTTGGTTGTAGCCGGAGTAGGCATCCATAAAGCTCAACATCTGATGACCAGAGGTGGTATCAACTAATTGATCGATGCGAGGGAGCGGGAAGCTATCCTTTGGGCAAGCTTTATTGAGATCAGTGTAATCTATACACATTCTCCAAGCTCCACTTCCCTTCCGCACCATGACAACATTTGCTAACCAGGTAGGATAGTGCACCTCTCGTATGAATCCAGCTTCTAAAAGCTTATCTACTTCTTGTTCAATTGCTTGCTGGCGATCTGGTGCAAAGTTTCTCTTCTTCTGGATAATCGGTTTGCACGTTGGATTGACTTTGAGGGAGTGAACGATCACTTCGGGGTCAATTCCAGGCATATCCGCTGGACTCCATGCAAAAATATCCTGATTTTCTCGTAAAAAAGCTGTAAAGTCTTTCTTCTCATCATCTGAGAGCAGTGATCCAATTCGCACTGTCTTTGAAGGATGCTCTTCAGAGATAGATACAGTAGTAAGGTCTTCCACAGGGGAAGCTCTCTGAGGAATATCTTCGCTCCGTAGATCAAAATCCTCGATGCTCAGGGTAATCGTCGGACGAGACTTGATCTGCCTAAGATAGCAGGTTTGTGCTATTTGTTGATCTCCGCATACTACACCGACTCCTGATGGGGTATGGAACTTCAGCTTGAGGTGAGGAATGGATGCGATGATCCCAAAAATTGACTGGAGCGGTCTCCCGAAGATGGTGTTATACGCTGACTCTGACTTTACCACGATGAATTGAATGGAGTGTGTACTCTGTCGAGGAAATTCTCCAAGGACTACCGGGAGACTGATTATTCCTTCTGCTTGTACAGGTCGATTATCAAATCCATATAAAGGACCTGCAGCAGGTTGAAGTTTTTCTCTTGAGAGACCCATGTTGAGGAAAGTAGAATAGAACAGGACATCTACGGAGCTTCCGTTGTCCACGAGAATTCTTTTGACATTGTAACACGGGTCACCAATGCCTGCGTTTATGACAAGCGGATCTTGATGGGGGGTTTTTACTCCTTCCAAGTCGGAATCATTGAACGTGATGGAATGATCGATACGAGCCTTTTTTGGAGTTGGATTTCCTTCCACAGTTAGAAAGACTTGGTCGGATAGTAAGGGGCCTCCTGCGATTGTTTCAATTTCGCCAACCGTTATCCGGTTATTCACTGGCTGTCTTTGTGATTGATTCTGCCCCCCAGTGGGACGAGTTTCTTCTCGGGTAGGTGGATTCCCAATAAACTGTCGAAGATAGCCCTGACGGATGAGTCTTTCAATCTCCTCCTTAAGTTGCCTACAGGATTCAGTAGTGTGGCCACGACTACGATGAAAGTGGCAGTACTGATCTTGGTTTCCTGTATTCGACTTCAAAGGATGTGGCCACTTTACTTTGTCTTGATCTTGAATCGCCATCAACACATTTGCTCGAGATGTGTTGAGCGGAGTGTACTCCTTCTCCCGTCGGGGTTCTCGTCGTGGCAGTGGGGGTTTAGGAGGTAGATTGCTCTTCCCTTGCTTTTTTCGTTGTGATGAAGAATTGTCCATTTCGGGTGCTCCCTTACGCTTTCCAGTGGGTTGCTCGAACTGTTTTCTGTGAGCGTTTATTGCCTCATCTGCTGATATCTGTGCTTCCACACGATGGATCAGATCGGCATATGAGTGAACAGTATCGCGCATGAGTGCCGAATAGAAGGGGCCAGGACGAAGTCCTCCAAGAAAGACCCCTCTGAGCAATTCTGGGTCTACTCCTGGGATTTGTCGAGCCTCAATAGAAAACCGCTGGAAGTACTCTTTCAATGATTCTCCCTCATTCTGATGAATCCCAGAAAGGTGAGAAGAATCCTTAGCAATTCTTCGGTTGGCTACGAATTGTTCGACAAATACTTTGGCCAATTTGACAAATGTGGGGATCGTTCCGGCTGGGAGTGAATAGAACCATGTTCGAGCTTGTCCTTTAAGAGTAGCAGGGAAAACCTGGCAAAGGAGTGCATCTGAAGCTCGTTGAATATGCATGATGGTCCTGTAATGGTCGATGTGCTCGTACGGGTCGGATGTCCCATCGTAGGATTCAATGCTTGGCAGCTTAAAGCCAGCCGGAATAGGGTGTTGAAGAATGGCTTCTGCCGGGGGTGACGACTCCTGGAAGTCCCACTGACGAAGAGGTTGCCTTATGCCTCCTGTAGGGAATTCCTCCCGGACTAATCGTCGCAGTTCGTGGCGTAGGGCATTGCGAGGGAGCTCGGCAATATGAGGTTGGGCTAGCTCCTCAGGGAGGTCTTGAGGAAGGCGAGATTGCTGACTTGCGTGTGGAGGATGGGTAGAACTTGCTGTATCAGCCAGTTCATTCTCCTGACGTGACTGCGAACGCCTCCTGGGAGGAAGAGAATTCTCAGCCTGAAGATGTTCAATATGAACAGCTTCGACACGGGGTGGATCTCGAGGGAGAAGAATCTCCTCCTGAGGTGCTAGGGTCGGCTGTCGAGTCTCTCGCAAGAGTTGTAGGATCTCGTTTTGAGATTCTTCCATCTTTCGAATTCTCTCTTCTAGGGAGGGTCCCGAGGTCCCCTCTCCAGGTGCGTTTTGCCCCCCGGGGCCTAAAGATGCAGATATCGGATGTCTATGATTCATAGACTGATTTCTGGATTGATGAGAATGAGAGCGGGAGGCTCCTATGAGGCGACTGCTACGCCTGTTGACCATCGTAGCAATACTTGAAGTTGTGGGATGGAGTTCCCACAGACGGCGCCAAACTGTTGCGGACTCAAATATACGCGGCGATAGATTTTAATTTTCCGTCTCAGCGTTGTACATATATTCAGCACACAAACAGAATTGAAATAGAAACACCAGGATTTTTACGTGGAAAACCCTGGAAAGGGAAAAAACCACGGGGCCATGCCCAGTTGAAAGAGTTCCACTAGTGTTGTTTAAAATACAAGGCTGATTCGTCCTTTAAATTCAGGACGATCAGATTACAACGAGTATCAGTTACAAGGACAAGTAGAGTTCCGATGTCACTCGGGGTGTCGAGCAGAATTCCGGCGTCACTTGGAGAGAAGTCCGGCGTCACTCGGGCGTCGGGTAGAATTCCGGCGTCACTTGGAGAGAAGTCTGGCGTTACCCGGGCGTCGGGTAGAATTCCGGCGTCGGACAGAATTTCGACGTTGCTCCTGTGTTGGGCAGAGCTTTGTCGTCCCTCGGGCCCCTAGTGGTGCTTCGGTGGTGATCCGGCGGTGTTCCGGCGGAGTTCCGGCGGTGTTCCGGCGGTGGTCGAGGAGGAGCTATTCCCTCCTAGGCTTCTCTTCTCTTCTTCTTCTTTTCTTCTCTTCTTGGCTTGGGTCCCCTCTTAAGAGAAATGAGGGGCTATTTATAGTTTTTCTGGAGTGGCATAGCCCGTAAATATGTGAGGGATCAGGGGCAAATAGGGAGTGATCCGGATGAACGGCCGATATTGAATCCCTTGATCATGAACCGTTTATCGAGCATTTGAAGGTCTTAATGATGTCAGAATTCTACGATCTTGGACTCGTTGGATTCGTCTCGTCGATACGCTCGATTCGACTATAAGCTCGTCAAAATCGGAGACCGTTTGGTAACTCAAATAGCTGTTTGATGCTTCCAACAGCGCTTCGGGTACTTGATTTGGACTCATTTGGGCTCGGATTGAGTCGAATTTGGTGTTGTTGGATTCGTATTTCCGAGACGCTCAGTTCGACTATAAGCTTGTTGAAATTGGAGTTTAAATGGTCTCCAAATTAATTTTTGAAGTTTCCAACTTGAGTTTTTCCTTGAGATTCGTGCCCGATCAAGATGATTTTTTGGCGATATATCAGTACTAAAAAATAGTAAATAACCTGTCTCAAACGAATCCTTAGTTGTTGTAGAGTAATTATCTATATGTAGGCCACCATGAAGCGTTAGAGCACGTCATCTTTAAACAATAGAATGCCCAAAGCAGAAGATGTGGTTGTTGCGACTGCTTCAATAGCTGTAGAGGTCACCAACAAGCTCAATCACAACTTATCTCTAAGCTTCAAGGTTGTGTTAAACATTCAAGCCAAGGAGCGAAGGGGGCAAAGATGAACCTCCTTTTATAAAGATCAAGCTGGAGAAGCTAAAGAAAATAAAGAGCATAAGCTTGAAGAAAAAAATATTCACTTCTGGTTCTATAATATTCTCAAAATAATTCTAAAAATTTTTAATTTTATTTAATTTTGATCATAATAGCACATACCTTTTTTTAAGTTGAGGTACTATAAGGCCTTTGCTTTTTTAAGCAAAGTGAGATATTGACTCTATAAAGAATTTTTAAGGGGTTGTTTGGTTGTAATTATTTAAATTTTAGGGTTATTTAGTATTCATTGAAGAGTAAATATATATTATATTTAGAATTCAGAAGATCATTTTCTGGTGTTTAGTTGAAATAATAGTATTTCATTTAAAATATTAAAAATAATAAAAGAAAATTAATTAGGGCATGAGAGACAGTCTCACGAGTAGTGATGGATAACATTGGAGGGGTGGTGGTGTAGCAAAAGAGCGTGAGGCGATGTGGTCTTTCACCAGTGCATTTCATTTAGTACTTGAAGACTTTTAAGATGGTGTGCTAGCATTGATGAGATCGGTGGCGTGTGAAGAAATCATGATGGGAGCTCGTTAGGGTTCGTCATCGACAAGATCGACAGTGCATAAAGGAATCATGATGGGAAGACATTGGGTGAGGCATCAATAGAATTGGCCATAATGTAAATGAAGAGGAAATCATGAAATGAGCTCATTGGGGGAGGCATCAGCGAGGCCATTGGCATATGAAGGGACAAAAGGAGTTCGTTTATGGCAAGGATTGATGGGAACAATGTTAGTGTGTCAAAATAGGTTAAGCAATTGAGTTTGACTCTAATCTGAAATTGATCCGATCAAAAATCCAATCAACAAAAATCCGACCTGTTTATTAAACTGCTCAACTTGAACCCAACTTTTTTGGGTTGGGTGATTTATTTACAACCCTAGATGGCGAAGGAGAAAAATAGGACTTTATGGGAGTCTGCCTGAGTTATGCATGATCATGATGTATTCTAAAATCACCCAATTTATATTAAAACTAAACTAATGATGAGTTTTAAATTCCTCAAAAAAATACTTTACATATATTTATTGATGGTTTAAATAATATTATATTATTTAAATGAAGGATTCAAGTGATATTTTAAAATAAAGGTAAATAATTTATTTGAGTTAAATCATAGAATTTTTCTATTAGTATAATATAGATATAGATACAAATTAATACCTTTAAATGTCTAATTAGTAAGGAAGTTCCTTTATTTTGGTATATCTATCACTTCCCGAGAATGCAACTTAGATATTGGCACAATTTTTACGATAGCTTGATTTGAAGGTATTTTAGTACGTTTTTAATGATAAATAAATTAAATAAATTTTTTTTTACTAAATAGGTCAATCATAAATTCTAGATGAACATTGCCCTATTTTATATTTTATTTAAAATTTTCATTTTCTTACATTTTTTTTAAAATATTTTTAATAAAAATTTTGGGATTTTTTTTTTCATTTTAAGGCTTTTTGAAGTTTTTTTTTAATTTTTATAAACTTTTTGTTCATTTTTTAGATTTAGAGAAAATGCAAATGGATAGTTAATTTTGTGTAAATTTTGTGCAAGATGTTTAGAATGTCAAGGGAGATATGTGATTAGTTTTTTTTTTCAGATTCCCTCTATTTTTCTTACTACTTGAGCCCATATTATTTCTAAAATTTTAGCTGATAGAGTACATAGACATACTCGAGCTCATTAGAGTGGTCCTTGTGATGCACAAATCATGCTTAACTATTATTGTATCATGAGAGATTAATGCCTCGTTTGTGATGACTTTTTTGCTGCTTTTAAAAGCCGCTTTTTTGTATAAAAATTAAAATATTTGTACCAGAAAGTGTTACAACTCAGGCTTCTGAGTTTATGATTTTGATGATAACAAGCATTAATAATTGACTTTTTATTTCTCATAGTATTTGTAGTGCTTTTTTGTTTGTGTTGACTAACATTTTTGGTACTATTGACCTTGATTTCCTCAATACCCCTCCATCCATGGACCTATTTGACTGGGTTGACCAGGTCAACTGTTGACTTGGTCAACCCAAGCCTTAAATAGGTCATTTTGACCCGTTAAGACCCATTAAGCCCTTTAAATCATTCCTAATATGATGTAATTCAAACCCACGACCTAGCTCAACCCTAAAAGAATGCTAATACTCAAACTTTGGAAAATCATATCTTTGCATAGAGAACTCCAAATCTAGCAAACTAACAGTCTAATTACTCATTGTAATGTCTAATATTTAATAAAATACTAACTCTCCTAGACCCGGCCAATTTCTAAAAATGACTTTTTGAACCCCCTTAACCTAGCGGATAGGTAAACCCCGAATCTTCTAAAATCTGCTAATGCAACTTAAACTTTAAATATTACTACCCTTAGGATTAAAATGAATTAACTAACCAAACTAACTAAAAATGGACCCTAATTTACTAATATTTAAACTTTAATCAAATCATCCTTTTCAAACCTTCAACGAATGTTAACTCAAAGTAACTTGAACTAACTACCCAATATAGGACCTATCCAATGCCACACAAACCTTCTACACACACGTAGAATTGATTGTTAGGGCACCATTTCTAGATTTAGTTTAGGCCGGTGTTTTCTTTCTTAGTTATTTTCTGTGTTGTGATCGCTCTTGCATGTGGCACGTGTGATGTCTGTTTTGACCTGTTATATTTGTTTATTTTATTATTGCACTATATTTTATCTGTGATGTGATTGCTTGTGCGTTAGATCTACCCCTAGATTATGGACATTTTTATACTGACTCAATCTTATGCAGGTGGCCATGCTCATGCAACGTTAAAATAAAGGGGCTAAATTAATAATCATGATCATAAATAAATGCTTGCTACAGGTGCTTCAGAGTGCATAGCCCCCAAATGAATAAGAGCGTGGTCAAGTGTGTTTACTTTTATGTACAGATATAACTGCTTGAGATGTGATATATAAACTGCTTGGAATATTTTTCTTAGGATAACCTTGCAGGTTCAGTTTGGGTCTAAATTTTCTTTTTCATAATGTAATTTGATGTAATTTATATTGAGTTGTGAAAGTCTTCAAAAGTCTGGCATTTTAAATACTATTTACCCAAAGAGAAAAAGAAAGGCCATTCAAAGGGAATTTCTTATTCATTTCGATACCCTTCTGGAGATGGTTCATAGAAGAACCCGGAGATGATCTATATTAAGACTTGAAGGTGATCCACATGAAGGCTTCAAGACGAAGACTTGAATATGAAATGTTTGGCTTTTAAGACTTGTGTTGTTCAGTAGGATTAGAATCCTGGTTATTATCGGTGGGGCCTGGCCACCATTACTTTTCTGCAGACCCTGGGTTGTACTAATACGGCACTTGTCATGGACTGTGGACTTTTCTTTACTTTGTTATGTGGATTTATATTGATGTGTTTACTTTGTGTGCGCAATAAAAATTGCATACTTTTCTAGGTTTCTTTCTTGCATGTGCCTGGCCTGATTTCGCTATGCTCTTTAGAAATAAAATTTTTCTACTTATAACTAATATTTAAAATTTTAAGAATTAAATAACATAGAAACTTAACGACCTAGGGAACGGCCGGAATCGTCCGGGGTCGCATGCATATTATTACATTTCTCTCCCTCCTTGTTATAAGACAATTCCCCACCTGCAGGTAGAGTCCAGATAATCCGACCAATGAGGATGATGTGCTGGATCTGGGGAAGTCTAGTCTTTTCTAAAATTTTATTTTATAAGCCTTTTTTAAATTCCATGCATACCTGATTTGGAGACTTTAACCAGCATGCATCGCATTAGAAACTAATTAAATCAAAACTTTAATTGCATTAGTTCTAGGATCATACACCATACATAAGTCTAGGGCCAATTAGGAAACTCTCTAGACGTCGGCCCTACTTCCAAAAACCAAGCTATCTATCCATCTTTCATAAAGACTGTACAGCATGGATTTTATACAACTAGGTGGTTAGTTGGCTTTCCTTCTTAGGCAGGATATAAGCCCAGAATGCATTAGCTTGGACACGGGTGTTAGTATTATGCGTAAAACACTAAACCCATTCTAGATTTAGGATTCAAGGCTACTACTATCAGTGTCTCGTAGTACGCCTCATCGGTGGGTAAGCCTCCTTTCCTTCAGAGGCCATAAATCCTACCTATCTGCGTCACATGGATGACGCCACCTATATCTTTCTCTCATGTATGCTTTGAGTGCATGATTTATTTCTTTTCTCCAGTTTCTTCTCACTATCTTAGTCCCTCCGGATGCTGATCTGAGCCGTGTATGTTGACTAAGCCAAGTTGAGCATTTCTTTTCCTTTTGAGTAGGATTTCCTAGTCTTTGCCCTATGTGCCGATCCCATTTGAGAGTATAATATAGAACTCTTAATCGAGAGTTTTTTCAGGCCCCAGCCTGAGATGTAATTAACCACGGGGGCTTGAGCCCATGGAAAATCGAATCTCACTTTTAAATAAACCCCACTCGAGCTGATGTATTGGGTGGGGGAAACCCATTGTGATGATCAGATCCTGCATATTATTACCCATCGAGGTGTGCTGGTGAGAGCTGCTATCCTCAATGGTTAATCATATGTGTGATCGAATCTGCCCTCCCATTGGCAAATACCGTCTCCCTTTGCGGGGCGGCGGTGTTTTATCCTTTCGGAGGTCCACATGTACAACATGCACCATTCTTTGAAGATTCAGGGCTCAAGATTGGGTAGAATAGGTTATGCTGCAAGAGTCTGTAATTTTTATTTATTTATTTAATTTATTGAGTCAAGTTTTGTAAGGATGCATACTAGCTTGGTGACCATGCACACACACACAAGGGGAGAAAAAATAATTTTTAATATTTTTATTTTTCTGTGCATCATACTGTACGATATGGATCATATTGTATGATCTAGTGTTACATAATTAATTAAAATATTTTATTTTTCTATAAAAAATAATTTTAAAATATAACTATTTGTATAGTACGAACACCACATCATACTAGATGACCTGCTATAATTGGAAACCTCGTCGTTCATTAAATTAGGAAAAATTTTGAATTTGAAAAATTATTCTATTAGTACTTTACGAACATAATCGTATTGTATGATGTTTAAAATATTGTCTAATTTAATTCTATGATTAATCAATCGAATCTACTTAATTTTGATCGTACTGTACGAACTGGATCGTATTATACGATAAGCATAGACGATATTTGGTCATCCCATGATTCGTTCTGGACGAACTATATTTCGGTTGAACTAATCGTACTTTATGAATGGTCATTCGTACTGATGATCATACAGCACAAACAGGCAAATTTGAACTGATCATACTGTACTAACTGGTGATTGTACTGTACTAACAGGTCCAATTATGCACATCGTACTGGACGATTCTGCGATCGTACTGTACGATTCTGCGATCGTACTGTACGATCTTTGATGGCTGAATTGAATTTTTAGGATTTTTTAAGCTCTTTATTTAAGCTTTCTCATAAAATTTTGTAATAGTCTTTTGAGCATTTATTGAGTTGTTTTCTTTTGGAGAAAGCTTGAAGAGAGAATTTTGGGCTAGTGAGAGAAAGGGTGGAGTTTGTAAGAGAGGGAGAAGATTCTTGTGGGATTCAAGGGAGTGTGAGAGGGATTTTCACACGGTTGCTCCGACGAACTTGCACCTAAGTTCCTCCAAGAGTCAAGGTTTATCTTGCAAGGTTTATCTTGAGGGAAGTTTTGGGAAGAAGACCTCTTTGGTGTCAAAAGACCAGGCTACTCGGCCGCACCAGGGATGGTAAAAGTGATTTAGGTTCTCTACCTCATCAGGAGGGTGAAAAAGAGTTAAGATTCTCTGCCTCACTAGGAGGGTAAACTCACCAGGAGGGTGAAAAGGAGTCCAAGTTCTTTACCTCACTAGGAGGGTGAAAAGGAGTACTGTCCTCTGCTGCATCGGGTTGGTGGAAGGGAGTTTGTAAAGACTTCTCTGCCTAGCTGTGGGGGCTAAAGGAGAGTCACTAAAGAGTTTAGTGTAATACTTGGAGAAGAGGACTCATGGGAGTGGACGTAGGTCATGGTTTGACCGAACTACTATAAATCTGGTGTGCTCATTCTAATTTTACTTTTTGCACTTTATTTTTTCGCATTTTATTTTTGGATATAACTGTTTGGTTGAAAATCTATGATTGATATTACGTTGTATTGATTATACTATCTTCACAATCTTTGTAACTTTTAATAAGTGTACTAGCTTCCGCATCAAGTGATAGTATTACTTTCGTATTAGTGTGCCTCGGGCTAGTTTCTTAAGGTCTAACAATCTTCACGAACTTTCAGAAAGCTATTTTAAGAAGCAGCTTTCTATTATCATAATTAAAATTTTCATTTCATTATTTGCATGCAATATTTCTAACTAACTTAAATTATATTTTTCTTTTTAAAAAGACGAATAGGCTGGCTTTGGTATTCTATGGTAAAATTATATTTTGAATGGCTTGTCCAATGTATTATATAGCCTAAAGAAATCATCTAAAATTTTTTAAGAGTTATTGGATAATAAATTGAACCTCAAGGATTTTGGTTCTAACAAATTTTTGGTGTGTTTATTCTTTAGAATTTAAGATGATGGACTCCAATATTATAGGAAGTTAGGTATAGGACTTCCAATTAATTCTCCACAAGATTCATTTAGAGGGAATGGCTTTGAGCAAGTCTTTTAAGAGAATGCTTAAATAATTGTAAAGTTTCTTTCTTTGTAAGACTTCAAGAGCTATTTACAACATAAGAAAAAGGAGAGGTAAATAACTTGTTATCATAAAAGAGAAGAAAATTACATAGGCTCAAAACAAAAGGTCTCTAATACTGCAAAGACCAATTTGGTGAAGCATGGTCTAGGCTCCAAAACCAAGAAGGGCAATAAGTTGGGATTCAAGTTGGGACCTAAAGGGGGAATGCATAGGCATGAGTTTCAAGGGAAGAACATTAATTTTGATAAAGTGGGTCATAAGTTGACAAATTTTAGACTACCAAAAAAGAACAAGATTAAAAAGGCAACATGGTGGACACCATCGCTAGAATGTTTCAAACATCAGTCATTCTTTTGTAGTCCCTAATGTCAATATCATCGACTCTAACAAAAAGGAGTGGAGGAAAGGCACTGGGAATGCACACCCCATCTATGTTGACAGAGCTACATTACCTACTTTTATGACTTAAAAAAATTAGATAGAAGCTATATGAGACAAATCTACAACTTCTACGATCAAAGATCAAAGGTTCTTATTCTAGAAGATGATGTTAGATGCATAAGTAAAGTTGAATAATGTGTTGTCCTATCTACTATCAAGAAGAACTTTATCTATGGAATGCTAATATAGGTTTCAAGATGATCTTTGAGTCCTATTAAATAGTTTTATCTAATCAAGGATTGTATGGGGGGGGAACGATATATGAAGCGTGGCTTGTGAAAGAAGCGTGGCTTGTGAAAGATGAATGCAATTATTAGAAGTTGGCCAAAATATATTATAAGAATAAAAAGTATTTCATGTATATGCTTGAGTCCCTAATTATGGCATGTTAGAGTATGAGATGTTAATTATAATACCTTATATAGATTAATTAACTTAGTTCAAATATCCACAATGCAAATTGATTCCAAAGAATTGAAAGGAACACCAAACCTCTTGATTTAGCTTTGTTTGGAACAGTTTTTTACTGCTTCTTAAAGCAGCTTTCTTCCATAAAAATTTTAATTTTTTTGTAGTAGAAGAAGCAGTAAAAAAGTTGTCCCAAACGAAGTCTTAAGCTATAATGATATAGAACAATAATTAGATAATTCATTAAAAAAAAAAAGCTATAATGATAGCTTTTAATTTAGGAAGAGGAATGCGGGGAAGATGTTGGGAAAAGAAAGGCTTTAGTAGCTTCTTGCTGAAAATTTTGAGGGACTATTTGATAGAGAGCCTCTTCAAATTTTATTTATATAAATCTATTTTGATCTAAAAAGTTTTGTAAATATATTTTCTTAAAAAAATAAATAATAAATATATTTCTCCAATTTTTATTATTATAAGGCATGAAGAGTCAAATTTCCTTTTCTTTTTACTGAACCAAATACCTTACTATTATAGAAAAAAGAAGGAAAAAAAAAAAAAACAATCTTGGCCATGTATGTCAATTTATTGAGTTTGAAAGAGTGAACTTTGAATATTATTTATTAAATCCTGTTTGATTTTGAAAAACGAATATTACATATCACTGCCACAACTTGGAATTATTTTTTTATCTATTTCAAATATTTAGGAAATTATTATATGCCACTTATTATGTCTGTCAGACATTGCAATTGCTACATTGTTAACGTTTGTACTGTCAAATTCTTCATAAAATTTTGATTGGCTATTTAATAAAATTTAAATTTATTTATTTATTTATATATTTTTAAAAAATAAGGTTATATTTGAAATTAATCATCCGACTATTCGTATATGATCATTCTAGTCTTAAAGTATAATATTGCTCTAATTTAGACTTCGTTTGGGATAATTTTTTTGTTGCTTTTTAAAGTAATTTTTTATTACAAAATTTTATAATCTAAAAAATTTTTGTACTAGAAAGCTGTTTTAAAAAGCAGTAAGAAAGCTATCCCAAAGGAAGCCTAGGGACAACTTTTTGTTGCTTTCTAAAACAAGTTTTCAGTACAAAAATTTTATATTCGAAAGCTGTTATCGGAAGCAGCACGAAAGCTGTCTCAAACGAAGCCTTAGTCACTCCATTATATAAAATTGATAAAAAAATGGTCCATTTGGGACTTAATTTGTATCGATTTTCTAAAGTTGAAGAACTAAATTATGATCAAATTTACATCACAGTTACAATATGAGGGTTTATTTTGGATCAATTTTGAATAGTCGATGGACTAAATTGGCGCAACATATTACTCTGTGACTAAATTGGTCATACACGAATAGTCTGAGGACTATTTTAAATTTTTTTCTGTAAAAAATACAAACCAACAGTTGTTTGCATAATACTTGTAGTTCTGAGTATTAGATTATCAATAATCTGATTGGATAAAATAAAAAAAAATCATTTTAGCATATTTTATTATTTACAAAAATACCTTCTTCCAACAAAAAGCCAAAACAATATTTACTTTATTTCATAGTAAATTTTCTTCACAAATTGACCATTGAATTTGTTTAGTTATTGGTTGCAATACATTAATTTCTTTGGGAGCAAAAGAATGCAAAGCATAATTAATATTTTTAAAAGCAACGGTCACTAGCATCTCCAATATAGGCATTACAGCTGGCCGCTTTGTGGAGACCTAACTCTCCAGAACTTGAAGGGCTGATCAATTATCTTTTCATTGCTGTAAACTACACAATTCAAAGAGCCAGCATTAAGATCTTGCTTTTTATTCCTATGCCAACTTTTTGGAATATTAAAATGGAAAATTTTGTGATGAAATATTTTGACCAAGCTTTGGAGAAATTATTCTGTGCAGAGATCGGATGTCGAACATAATCCAGAGATCAACTAGAATGCATCACATCAGTGGTACCGAGCCACGGTACCGAGAAGTACTGAGCCGCGGTACCGAGAAGTACCAAGCCGCGGTACCAAGCGCAGAGGTGATGTGGCGCATTCTAATTGATATCCGGACGATGTTCGGCGTCCGCACAGAATAATTTTTCTAAGCTTTGACCTTATACTCATTAAATTTGCTCTTGATTTTGTACAAATCTTTGATCTTTATTAATGTTTTGAATAAGATTTTGAACGGATCAATTTTTTATTTCTCGTGGTTTAACAAAAGAGGTTTGTTCTCGTAATGTTTTGTTTTTGGGATAAAATACACAGGGGCCTACGCGTTAACATAAATAAACGTTTACAAAAGCAAGATCTCGTAATGTTATTTTTTTCTGACTAACTACTGATATTAGGATTGGACTAGATTTAGATCGAATTCTGTATGAGAGGAGGGACAAATGTCATTTGAGGATGAGAAGATGAAGACTAATAGATTTAACATAAAAGATTTATAGATGACAAGTTTGCATTTGGTTAAATAAAAATGGTAAGGATTTTAGATACTATATTATAGATCAATGATTACTTGGTCAAGATGAGGTTATATTTATCTCTTTTGGAGAAGAAGCTTGCTTCCATGAGAAAGGAAGATTAGGATCTATTAGACAAACATGAATTGGGAGTTTGTATGATTGGCAATGACAAATAACATTGCCTTCAACATATTACATGAGAAGTTCATGACTTCTACAAAGAAAGTTATAAGTTATAACAAAAATCAATCTCAAGGAGGTTAATGTTTTTTCACAACATTACATATTAATGAGTTCAAACTAGTCACAAGTTAATTGAGCTAAGTGGACATCTAATTCAACAAAAATGTTCATACTTTGAACTTGTTATCATCACTTCCTTAAGGCTTATGATAACAATCCATATTTTATGTGGGTCGACAAAGCTAAAGCTCAATGATATTGTGACCTAAACTTGAGCGTGGCGTAAGGTGATGAGAATTATGTAATAGTTCTTCTTATATTGCTTTGAATATTTAGAGTATCATGAAATTATATGGAGATGTAATAATGGATTCATATCTAATCTTAATAGAAGAGCCAATCCATAGTTTATAGAGGTATATGCTAGTGATGAGGCAAGACTAGCAAGATGAAAAAGGTTTGTTTAGGAGGAAAAGATAGTCATGGTTCAAATCAAATGGAGGAATCTATGAATGCTTCAGGTACTTCATGGTGCACAAGTTCTTAGTAAGAATATTCAGAGTTTTAGATATCGGAATTAGGCATATCATTTTGTTTTATGCTATATTGTGATATGATATCCCACCCAAATGCGGGATCATCGCATCATGTATAGCATAATTCACACTAGGATAGCATAATTCACCCTCACTCGTTTTGTTCCTAATGACTCATTTCCCTCCTATTCAATTATTGAGATGGTCTTAGAGGTCTTCAATGGAGGATGCTATAAATAAAATGATGAATTGCCAATGTAGCTTGTTAAAAGAGTGAATGCTTCATGTGGGCAAATGAGTAACCACCTTCCTATCAAGTATTTTAGAGTCATACTAAAAACTCTATATTGCATTGCCTTGGTGGTTGTTACTAAGGCCATCAATCAACCCCTTGTTAATTGAGGGATATGAGCTATAACTTTTGAGGAATTGATTCTTTAAAGATTTTTATAATATATAGAATACACATTTATTCTAAATGTTTGTATCTAAAAAGCTCTTAAAAGAATCATAAAATTCTTATTAATAAATCAACTTGTTTCATGCGAAAAGATATTATATGCCGACGACGAATACAAAATTTTGTCCATCATCCAATAAAAAAATGACACTTTCTTCTAAATTTCTAAAATTTTTTATAATGAATTATCATGTAAATAAGACAAACTTCATCTGAGACATCTTTCTTGTTGTTTTCTAAAACAATTTTTTAGTACAAAAATTTTTAAATTAGAAAATTTTTATTAGAAAATAGCTTTAAAAAGCAATAAAAAGCTGTTCCAAACAAGCCTATAATCTTATTATATAAGAATAAATGATAGATCAACTTTACATAATTTATTATTAGAAAATAACATTAAAACATTACAAGTCCAACAAACAAACAATTCAAACATCCATAAACTTTCCATAACCTTATTATTACCAACAACTAATAAGAAACAAATCAATCACACTTGCCAAGAAACTTGTCAAACTGCTTCCCGAATTCAATAATCTCATCCTCCGGTAGAACCAGACCAATCTCCACTCCTCCCTCATCATCCCTACTCTCCGCCATGGAAATAGCTCCCGTACCCCCAATCGAAGTCACCTCCACCTTCTCCGGCTTCCCCCATCCAAAATCACAGTCATAAACCCGCAGCTTCGGGGACCCGGCAATCGACAAAGGCTTATGCGGCAGAACCTTCATCACCTTCTGAATCACACCATCCATTTCCTCATACACATCATCTCCAATCCCATCAATCGCTTTTCCTATAACCTTACAAGCCGTAAAAAACCCATCTTTTTCGTCAACAATGTCCCCAACACTGGCTTTCACAAAGCAAGGGCATCCCAAGCAGTTCCCGAAGTAGTTCGCCGGAGGCGGCGGCCGCATCCTGTTTCTCCAGTCGACTGAAAAGAAGAGATGAGCCACGCGGCGAAGATCCTCGCCGTCGTCTTCATTTACCTTGGTTTTGAGGAGGCAGGTCCATGAACAGGCGGAGGAAATCACGAAGGTGGAGATGTGGAAGGAGGAGTCTTTTGATTGGAGTTTCAGTTTCAAGGTTTGAATTTGATGAGAGGGGAGAGTGAAGGTGGCAGCGGCTAAGGTTGGGGATGGAGGGGAGGGTTTGTGGTGGTGAGGAAGGGATCTTTGGAAAAGGACTGTTTTTGCGAGTTTCGAAGAGAGGGAATGGGGATCGGAGATGGAAGAGCGGTCCAGGGAAGGAGGAGAAGGGGGAGCGGCAGCGCGGGTGGCAGCGGCGGCCCAGGATTTGAGGAAATGGATAGAGCTGAAGCCGTCGCAGCCGGCGTGGTGCACTTTGAGGGCTAAGCAGAGGCCTTGGTTGGGAAATAGAGTAATCTGCATAAGAATAATCATTTTTTATAAATATTTTTTTAAATTAAAATAAGAAAATTATAGGTGTAATTTATATTACATTGATAAGAAAAAAAAATTTCAGAATTAGAAGGCAAATACGCAATCAAAGTTTTTTAAGCACAGAATTTTTTAAAAGTTACAAAAAATATAATAATAAAATTACATTGTGGTTGTTATGTAAAAAATAAAATTATGAGAAAATTTTCGTAAATAGACTTTAAAATAATATGAAAAATAATATCATAGAATAATTTTATATTTACAAAAAATTTGAAGGTGATTTACAAATATAACATAAATACATATTTATTTACCTATCTAATATCCAAATTTTTATATAATACAGTTTGATGTGATTTATACATTAGAATATTATATAAATAAATTTAAATAATTAAATGTTAGATAAGTCTTTAAAATTTTGTGATATATATCTAAATTTTTAAAAATTTAAGGGCCTTGGGATTATTTTATTTTTTTTATTTTTATTTTTGCTTTGCTTTTAAAAACAAGTTATTTAATATATTTTTATCTACATATACTTTTTTAAATAAGTAAAGCAATTTTTAAAAATACTCAAAATAAATTTTAGATATTTTGAATTTTTTTAGAAATAATTATATCAGTTGTCGTCTAATGCTCTTCATAGTCAGTCGCCACCATCAAACACTGCTGGTAGCCACCTCCAGATAACATGGATCGCCACTGCCAATAGCCATTAGCCCCCAGCCTTTGACCACTGACCACCATTGGTCTCTGCCTCTGATAACCACAATTAGCTATCACTATTCTACCAATGATCGTCGTCATTATCACAAAAATTATTTTATTCAATATTCGATAAAAATAAAAACATATTTTGAAGATATTAGATATATTTGTTTTAAATTAAAATTTAAAATAAAAGGAAAATAAATTGATCCCAATCCACCCTAAATATCTTCTAAATTTGAATGTCTTATAATTTCAAATATTTAATCTTCTTATAAACTGGATCATAATATTTTAACATTATTTTTATTCATTTAAATTAAATAATACTCATAATTTTTTAACCTGTATTGCCAGCAACGGTTGTGCATCAGCAGACTTAGGCAGCGAAGGAACCAACGAGAGAAGCTTCCCAAACGGCCGCCGGTGATAGCCGGAGATATCATTGAAATCCATATTTTCAAACTCACCGACAGTGAGAGAAACAGAGTCACCGTCGGAGTTACAGATTTCAAAACGATCGTCATAAGCGGAGGATCGGCGAATAGTTCCGGCGAGAGGGTAAAAGTTGTTCAATGTAAGGGCAAGAGAGGATTTGAGATTGGGAAGGTGAGATTCGAGGAAGACGGCGGTTGAATAAGGAAAACGGTAGAAGAAGAGGCGGTCGACGGGATTGAGATCGAGCCAGGGTATGTCGAAAAAGGTGAGGGGGAGCGCCGGCCGTGGTCCGGTCTTTGGCGGCGGAGAAACCCGGCATTGTTCGAGCACTCTTAAGGCCACCATTGTTGGACGACGAAGAGCTTAGAGGCAGGTCTGTTCTTAAAAAAAGAATACTGATAAGTGGGACACTTCATTTGTTCCTAAACCTAACGAACAGTCTGTTCTTCAACTAACGGTCTTATATATATATATATATATATATATATATGAAGATATTTTTGTTAGTTTATACATAGGTTGTAAATGAGTCAAGCTAGTTGGGACTCTCCTAGCTAATGAGCTCGCAAGTTGAGCATATAAATCCATGAATTTTGATACGTCATCAAAAAATTATCTTGATCGGGCACGAATCTTGAGGCAAAATCAAGTTGGAAACTTCCGAAATTAAAATTGGGATCATCCAAACTCCGATTTCAGTGAACTTACAGTCAAACTGAACGTCTCGGAAATACGAACCCAACGACACCAAGTTCGACCAAATCCGAGCCCAAATGGGTCCAAATCAAAAGTCCGAAGCACTATTGGAAGGTTCAAACCATAATTTAGATTACCAAACGATCTCCGAATATGACATGCTTATAGTCGAATCGAGCGTCTCAACGAGACGAATCCAACGAGCCCAAGATCGCCAAATTCCAACATCATTAAGACCTTCAAATGTCCAGCGAACGATCTATGATCAAGAATTCAAGATCGGCCGTCCATTCAAACCACTCCCTAACTACCCCTGATCTTCCACCTATTTATGGCCATGCCACTCACGAAAATCTATAAATAGAGCCCCCTCTCCTCTTGAAAAAGACACATATTCCTAAGGAGAAGAAGAGAGAGCTCTTGCCCCCTCGCTCCTCCTCGACCACCGCCGGACCACCGCCTTGACGCCGTTGCTCCACCGGACCACCACCTGAGGCCCTGCACTTCGCCGGAGCACCACCCGAGGCCCTGCACTTCGCCGGACCACCACCCGAGGCCCTGCTCTTCGCCGGACCACCACCAGAGGCCCTGCACTTCGCCGGACCACCACCCGAGGCCCTGCACTTCGCCGGAGCACCACCCGAGGCCGTGCTCTTCGCCGGACCACCACCTGAGGCCCTGCACTTCGCCGGACCACCACCTGAGGCCTTGCTCTTCGCCGGACCACCACCTGAGGCCCTGCACTTCGCCGGACCACCGCCTTGACGCCGGAATTCCGCCGGACCACTATTTACCATCCTCAACTCTGCCCGACAACTACCTAAGGACCAAAGCTCTGCTAGACCGCCAGACGACCCCCGAAGTTCTGCCAGAGCGACACTAGGCCCTCACAAGCCTCTAACTTTCACCCTACGGGTGATATTTGTAATCTGATCGCCCTTGAAGGCGAGTCAGTCCCCTGTAATCTGCTCAAGTTCTAGTGGAATCATTTCAACTGGGCCAGGCCCCGTGGTTTTTCCCCTTTTTAGGATTTTCCACATAAAAATCTTGTGTTCTCTGTGTGCGAGCTGGATATTCGTGCAACGCTAAGACCTAGAATTCATACTCTACCGTCGTGTATATTCTAGCCCGCAACAAATTTATATTGGAGCGGAATCAATCTTAGTTCTTAGGAGAGGTAAACTTATAAAAAAAAATAAAAATATATACAATACAAGATTCAAAATAAGTTTTAATATTGCATTATATATGTGAAGTAAAAAAATTACAAACTTTACATTCTATTTTGTATTTTCTGATAATATTGCATTACAACTTTTTTTAACAAAGAATGACCCATCAATAAAAAAAAGATTAAAATCATTTAATTATTATATTAACGAAAAGTTGAAAACTACTATATGAATTTTATTATTCAATCAAATATATTTTTTGGATATAATATAATTATATGCTATTATCTATTCTAGTCATGAAAATCTCCCATTATTTATATATTAAGCTTTTTTTTTTAAATAAAAATTAGAACATATCTTAACCTAAATTTTCTCCAAAATTATTGGTGAAATTATATAATATGGTTATATGCAGACGGCGCAACTGCAGAGAGCAACATAGCAAATCAGAGAACAAATGAAACGTCGCTTGCGATTTACCAAGGGCGTAAAATGGGTCGGCTAGGGCAAAGAAATAGAATGATGGGGGGCAAATTACCTAATAATCCTTATTTTAAAGATTTTTTACTTTTCTTAGGCTGATAACCTCTCTTTTAAAGGTTTTTTTTTTAATTTTTTTGGGGGTGGCAACCCCTGAGCATTGCACGGTTCCTCCCCTGAATTCATACTCGAGCCGAAAATCGAGCTTGAATATTAAATGAACTCGAGTTTGAGTTTGATTAAACTCGGCTCGTTTGTTAGCGACCAGCTTAAATAAATTAAATAGTAAAACTTTTTTTTTGATGAAATAAATATTAAAAACTGTTATTTAATTTTTATATATTCATTAAAAGTATAGCATTTAAAAGAGTTAATTGTATAATGCATTTTTGCCAAAAATATACATCTTTCTATCATCCGAACTTCGAATTTACAAAGTAGAATTCAACCATATTCTTGCTTTTGACCTAATTACCTTATTATATCACAAGTATATGGAGACAATACATGATTGTTACCTGAAACAATTTGAGTCAATAGAGCATATATTTTATATAATTTCAGCGTTGTGTAAAGATTCAACACATACAGGAAAAAATTGTAAGATCAAAATTTTTTTATGAAATAATAACTTCAGTACAAAAAAATTATCTAGCACATAACAACAACTATGTACAACTTCTTAAATCATACAAGTTGTGCATAATTTCAAAAATAAAATAAATTAGCTCGACTAATAAATACAAAGTGTGAAAAAATCACATCCATAGTGAAGCATGTCTTTAAACTAAGGCTTCGTTTTGGACAGCTTTCTTACTGCTTCTTACAACCGCTTCTTAGTACAAAAGTTTAAATTTTTATACTAGGAAGTTGCTTTAAGAAGCAATAAAAAAGTCGTCACAAACGAAACCTAAATAGATGTGCAAAATAAAACAAGGGAAGAGAAATTTCAATTTGTAGTTACAAACCCTAAAAGCTTTATATTCAAATATGCTTATAAAGAAACTTATGATTGAAAATCCAAAAGTTCCACTCTTAGTTGAAATGATCATTTGTTTTTTTTTCTATCCTTTTATCCCTTTTTAACTTGACATCATTCTTTCTCACTGTAAAATTTTGCAAAAAATTTATTGATTTTTGAAGTTAGATTTAGTGCTTCATCTTTATATTCTCTCATGAAAGACAAAATTAATAAATATATTCAAAAACAAAGCACATAATCATTTATTCATTTTTATCAAGAAGAGCTTTCTCTAAATTCAGCTTCATGAATTCTCTCATGCAAAGAATAAGAGTCTATTTATAAATTTTTTAAATGACATTTTGATTATTTTAGCTAAAATTTTAAAATATTCTATCAAACGAACAATGATAATCCAATGATCATAGATCATAGTTCAACCATTATGTGCTTAATTACATCAAAAGTTATTAATCTTGAGTTTGTTGAATTTTTATTTTCGAGAGGCTCATTTTATAAGAATGAAAGATTCGAAATTATTTGGTCACTCAGAAACAATATTATGCAATTTATAACTATAAATGCTTGATCTATACTATTTGGACATAGATCAATATAATTTCGGAATTGTTAGTTTTATCTCATTGTAATGTTCATTTCAGCTATAAATCTGTTGAAATCAAATTGTAGAAGATAATAAATTGAATTTGAAAAAATTTTAAATTTATATATATGTATTAAGATTTATAACTTAATTCAATGAAATTTTTTATATAAAATATCATAAATTATTATAAAATAGGCCCCTATTAATCTCTTATCCCACACACTGAAAAGTCTTTAGTCCACTCTTAACTATTCTTTGCCCACAAAAAAAGTAAAGAATATGCGAATTTTGCCAAATATTTCCAACCTAATTCAATTGTCTTATAAGAAGACAATAAAATATATATTTTCCACATTGTTTTTAATGAAGTTGGAATAAGCAATGAGCTTAATGATAGCTCAATTTTAATTTTTTTTTCTCTCTTAATTGAAAATACATAAATGCCCATATCAAATATTTCATCAGAACTCTGATCAAAATAATTTTAATGATATGAACCCTTCTCATTGAGATATACTATAAATTTTTTAAATAAAAAATTTAATTCAAATATTTTATCAAAAATCATATATGATACAAATTTTTTAATGACATATCAAAATATAATGACTTTGAATCTATAATTTTAAAACTAATGTGAAAATAATAAAAATTTTAAAAATTATCATGAATAACATATTTTTTTTATAAGTCTAAATATAAACTTTCATAAAAGTAGTACATAATAAAAATAATAACAAAAATTTTTTTGCATCACTCCATGAGGTTAGTTATATAAATTTTTTTTTTTTTGGGGATTTTTTTTTGTTTTTTTTTTTCATTGTGTCCTTGCATAAGTATTACACAAGAAATTAAAATTAAAATTTCTTTTTTCTTATCATAAATTTTTTTTTGAAGAAGTATAAAACATTTATAACTCAACAAAAAATGTAATAGCTTTTTGAAAAATTAAATTTTGAAAGATTTATCATTAGCCATTTTATTTATTATCACTAATCCAAAACATTTATTTCAATATCTCCATTATTTTAAAATAAAAGAGAAAAAAAGAAAAAAAAAACTCCGCTGTTCCAATACCGAAGATCAGATATGGAGATCAGAATCAGCTCAAAGTACAGTATATTAAAGAGCAGATCCTTCCTCGCCTCATGAACTGCGAAAAAAACAGAGCTTTTCACCAATTCCGTCCGGCGGCGAAATGCTTTGCAAAAGCGTTTAAATCCTCCTCCGGTAGAATTACTCCAATCTCTATTCCTCCCTCTCCATCCCTGCTCTCCGCTAAAGCCACGGCTCCCGTCTCTCTCGTCGATGTCACCTCAACCTTCCTTGGCTTCCCCCATCCAAAATCCGTCTCGTAAACGCCCATCTTGGGCGACCCCGCAACCGTCAACGGCCTCCATGGTGCCAACTCCCGAAGCCTATCCACCAGTCCATCCATGCTCTCATGAGCGTCATCTCCCAATTCCTCAATCGCCTTTCCTATTGCCGCGCAAGCAACAAAAATCCCATCCGTCGCCAAAAGCTCCTCAGCATCACATTTCACAAAACATCCACCGATGCAATTCCCGAAATAACTCGCTGGAATGGCCGGCTGAATTCTCCGTCGCCAGTCCACCGCGAAGACGAAATGCGCCGCGCCGTCGCGGTCGGTTATGCGACGAGTTTTCAGCAAGCAGATCCATGAATAAGCAAGGGCGATCACAAAATAAGAACAGTGGAAACTGGGCATCCCCTGTTCCGCTGCCCTCCCCCGCACCCGCTCCTTAAGCCAAGCTATTTCAGGTGCTGAAAGCGCGAACGTGGCAGCAAAAAATCCACCGTAGATTCCTGAAAGGTCTATCTTTTCCTTGGCTTTCTCATCCATCTGCAAGTACAGATTTCGCGGATCGGGAATCACGGTTCGGTCTATGACCAGAGATGGCAGCTGGGGATTTAACTCATCCAGTCGTAAACCGGCGGCCGCGGCCGTGGACCATAGCTTGACGAACTGCATCGAGCTGAACCCGTCGCAGGCGGCGTGGTGGACGGCGAGGGCGAGGCAAAGACCGTGATTTGGAAACAGAGTGACTTGTACGGCGAGGAGTGGCTGTTCTTCGAGGGACATTGGAAGTCGGGGAACCAGCGTGAGAAGCTTCTCTAACGGCCTGGAATGGTCACCGGATATATAGAGGAAGTCTTCGGCGGCGCCTTCGTATTCGGAGACGGTGAGGGGGACGGAGTCGGAGTCGGCCGTGGTGATTTCGTAACGGTCATCAGATCGACGACGCCGGATGGTGGCGGCGAGAGGGTAGAAGCTGGACAGAGCGACAGATAGGGCGGATTTGATGATGGGGAGGTGGAGGTCAAGGAAGTTGGCAGTGGAATATGGGAACTGGTAGAAGAAAAGGCGTTCCACGGCGCTGTACTTAAGCCAGAGCACGTCGAAAAACGTGAGGGGGAGAGATGACCTGACTTCGCCCGAGGACAGCGGCGGCGGAGATATAAGGGATTGATCGAGGATCTTTACCGACGTGGAGAACATCATGGCTGGGTCGTCGGAATTTCTGGATGACGATGAAGGGTGCGTATTATAGAATCACATAGAGCTGCGCGACTCACCTTGGTGGTAGTTTTGGATTTCAATCAAAAGATTTTAGTTTTACGTGTATATAATATGTTGGTGAATTTGACCTAAATATTTCAAAAAAAAAAAATCATATAGAGCTGTAGTGAGGCCGACCGTTTGGTACACACGTGTCAAATATTTTAAGATGTTGATCGGCAAGCAATTGGTGGGCGCTCAATGGTTGAGATTTAAAGTCGGAGTGGGTGAAAGGCGGTGTGGCTGACAAAATAAGGCTTCGTTTGGTTTGGCATAAAAACAGAGTTTTTGGTCTGGAATCGGCGTTACCGCTACTGTTTTATATTTGTTTAGATAACTTCCGTAAAATGAGTTTTCTAAACCTCTGTATAAGATACGTTCTGAGAAGAAAAAAATTTTTGCTTTCTCGTTTTTAAAACCACCGTTTAAAAAGGAAAAACTTTCTCGTTTTTAAAACCGCCGTTTAAAAAAGAAAAAAGGCGTCTGCAACCAAACAAAGCCTAAATATGTCAAGCAGCTCTTTTTGTTTTGTAGGTTAAAAATTTGACTCTAAATTAAGAGATTTTGATATCATAAGAATAGCCTATGATCAATAGAATTAATATAAGCCATCCCACTATATGTTTTATAAAATTTGGCTAAAATTATGAAAATGACACTAAAAAAAAGAATGTTTAGGTCCGCATTCTTGACATGGAAATGATGTTTGACCCATGGCCAAAATTTGAAAAGTGCTTAAGGATATGAAAAATTTTATAGCCTTCTATGGCACTCGACATCGATGATCATCACTAGAAACAACTGTCGCCTAGAATGTCTTTGCTTGATTATCATCATCTGACTATCGTTGATCGATTGCCAAAGCTCGTCTAATATCATTTAACCAAAGTTGCCAAATTGTCATAGCTCGCCTATCGTCATTCGAACACTATCATCGTTGCTCGAGTACCCTAACCAAATCATTATTTCTAAATAATTGTCATTTGATCATTAAGATCTCTTCACATCATGTTCAGTATTTCCATCATATTCACAAGAAGTCAAATTTATGCAAAATAAATTGCAATCTTATTTCTTCAATTGAGGGCAAGAGCAAATTTTGATAACTTCACTTGAGTAGTAGGTTATTTTAATTGAGCTAATCTCCATGACTTTTCACTTTTCCATTTTTTTATGTAAAAAATTCTAATGCCTGGGTGCACGGTGGCGTTCATTGCCAGCAGTGGTTAGAAGACTTGTTGGCCTTATATATTCTGAGTCTACAGAGGCTTATTCTGACATTTTGGAGTACCCAAAATTATTTTTCGATGTTCTAGACTAAATTTTGATAGTTTTAGAGCCCAATAGGGTCTACATAACTAATTTTGAGCAAATTTAAAATTTTGAAGCAAACATTTTTTTTAACAATTTTTACTTAAACTAATACACAAACTTCAAGAAATAGCAAAATAATGATTTAGGAAAACTTGCATGGAGGTCTCTAGAAAAGATATTTCCTTATAATCTTTTTAAATGATAATTTTACAAAGACAAAATTTCTAAAGATTCAATGCATCCATGTATCATGTCAAATTTAATATCTGAAAATAGATAATCGAATTTCACGGAAGGAGAACAAAGACAGAGACATAGGGGATTGATCGAGATTCTTTATCTATATAGAGAGTTTCACGGCTGATTCGTCGAGATTTGCTGAGGATGATGAAGAGGGTGTAAAATAGAATTTCTAGGCATGAGTTTACACATGTGGATAGTTTCGTACATACGCGTTAGTCGTTGTATGTAACCAGATGGATGCTAAAAAGTAATAGTCGGATAATGACTGGGCGAGCCGAACCCACACATAGGATATGATGATTCATGATGTTCGTGAGATTTTTTAGGTGGTTATATAATAATGCATATTCAACAATTAAATAATATTTCATAAGTCATCATACATCCAATTCGCATACTGTCTTCACTATGATATAGTCATTAAAATTCTTAGAAGTAAAAAACATAAAAAATGTGAGTAAAATATAGTAACTTACTTCAAGTAGAATAAATTTTGTAATAGAAGCAATGGACGAAAACACCTTGAAGCGCTTCCTCTCTTCTCTCTCTTCCCTTCTTATCTTCTCCTTCTTTCTTTCCTTCCCGGCAAGCCAAATGAGTGAGGGGAGGTAAGGTGGTGAGGCATATTTAATGTAAAAATAGTAAAAGAAATCATTTTAGTGCTTTACATTGCGACACTCACAATACAACACTATAGCAGTCAGATGCAATGCCCCAACACTGTATGCCGCCCAACATTATTGTAAAATAGAGCCTTCTATGTCATCACACTCTAGGATTTATATTAGAAGAATTACATCTGTCTTTCATTTTAATCGTTTAACTAGAGCTTACCAATGAACAGTAGAAAGATACAAACAGTCCATCAAGTAACTAAAATCTTACAACTGAAATCAATGCAAGATAAAAGAGAATAATATGTTATAAGTTATATAAAGAAATATATGCATTAATGTCTATACTAATTATTTGTATCAATTTATCATTCTACAGTTCATTATCTGCATCAATTTATCCTTTTATAGCTCATCATATCTCAATCCATTACATCATTAGTCACAGTAACAATAAAAGTCAACATTACTAATGCTAGTAACAATATTAGTATCATGATCAATAACATTAAATGATATTTATGATACTAAACTGTATTAGTGTCAATCAAAATATTAGTATAATATTCGTAACAGTGTCTTAAGGTATAACTCCCAATATTAGTATTTTATGATATTAAACTGTATTAGTGTCAATCACAATATTAGTATCCTAAGGGTATCTTGCTCCTATACTTATAACTCTCAATCAGTCACCCCTTATAACTCCCAATCAATATACTCCTTATAACTCTCCTTGAATCACATGAATCAGTTGCCTCGACTCTTTGTAACTCTCAATCAATCTCCAGCTCCTTATGACTTCAATCAGTTAATCACGTGGATCAGTAAAATATCACGAGGATTTATCAAGAAGTTTGAAGCCCTGACATATATTTATGTATAATTTTATAAATTAGTATTTAAAGTCCTTAATGAAATCCACAACTTAGTGATTTTAAGCTTGTTCAATTTCTCTTGTCGAAAAGACCGTTCAATTATACCCATACAAGATTCATAGATCATTTAATCATTCAAATAGTGTTATGAAGTTTCCCCCCATGCTTCAATTGCTTGATTTGAGAACTTTTAATTCAAATATTTATATGTGATATAAATTTTGTAACAAATTATCAAAATATAAAGACTTTGAGTCCATTGCTCTAAAATTATTAATATAATTAGTGTGAATATAAAAATCCTTCCCAAAATTATACAGAAAAATGTATTTTTTCTTCAATAATTTACATACTGCACTAACAATTAAACTATAAAATTTTTTATCATAAAATTTTTTGAAGAAGGGTAAAAATATTTTTAAAAATTTATCCCAAGTAATTTTAGTTATCACCATTCACCAATAATCCTCAACTATTAATTTCAATCTTAAAACAGAGTAAATAACAATTTTATTTCATTAAAATAAAAGTCCGCGCACTATCCATTATTTTCAAATACAAGATAAAATAAAAAAAAGCTCCACTGTTACAATACCAAATTCAGCGGAAAGTACGTACAGTATATCAAAGATCATATCTTTTCCGGCTGTCCTCCCTCGCCGTCCAGCCTCCCTCGCCTCATGGACGGCGAAAAAAATAGAGCTTTTTACCAATCCCGTCCGGCGGCGAAATGCTTTGCAAAAGCTTTTAAATCCTCCTCCGGTAGAATAACTCCAATCTCTATCCCTCCCTCTCCATCCCTGCTCTCCGCCAACGCCACGGCTCCCGTCTCTCTCGTCGAAATCACCTCCACCTTCCTCGGCTTCCCCCATCCAAAGTCTGTTTCGTAAACACCCATCTTGGGCGACCCCGAAACCGACAACGGCCGCCATGGCGCCACCTCCCCAATCCTATCCACCAGTCCATCCATACTCTCATGAGCGTCATCTCCCAAGTTCTCAATAGCTTTCCCTATGGCCGCGCAAGCAACCAAAATCCCATCTGTCGCCAAAAGCTCTTCAGCATCCCACTTCGCAAAGCATCCACTGAGGCAGTTTCCGAAATAGTTCTCCGGAATCTCCGGCCGAATCCTCCGTCGCCAGTCCACCGCAAAGACGACGTGCGCTGCGCCATCGCCGTCAGTTATGCGACGAGTTTTCAGCAAGCAGATCCACGAATACGCAAGGGAGATCACAAAAGAAGAACAATGGAAACTGCGCATCCCCTGTTCAGCTGCCTTCCCCTGCACCTGCTTCTTGAGCCTACCAATCTCCGGCGCGGAAAGGGTGAACGTGGTGGCGAAAACGCTGCCGGCGATTCCTGAAGTCACCTTCTTTTCCTTAGCTCTCTCATCGAGGATGCCCTTCTCCATCTGCAAGTACAGGTTTCGCGGATCG
Source organism: Dendrobium chrysotoxum (assembly GCA_019925795.1). Lineage (NCBI taxonomy): Eukaryota > Viridiplantae > Streptophyta > Magnoliopsida > Asparagales > Orchidaceae > Dendrobium > Dendrobium chrysotoxum. Next base: position 36,159,540 of record CM034304.1, on the reverse strand, counting down.
GGAATCACGGTTCGGTCTATGAGCGGAGCTGGCGGCTGGGGATTTGACCCATCCGGTCGTAAACCGGCGGCTACGGCGGCGGACCATAACTTGACGAACTGCATCGAGCTGAACCCGTCGCAGGCGGCGTGGTGGACGGCGAGGGCGAGGCAAAGACCGTGATTTGGAAACAGAGTGACTTGTACGGCGAGGAGTGGCTGTTCTTCGAGGGACATTGGAAGTCGGGGAACCAGCGTGAGAAGCTTCTCTAACGGCCTGGAATGGTCACCGGATATATAGAGGAAGTCTTCCGCGGCGCCTTCGTATTCGGAGACGGTGAGGGGGACGGAGTCGGAGTCGGCCGTGGTGATTTCGTAACGGTCATCAGATCGACGACGCCGGATGGTGGCGGCGAGAGGGTAGAAGCTGGACAGAGCGACAGATAGGGTGGATTTGATGATGGGGAGGTGGAGGTCAAGGAAGTTGGCAGTGGAATATGGGAACTGGTAGAAGAAAAGGCGTTCCACGGCGCTGTAGTTAAGCCAGAGCACGTCGAAAAACGTGAGGGGGAGAGATGACCTGACTTCGCCCGAGGACAGCGGCGGCGGAGATATAAGGGATTGATCGAGGATCTTTACCGACGTGGAGAACATCATGGCTGGGTCGTCGGAATTTCTGGATGACGATGAAGGGTGCGTATTATAGAATCACGTAGAGCTGCGCGACTCACCTTGGCGGTAGTTTTGGGTTTCAATCAAAAGATTTTAGTTTTACGTGTATATAATATATTGGTGAATTTGACCTAAATATTTCAAAAAAAAATCATATAGAGCTGTAGTGAGGCCGACCGTTTGGTACACACGTGTCAAATATTTTAAGATGTTGATCGGCAAGCAATTGATGGGCGCCCAATGGTTGAGATTTAAAGCCGGAGTGGGTGCAAGGCGGCGTGGCTGACAAAATAAATATATCAGGCAGCTCTTTTTGATTTGTAGGTTAAAAATTTGACTCTAAATTAAGAGATTTTGTTATCATAAATATTAAAAGAATAGCCTATGATCAATAGTGGCTAAAATTATGAAAATGACACTAAAAAAAAGAACGTTTAGGTCCGCATTCTTGACATGGAAATGCTCTTTGACCCATGGCTTGAATTTGAAAAGTGCTTAAAGATATGAAAAATTTCACAGTCTTCTATGGCACTAGACGTTAATGATCATCATTAGAAACAACTGCCGCCTAAAATGTCGTTGCTTGATTATCACCATTTGACTATCGTAGACCGATTGCCAAAGCTTGTCTAATATCATTGACCAAAGTTTCCAAACTGCCATAACTCACCTATCGTTATTCGGACACTATCATCATTGCTCGAGTACCCTAACCAAACCATTATTGCTAAATAATTGTCATTTGATCATTAAGATCTCTTCACATAATGTTCAGTATTTCTATCATATTCACAAGAAGTCAAATTTATGCTAAATAAATTGCAATCTTATTTCTTCAATTGTGGGCAAGAGCTAATTTTGATAACTTCACTTGAATAGTAGGTTATTTTAACTGAGCTAATCTCCATGACTTTTTACTTTTCCATTTTTTTATGTAAAAAAATTCTACTGCCTTGGTGCACGGTGACGTTCATTGCCAGCAGTGATTAGAAGACTTGTTGGTCTTATATATTCCGAGTCTAAAGAGGCTTATTCTGGCATTTTAGAGTACCCAAAATTATTTTTCGATGTTCTAGACTAAATTTTGATAGTTTAAGAGCCCAATAGGGTCTACATAACTAATTTTGATCAAATTTAAATTTTTTGAAGCAAACATTTTTTTAACAATTTTTACTCAAACTAATACACAAACTTCAAGAAATAACAAAATAATGATTTAGGAAAACTTGCATGGAGGTCTCTAGAAAAGATATTTCCTTGCAATTTTTTTAAATGATAATTTTACAAAGAAAAAATTTCTAAAGATTCAATGCATTCATGTATCATGTCAATTTTAATATCTGAAAATAGATAATCGAACTTCACCGAAGGAGAACAAAGGCAGAGACATAGGGGATTGGTCAAGATTCTTTATCTATATAGAGAGTTTCACGGCTGATTCGTCGAGATTTGCTGAGGATGATGAAGAGGGTGTAAAATAGAATATCTAGGCATGAGTTTACACATGTGGATAGTTTCGTACACACGCTTTAGTCGTTGTATGTAACCAGATGGATGCCAAAAAGTAATAGTCGGATAATTACTGGGTGAGCAGAACCTACACTAGGATATGATGATTCATGATGTTTGTAAGATTTTTTAAGCGGTTATATAATAACCCATATTCAATAATTAAATAATATTTCATAAGTCATCATACACCCAATTTGCATATTGTCTTCACTATGATATAGTCGTTAATATTCTTAGAAGTAAAAAACATAAAAAATTAATGTGAGTAAGAATATAGTGACTTATTTCAAGTAGAATAAATTTTGTAATAGAAGTGATGGACGAAAACACCTTGAAGCACTTCCTCTCTTCTCTCTCTTCCCTTCTTATCTTCTGCTTCTTTCTTTCCTTCCCCGACAAACCAAATGAGTGAGGGGAGGTAAGGTGGTGAGGGATATTTAATGTAAGAAAATTAAAAGAAATCATTATAGTGCTTTATATTGTGACACTCACGATACAACACTATAGCACTCAAATACAATGCCCCAACACTGTATGCCGCCCAACATTATTGTAAAATAGAGCCTTCTATGTCATCACACTCCAGGATTTATATTAGAAGAATTACATATGTCTTTCATTTTAATCATTTAACTAGAACTTACGAATGAACAGTATAAATATATAAACAACCCATCAAGTAACTAAAATCTTACAATTGAAATCAATGCAAGATAAAAGAGAATAATATGCTATAAGTTATATAAAGAAATATATGCATCAATATCTAAACTAATTCTTTGTATCAATTTATCATCTTATAGTTCATTATATGCATCAATTTATCATTTTATAGTTCATCACATCTCAATCTATTACATCATCAGTCATAATAATAATAATAATCAACAGTACTAATGCTAGTAATAATATTTATTATGATTAATAAAGTTAAATAGTATTTATGATAGTAAATTGTATTAGTGTCAATCACATATCAGTATAGTGTTTGTAACAGTGTCGGTATCAGTATTCATATATTTAATGAGTGTATCTTAACGGTATCTTGCTCCTACACATATAACTCCCAATGAGCCTCTCATAACTCCCAATTAATATACTTCTTTTAACTCCCCTTGAATCACATGAATCAGTTGCTCCGACTCCTTACAACTTCAATCAATCTCCAACTCCTTATGACTCAAATCAGTGAATCACGTGGATCAGTAGAATATCACGTGGAGTTATCAAGAAGTTTGAAGCCCTGACATATATTTATGTATAATTTTATAAAATAGTATTTAAAGTCCTTAATGAAATTCACAATTGAGTGATTTTAAGCTCGTTCAATTTCTCTTGTTGAAAAGCTCGTTTCAATTATAACCATATAAGATTCATAGATTATTTAATCATTCAAATAGTGCTATGAAGTTTCCCCCCTTGCTTCAATTGCTTGATTTGAGAACTTTTAATTCAAATATGACATCAAAATTTATATGTGATATGAATTTTGTAACAAATTATCAAAATATAAAGACTTTTAGTCCATTGCTCTAAAATTATTAATATAATTAGTGTGAATATTTTTTCTTCAAAAATTTACATACAAACTTTTCATAAAGATTGCACTAAAAATTAAACTATAATTTTTTTTATCATAAAATTTTTTGAAGAAGTGTAAAAATATTTTTAAAAATTTATCCTAAGTAATTTTAGTTATCACCATTCACCAATAATCCTCAACTATTAATTTTAATCTTAAAACAGAGTAAATAACAATTTTATTTCATTAAAATAAAAGTCTGCGCACTATCCATTATTTTCAAATACAAGATAAAACAAAAAAAAAAAGCTCCACTGTTACAATACCAAATTCAGCGGAAAGTACGTACAGTATATCCGGCTGTCCTCCCTCGCCTCATGGACGGCGAAAAAAATAGAGCTTTTCACCAATCCCGTCCGGCGGCGAAATGCTTTGCAAAAGCTTTTAAATCCTCCTCCGGTAGAATAACTCCAATCTCTATCCCTCCCTCTCCATCCCTGCTCTCCGCCAACGCCACGGCTCCCGTCTCTCTCGTCGAAATCACCTCCACCTTCCTCGGCTTCCCCCATCCAAAGTCTGTTTCGTAAACACCCATCTTGGGCGACCCCGAAACCGACAACGGCCGCCATGGCGCCACCTCCCCAATCCTATCCACCAGTCCATCCATACTCTCATGAGCGTCATCTCCCAAGTTCTCAATAGCTTTCCCTATGGCCGCGCAAGCAACCAAAATCCCATCTGTCGCCAACAGCTCTTCAGCATCCCACTTCGCAAAGCATCCACTGAGGCAGTTTCCGAAATAGTTCTCCGGAATCTCCGGCCGAATCCTCCGTCGCCAGTCCACCGCAAAGACGACGTGCGCTGCGCCGTTGCCGTCAGTTATGAGACGAGTTTTCAGCAAGCAGATCCACGAATACGCAAGGGAGATCACAAAAGAAGAACAATGGAAACTGCGCATCCCCTGTTCAGCTGCCTTCCCCTGCACCTGCTTCTTGAGCCTACCAATCTCCGGCGCGGAAAGGGTGAACGTGGTGGCGAAAACGCTGCCGGCGATTCCTGAAGTCACCTTCTTTTCCTTAGCTCTCTCATCGAGGATGCCCTTCTCCATCTGCAAGTACAGGTTTCGCGGATCGGGAATCACGGGTCGGTCTATGACCGGAGCTGGCGGCTGGGGATTTGACCCATCCGGTCGTAAACCGGCGGCTACGGCGGCGGACCATAACTTGACGAACTGCATCGAGCTGAACCCGTCGCAGGCGGCGTGATGCACGGCGAGGGCGAGGCAAAGGCCGTAGTTTGGAAACAGAGTGACCTGTACAGCGAGCAGTGGCTGCTCTTCGGGGGATATAAGAAGTCGGGGAACCAACGGGAGCAGCTTCTCTACCGGACGGGAATGATCGCCAGAGATTTCAAGGAAATCGGCGGCGGCTCCTTCGTATTCGGAGACGGTGAGGGTGACGGAGTCGGAGTCGGAAGTGGCGATTTCGAAATGGCCATCAGATAGGCGGCGGCGGATGGTGGCGGCGAGAGGGTAGAAGGCGGACAGAGCCACCGATAGGGCGGATTTGACAATAGGGAGGTGGAAGTCAAGAAAGTGGTCTGCGGAATAGGGGAACTGGTAGAAGAAGAGGCGTTCCACGGGGCTGTAGTTGAGCCAGAACATGTCGAAAAAGGTGAGGGGGAGAGATGGTCGGACTTCGCCGGAGGACAGCGGCGGGGGAGATATAAGGGATTTGTCGAGGATCTTTACCGACTCGGCGAACTTCATGGCTGATTCTTCACGCTTTGTGCAGGACGACGGCGGGTGGTAAATGGACGAATCTTAAAAAGTAGAGTGTTTAAAATATAATTAAGTGCAAGGTTTGTGATTATTAAAAAAAAAAAAAAAAAAGTAAATTCGTCAAATTGTGATCTGAATGCCCAAAATTATTTAGTACTATGTTAAAATAAAAGAGAAAAATAATGAAGAGCGTATCTAAAAATTAATTTAAAATAATCAAAATAATCAAATGATTCGATGCATTTTGAATACGTCAAATGAGGAGAGAGAAGCAAAGAACACCACCGAAAGAATAAGAGAGAGAAAGAAGAATAAAGACATAGGGAGGTATTATTTTTTTTATAATATTATATAAATATTTTTTTAATATTAGTAATTTAATTTATTAAATAATTATTTACAAAAGCTTTTAATTAAAACAAATAAGTATTAAAAATATATTTTAATTAAATTTTTTAGGCCATTTAATATAGATGTAATGGGGATGAAAATAATATTTTATTATATTTTTATCAAAATTTTATTAGAATGAAATTTTAATTTTGAAATATTAAAATTAATTTTAATTATCGTTGCCAAAAATTTTTAGATAAAATTAATTATAAATTTTGAAATATTAAAATTTTTTAACATGGTGAATTTTATTAATAATATTAACTATTATATGTATTTAAATAACATTAATCTTTTTAACAGGATGAATTTTATAACTATTATATGTATTTCAAGATAAATAAAATATAAATATTATTTAAATATTATTAATTTAACTTATTAAATACTTATAATAGTTAAATATTATTAATATTATTTTTAATAATCACATTTTTTGTTTAATTATATTTTCAATATACTCTTTTTTTGGAAAATATAGATTCATGTAGATTAGAGTAGGAAGGCCAATCAATATGAACGCACGTGTCGGCAATTGCGTACACCATTTTAATAGTGGTCAATAATCTACTGGTTGATAAAGAAAGTTTCATTTCAGAGTGGGAGAAAGGCAAGGCTGCGTACTTGACTAAATAAGGTTGTCGTGGGCATTTTTCCAAAAACAATTGTCGTGGGTCCCATTCTATATATATATATTGAATTAGGTAAGGCTTTTTAAATTTAATTTTGAGACTAATCATAATTGATACATTGGAAAAAAAAAAAATAAAATCAACTGACTATCCACGAATCTGAATATAAGATTTGAGATGAAAATATTTAAAATTAAATTTAGGATTGATACATCATCAAAAAATTATCTTGATAAGCATAAATCTTGAGGAATAATCAAGTTAGTTTCAAAAATTAATCTTTAGACCATCCGAACTCTGATTTCTGTAAACTTATTGTCGAACTGAGCGTCTCGGAAACATGAACCCAATGACACAAAAATCGACCCAATCTGAGCCCAAATAAGTCCAAATCAAAGACTCGAAGCACTTTTGGAAGGGTCAAACCACAATTTGGGTTACCAAATGGTTTCCAATCGTGATGTCCTTGTAGACGAATCTAGCGGCTCGACAAGCTGAATCCAACATGCCCAAGATCATCAAATTCTGATATCATTAAGATAGTCAAATATCCATTGAACGATGCATGATTGCAAGAATTAAGATCGGCCATTCATCCGAACCACTCCTAATTTACCTTTGATCTTTCGCTTATTTACAAGCCATGCCACTCAAGAATTCTCTAAATAGAACCCCATTTCCTCTTGAAAAGGAGATCGAAGCCAAGAGAGGAGAAGAAAGAAAAGGAAGAAAGCTCCAGCCGCCTAGCTCCTATTCGACCACCGTCGGAGTTCTGCTGCACCACCGCCGGACCACCAATGGACACCGGAGTTCTGTCAAACCACCACCAGACCATCAAAGGATGTCGAAGTGCCACCCGAAGCCGGAGTGCCCCCTTGACGCTGAAGTGTCACTGCCGGACCACCGCCTGACACCGGAGTGCTGCCGGACCACCAGCTGACGTTGGAGTGACACTGGACTTTTGCGAAACTTTCAGTCGACATTTATAATCTGATCATCTTCAAGGACAAGTCAGACCATTGTACTTTACTCAAATTCTAGTGGAATCATTTTCAACTGAGCCAGGCCCCATAGTTTTTTTCCTTTCCCGAAATTTTTACATAAAAATATTATATTTTCTGTGTGTGAGCTGGATATCCATGCAACGCTAAGACGTAGAATTATAACTCCATCATCACATATATTCTAGCCCGTAACTATTTGGCACCGTCTGTGGGAACATGGTTCCCGACTTGGAGGCAATTTTTGCTCCAACCTCAAAAGGTCGTTCACGTCAATGTCTTGGCATCAGCTATTACTGCATCAATTTTATGAGAATTAAATTTGGACTGGGGGCAACTTTGACTACAGCCATGGTCAAGAAGATTCCTCTAACTCTTCCAATATCCAAGATAATAGCTGGGGATAATAAAGCTTCTAGCAAATGTAACGATGATTCCAACAAATTTCAAGCTTCATACAGTCCCTAATTAGACTTCTACACCTTAGGCACGGTCTTAATCTCGACCTCAAAAAGATAGTAACGATCTAAAGATAGACCATTCTTTAATTCAGGATGCACACGACATTCACCCCTCCCAATCAAGATATAATCGATCACAGGGGGATTCGATTCAACATCTTCCACACAGGTTAACATCACCAAGCAGGGCTCTAACATACAATATCAGATAGGTCATACATCCTTGGTGGATTCTCTCGACCTCTTCCATATAGATTAATATCATCGAGCAAGGGCTCTAACATACAACCTCAAATAGGTCATACATCATTGGGGGGATTTTCTCGACCTCTTCCATATAGGTTAACATCATCGCACAGTGCCCTGACATACAACCTCGAAAAGGTTACACATCCATGGTGAATTCTCTCGACCTCTGTCATATTGTTTAACATCATCGAGCATAGCTCTAACATACAACCTTAGATAGGTTACACATCCTTGATGGATTATCTCGATCTCTTCTATATAGGTTAACGTCAAAGAATAAAGGCTCTGGCATACAGCCTCAGATAAGTCACACATCCTTATTTGATTCTCTCGACCTCTTTCATATAGGTTAATATTATCGAGCAGGGCTCTGACATATAACCTCAGATAGGTCACACATCCTTGGTGGATTCTCTCGACCTCTTCTATATAGGTTAACGTCATTGAGCAGGGCTCTGACATACGACCTCAGATAGGTCACACATCATTGGTGGATTCTCTCAACCTCTTTCACATACGTTAATGTCATAGAGAAGTGCTCTGACATACAACCTCGGATAGGTCACACATCTTTGGTTGATTCTGTTAATCTCTTCCAAACGGGCTAACGTCATCAAGAAGCCTTTGACACTGAACTTCTGCCCGTCACGGGACTTTTGTCGGACTTCTACTTGATGCCGAACTTCCTCCCATTGCTGGACTTCTACCCATTACGGAACTTTTGACAGAATTCTACCCAATGCCAAGCTTCCTCCCGTTGCTAGACTTCTGCCCATCGCAGGACTTTCGTTGGACTTCTACCTGATGCTGAACGTCTTCCCGTTGCTAGACTTCTGCCTATTGTGAGACTTTCATTGGGATTCTACCCGATGCCGATCTTCCTCTTGTCGCTGGACTTATGCCCGTCATGAAACTTTCATCAGACTTCTACCCGACACCAAACTTCCTCCCGTCGCTGGACTTCTGCCCGTCACGAGACTTTCGTCGGACTTCTACTTAACGCTGAACATCCTCCTGTTGCTAGACTTCTGCCTGTCGCTATTGACCTCACTTTTGTACGAGGTCAACAAGACCCAACCCAGAACTCCAAGCCAATCAACCAATCTAGACCCTAGGATTTCTTGATTATAGGATTCTCCTAGATTTAAACTTTAGGACATATCCAAGACCTAGATCAATCTAGATCCTAAGATCAACTTAGATCTTAGATCACTACAGTCTCCAGACCCATCTAGGACTTAGCATATATCTATATACTAAGTTCCCTTAATTTCTAGACCTTAGAAGCTGTTCAGCCCCCTATTAAACACTATCCATATATAATCATGTACAATCATGTCAATGATTGTAAAGGACTTAGGTAATCCAAAATCAAACCCTTCAAATCCAAAATCCAATCCAGCTTCAAAATTTAGTTCAAATCCAAGGCCAGAGACTTAGGTCCTGAAACCCTTTTTAGGTGAGCTTTCTATCACCTAGAAACCCAATCAAATGACATCTGAATCATGATCCGTCAATTGCATATTATCCAGACATGTCTCTAGGACCAACCCTCCAAATTTGAGCCAAATCTGACACTTCTAAACCCAAAAACTGAATCTTTTCCCAAAGGCTGCAAAGCCTTCAAATATTTATGGCCCATGCCACAGGACCCGTTACCTAGTGGAATTTGACCCTGGAGTTTCCTCCAAACCCTATAATCACCTCCAAACCCTTGGTATTGATGTGTTTAATATTAATCTGCATCTTTTTGGACTCACCTTGACCCAGGATTGACCAGAGGTCAAAATGACCAAAATACCCTTTAAAGGGGTTTTTGGACTTTTGATCAAAACTCAACATGGCTCAACATCTTTAATCTTTGAAACCTCTCTCAATGAATTTTCCATAATATTTGAGACTCATTGAAACCAAACCCACTCTTTGGTTTGACCTGGTTGACCAAATTCACCCTTAACCCAATCATGGCTATTTTCAACATTTGATTCTATCTCGAACCAATCTAATACTTCAAAATCATTTGTTTGGACACTCATGACATGTCCAAAGACTTCCAAGTAAATCCTCTCTAGGTTTGACTTGGTTAATCCATTTGGAGGAGTCAAAACCCTCTTTAAGTTCATGTATTCACTCAAAACTTCAACACCATGGCCCCATATCCCTTAAGATTTACCCCTACAGTACCTTTGACTCCTCCCATGCACATCAACAAGTCAATGGGTCAAAAAATTTATTAAAATGAGACTAAATCATAGTCATTTGATCATGCCACATGGGCAAGCTTTTTCCCTCTTCCAAAACCTGCCCCAACCTGTTCAAAAGGAATAATTTTCCTTTCCTAAGAGGCCACAAACCAGCCCCCTAAACCTTGCTTAGGCTTGGTTTAGCCAAGTGAAGGAAAAAGGGTGTGGTCCCCTCACCACTTGAGCCAAGCAATCCCTCTCAATCCACCAGCCTTCTCCATATTTTAGGCTGCACATGGGACACTTGGCAAGCATCCAAAGCACCCATGAGGAAATCATAACCATCCAATTCAAAAACAAGGGGTTAAGTGTAGGGATTTTGACCTAAGGGATCATCTTGTCCATTTCTTGCCTAAGTCCCAAACTCCAGCAGCCCCAAAGCTCTCCAAGTGTTTCTTATACTCTCCAATACCCCCCAAGGCCATTCCAAGCCTTTCCCCACCATTTCCACCACTCAAACCTTCATTTTAGTGGAAAAGGAGAGAGAAAAGAGAGAAATAATATATCTCTTTGATATCTTCAAATCCAGCCATCAAAATCCTTTGAAGTCTTCAGAGAACTTGTAGAGGACATCAGTAGGAGTAAAAGGAGCCCAAGTTTACAAAAATTCATAGGGTAGATTGTAAGTTATCTTCACTTTTAGCTAAAAATTTAATTTGAAACTGTAGGAAATCTACAATGCATGCAGCCTCCAAACTCCAGGCATTGCAAGATTATGTTTTCCTCTAGCTACAGTTCAAATTTTGTCAAATTTTGTTGAGTATTTTGGGAGATATGAGCATTTAAAGTTCCATATTCAAAATGAACTACACAGGATCGGTAGATCTGGACCGTTTGATCGAAAATCGGACGGTTCGAGATCAAGGCAGACCGCGCGATCTGCCTCTGGACTCGAACACGGGATCTCCCGCGGTCAAGGCAGGTGACGTGGCAAGTTCCTGGCTGTCGATCCCGCTGCCCGTGTTCTGACCGTCGGATCATTGGATCCGACCTGGATAAGTGGCGGGTCCTACCTCGCCACGTGTCGCGCTGCTGTTCACCACCACCTTTTCTGCGCCAATCATTGACATTGGCGCCGGCGGTTGATTTGACCAGAAATAGTTAAAAAAATTCAAAAAATGCTCAAAATCTTTCAAAATTCATAGAAAATTGAATTTTCCACCAAATAGGACATTTTTGGGCTCGTTGGAAAGGTAATTAAACGTAGAATTTATTAAAATTAAAATTTGGTCATTTTGAGCTCTGGATTATGAGAAAATTACATTTATTTCATTTTAGTTTTCTTCAATTTTCTTGCAATCCAGGGATCAAATGAATCCCAAATTTTGGAGGAATGTTCCTGAGCATCTTAGGCATATTCTGTGATTTTTCTAGGGTCAGATGCTCTCCAGTTTTCTGTGATGTGAATTTTTAAGTTTATGGGTTCATTTTGGACCCAAAATTTTAAAAATTCATAACTCCATTTCTCTATAGAATTAGGATGCATGATTTTTGTGGTATGATTACATATGTGTAAGGGTTAGCCACACCAAATTTCAGGCCCATTTGAATAGTAGAGACACCTAGGAAAAATAATTAAGAAAAAGTATAGAAAACTTTAAAAATTTTTAGGGGATTGTACACACACCCATTAGGGGTGAAACTTGAACATTGTAAACTTAGTGACATCATGTACCTTAGGCTCAAATTTTATTTAATTTAGAGGTCATTAGATTAGAAATTAATTATCCAAAGTTTCAGCCCTTTTTAGGACCCAAAAAATTCACAAAAATATAATAATTCCAAATTAAGTTCAAAAATCATAAATAATATCTCAAATTAACTAGAACTTAGTCGTATACATAGGAAAAATAAAAGTCCCTTGACTGGATTCCTAATTCAACTTTAATTTGACTTTTAATGAAAATTAATAATTAATTAATTAAAAATTATTAAAAATCTTAAATAATTTCTAAACACTTGAAAATGTCCCCATGGGTCTTTTCTGACTTTTGGGAGTGACTCTATCCAGTTTGGGATGAGTTTGGATCAAAATGATCAAAGCCCTCCTAATTAAATAATTTTAAAAATTCAATAATAAGGGAAATTTTGAAAATTAATAACTAATTATAGAAAAATCCAAATTGAACAAACTTAGTGTCATTCAACTCCAATTAAGGTCTACTATTTTCTAAAAATATCAAACTTCAAAATCTGGTTAAAGTCAAAAAGTCAACTTTTCGGTCAACCGTAGTTCAAATCTAAGCCCAAACTTCAAAAAATCATAACTTTTCATAGAAAACTCCAAATTGAGTGTGCTAATAGTCTAACTAGTCATCATAAGGTCTAATATTTATTAAAAATCTGAAACTTATAAAACTAACTTTAATTTGAAAAGTCAACTTTTGGATCCTTAATTAACATTATTAAATAATTCCAATAAATTCCAAAAATCCAATAATTCATTAAAATTTCAGAAAACTATAGTTTGATTAATAAAACACTCAATCAACACTCAAATACATAATAATCACTCTAAAGATGAAGTTTATTGAATGGACTACTCCGGCTGCGGGGCTAAGTGTGCTAAGGAGGCCTGGTTCCTCGAGCCCGATGGCACAACGCTACGAATCGATTCAATTGAGTGTTAGACATCAAAATTAAGTTATTTTTAATTACTTAACCAAATTAAAACCCTTAATTCAACTACATCAGTAAGATTTTTAGGATGGACTACTCCGGGCTGCGGGGCTAAGTGTGCTAAGGAGGCCTGGTTCCTCGAGCTTTGTGGCACAACGCCACGAACCTGTTGATGGAAAATATAAAATAATATAAATTTTAAAATAAATAATTAATTGAATTAATTAATATTAATTGATTTTTAATTTCTAACGAATTAAATCAACTAAATCAACCCCGATTGCTACTAGGTAACCCAGGCCTACGAGGCTATTAACTTAGCCCCAAGTAAGGTGAAATAAACTTCATGGCCTCGATGAGCAACAAATGTAGTAATCATTTAATAATTAAAATGTATTTAAATCAAGCTTTAATATATTAATACTTAAACTCAAACATAAAGCCCTCCTTTAGCTTTTAACAAACTCAAACATTAAACAACTTTAACAAATTACCCAGCTTAGGATCTACCCTAGCCACACGACCTTCTACACACACTTTAGATGATTTGCTAGGACAACCGACTCTAGATCTAGGCTAGCCTGGTGTTTACTTTTCTGCTATGTGCCAGATTTTTTAAGTTTTCATTGTATGTTGTGATTGAAATTGATTGATGTGTTTGCTTACTTTCTTTACTACACTCTATGAATTGATGTGATGGGCGATTAGATTACCCTTAGGTTAGAAAAGATCTGGATGCTCACTGAATTTTTTGCATGTGACCACGCTCTTGTAGGGCAATAAAGGGGGCTAAATAAATAATAAATATAAATGCTGTAGGTGCTTCAGCTGCTTAGCCCCCAAATAAAAAGAGCGTGGTCAAGTGTGTTTATTTTTTTGCATATATATAACTGTTTGGGATGTATTTTAATATTTCAATACTTAGGATAACCCTGCATGAGAGTCTAGATTTTTTTTATTTTTATATTTATGTAATTTATTTGAGTATTGAGTTGTGAAAGTAACATTGTGTTTGGGATACGTAGATCCAAAGATTGGATTCCAAAGAGGAAAGGATACGCCTTTAGGGGATAGTCCTTATCCATTTGAAACTCTAAATTTGGATCACTCTACTACCCAAAGTGGAAAGAGTAACCTTCTCCTCGAGGCAAGAGTTCTCTTTTCCATTTGGATATCAAGCCATGAAGAATCCAAGGAGCTTGAAGAGGAGAAGACCGATGAGTTGAAGACAAAGAGTATCCCACTCAAAGTCACTTGCGTCTGTATTAGGATTAGAATCCGGGTTGTTGTTAGTGGTGCCCGACCACTTTTAATTTATGTGAATCTGGGTTGTAATAAGCAAGGCAATTTGCCTATGGATATTTATTTAATTAGTTTTATTATTTAATGTATTTTGATTTGATTTGATTGCGTATATGGTTGCCTACTTTTTTTAGTTTTTTGGCAATTGCATGTCGTTCTTTTTGATTTAGCCTGGATTCGATCGTAGGCTCGTGAGGGTGCAAAAAATTCTTCTACTTAAATTTTTATAAAAAAATTTAGGATAACATAGAAACTCTAATGCTTTTAAGAAGTAAGCCCAGGATCGCCGGGAGTTCTCATTTCATAATTGCTACATTATTCTTTTCCTTTGTTAGACACCTCCCTGCCTGCGGGTTCTGGCATAACACCTGGCCTATGAGGGTGCAATTCTGTCCAAGGGGATCTGTGCATCTTTAGGATAAAATCTATTTTTAAGCATTTTTAAAATTTCTTCATTCCATTTTAAGCATTTAATCGAGTCAATCAGCATGCATTGCATTAGAAATTAATTAAAAAGTATGTCTAAAATTTTAATTGTATTTATTTTAGCATTTTCACTCAACATAAGTCCAGGGGCCACTTAGGACAATCTCTAGATGTCGGCCCCAACTCTAAAAAACTTTAATAAAAATATCCTACCACTCTTGCATCAAAAGATCGGACTCATGGATTTTAATCGCCTAGGTGGTTAGCTGACTCCCCAATCCAGGCCGGGGTAAGTCCAAGTTTTGCACTATATTAGTTAGGTTCAGACTACTATGTTCCAGTGTAAAAATTTAGATTTAGGATCCGGGGTAGATTTTTTTTTGAATCATAAGACCCCAACTTCTGGGAATATAATCCCAAATTTTTAATAAAATGCTCAACTCAAACTAAATTCTCTTTTAATCTAAAATTTAAAGCCCAATACTTAGCTTAGGTCGGGACACTTCTGAATTATTTCAGAGTCCCAAAGTGTCTCCTGCCCTTCCTCCTTTGACTCCAAAATAACTGCTCAAGCTTGATCCACTCCCTATTTGAGTTCCAATCTCACCTCCTTGATTATCATAGCTCGATATTTGATTGAATTTTACTTTGACCCTTCAGGGGCCATATGAAGTTCTCTCTTAAATCCGATTACGATATTCAAGACGGGATTTATAATTCTAAATCTGAATCCATCGTGAAATTTTATCTCCACCACCCGAGATGGTATATTTCTTCCGATGGGATGTTTGATTTTAGAATTACAACTCAACATCAATTTTTAAATTCCCCAAAGAAAACTAAATTTTTTAAAATCCACTTTCCAACACAAACAGTTGCGGGACTTTCGTCGGACTTCTACTCGATGTCAAGCTTCCTCTCATTGCTAGACTTTTGCCCATTGCGGGACTTTCATCAAGATTCTACTCGACGCTGAGCTTCCTCCCGTCGTTGGACTTCTTCCCGTCATGAAACTTTTGTCAGACTTCTACCCGACACTGAACTTCCTCCCGTCGCTGGACTTCTGCCCATCACCGGACTTTCATCGGACTTCTACCCGATGCTGAACGTCCTCCCGTTGCTGGACTTCTGCCCGTCACTAGACTTTCGTCAGACTTCTACCCGACACTGAGCTTCCTCCCATTGCTGGACTTCTGCCAATTATGGGAATTTTGTTGGGATTCTACTCGAAGCTGAGCTTCCTCGCGTCGTTGGACTTCTGCCCGTCATGAGACTTTCGTCGGAATTCCACCCGATGTCAAACTTCCTCCCGTTGCTGGACTTCTTCCCATTATGGGATTTTCGTCGGACTTCTACCCGACATTGAGCTTCCTCCCGTTGCTGGACTTCTGTCCATTGTGATACTTTCATCGGGATTCTACCTGATGTTGAGCTTTCTCTTATCGTTGGACTTCTACCAGTAACGGGACTTTCATCGAAATTCTACCCGATGCTGAACTTCCTCCCATTGTTGGACTTCTGCTCATTACAGGACTTTCGTCAGGATTCTACCCAACGTCGAGCTTCCTCCCTTCGCTGGACTTCTGCTCGTCACTGGACTTTCGTCGGACTTCTACCCGACGCTGAACATCCTCCTGTTGCTGGACTTCTGCCCGTCGTGGGACTTTCGTCGGACTTCTACCCGACATCGAGCTTCTTCCTATTACTGGACTTCTGCATATTATGGGACTTGTGTTGGACTTCTACCCAACGCTAAAACTCCCTCCCTTCGTAGAACTTCTGCCCGTCGCGGGACTCTCGTCGGACTTCTACCTGACGCCAAATTTCTACCCGTCACTAGACTTCTTCCTGACGTCGGACTTCCATCCATTATGAGACTTACACCGACTAACGTCGGACCTCTATAGGATCTCTCGAAAAAGGAGGAAAAGACTCCTACTCAGTGAGTAGCCCTATGCCTGTACAGGACTAGGGGAATGCCTCATCATGAGGGAGAGAAGAAGGAGGAGAAGGCTCCTACTCAGTGAGGGGCCCTAGACCTGAATATGATTAGGGAATGCCTTAGCATGAGGAAGAGAAGAACAAAAAGGAAGAAATTTTTACTCAGTGAGGGGCCCTAGGGCTGAACAAGGGATACCCATCTAAATAGAATTAGGGAAAGGCCCTCAACTTGAGAAAGAGGAGGAGAAAGAGGAGAAAATTCCTACTCAATGAGGGGCCCTGTGGCTGAATAGGGGATACCCATCTGAACAGAGCTAGGGGAAGGCCTCTGCTTGAGAAAGAAGAGAGGGGGAGGTGCAAATTTTTATATCCCAAAGGAGGATATTTATAGCCTTTCAAGGGAGTTTTGGAGAGAAAATTTCTAAATTTTTAAATAATTTTCAAAATTTTGATATTAAAGAATAAAAATGTTATACAATAGTTATAAATTTTGTAATTAATATTAAATTTAGTTATAAATTTTATAATTAATCTTAAGTTATAGTTATAAATTTTATAATTAATCTTAAGTTATAGTTATAAATTTTATAATTAATCTTAAGTTATAGTTATAAATTCTACTATTAATATTAAATTATACAATAGTCATAATTATATAAATGTTATTATAATAATTATATATTATAGTTAACGTTATATATAAAATTTTAAATAAAGTTAACGTTATACATATAAAGTTATATAATAAATTATATATTAATATATATAATATTTAATATATCAATTATATATTAATGTATCATTAACTATTATATAAAGTTATATAATAAGTTATATATTAATATATATAATATTTAATATATCAGTTATATATTAATATATCATTAACCGTTATATAAGTTATATAATAAAGTTTAATGTATTAGTATATTAATATATTATTATTGTCATATATAATTTATTATATATGACGACATATTTTTTTAGGAAATATACTATTAAAGCTTAAGAGTAGTCTGAAACTTTATTCTCATATGAAGTGGGTGTTATTGATTCGATTCAACTTAGTACTAATATTAATTAACTAGTTAATTAAATTAGTAATCAGACCATCAAAAGATGTCAAAGTGCCACCCGAAGTCGGAGTGCCCCTTTGACGCTGAAGTGACACTACCGGACCACTGCCTGACACCGGAGTACTGCCGGACCATCACCTGACGTTGGAGTGACATTGGACTTTTGTGAAATTTTTAGTTGACATTTATAATCCGGTCGTCTTCAAGGACGAGTCAGACCATTGTACTTTACTCAAATTCTAGTGGAATCATTTTCAACTGGGCTAGGCCCCATGATTTTTTCCCTTTCCTGAGTTTTCCACGTTAAAAATATTGTATTATCTATGTGTGAGCTGGATATCTGTGCAACGCTAAGATGTAGAATTATAAATTTATCACCGGATATATTCTAGCCCGCAAGAAGGATTATCTTAACTTTAATTTTAGATGAAAAAATAATAGTCAAATTAGAGATCTTGATGAGATGATAACACCAAAAATATTGTGATTTGAGTTTGAATAAGTGTAAATCAAGCATTTATAGAATTGCTAATTTTTTCTTGATATTAATTTAATAATCAAACGATATTTGAATATCAAATGTGAAGTGTTTGCAGCTAAATGAGGGCTTTAATAGAAGGAACCCAATAAGCCCCGGATCATTTATTTTGTAGGTTATTAAGACATTTAAATATTGAAAGAGGAGCTTGTAATAAAAAAGAAGAAATACAGGCCATCTCATAAGTATTTTAGGATTTTGCCTAAAATTATGACAACCTAACATGAGAATAATAAATATGTCACATTCTTGATATGAAAAAGGGTCTTTGCTGCATTTGAAAAATGTTTAGAGTTCTAAGGAACTTCTGAGCCTTGTCCGACACTCGATGTCAACCTTCATTGCTACTAATCATTATTGTTTGGATGCTATTGCTCATTTATCCCCATGCAACCATGATTGACTGATTGTCATAACTAGTTTGATGTTATTTGATCACAGTCAACAAATTAATGTACCTTGCATGTCATAATTCGACCACTATTATCTTTACAAGGCTACCCTAACTAGACCTCCATCACTTGATAGCTATCATCTAACCATCATCACTAATCACAACATCTTTAACATTGTCCAACTTATTTCCAAATAAGTCAAATTTATAATCAAAACTTTATAATATTATTTTCTCCAATTGAGAGGAAGAGCGAAATTATTGAGCCAAGCCTCATACCTTTTTCGCTATTCTAAATTTTCACGTAAAAAACTACTGTCTTCTTGCACAATAGCATGTAGTGCAAGAGGTGTTGTATTGGCATGCATGCCGGGCCTATATCAAGCTTAAAGAGGATTATTTAATCATTTTGGGGCCCCAAGACTATTTTTGATGTTCTAGACTCAAATTTGATACTTTGGGAACTCAACGAAGCCTCTACAACTAATTTTGAGCAAATTTAAATACTTTGGAGCTAAATTTTCAACAAAATTTTATGTTAACTAACATTCTAACTTCTAGAAATAGTGAAATAATTATTTAGAAGAACTTGCATGGTTCACAACCTTGAGAGAATGCATTGCCTTGTAATTTTTTTGAAACTATACTTTCCACCAAAATTTTTCAAAAGAGTTAATGTATTTGTGGGTGACACCAATTTTAACATCCGAAATAGATAGTTGGACTTCATTGAAGGAGTGCAAAGATGGAGATATAGTGGATTGGTTGAGGATTTTTATCCACGTGGAGAGCATCATTTTTGATGCATCAGGATTTACTTTCAAAATGTTGGTAGCTAAGAATAATGGAGGGGGTGTAAAATAGAGTTATCTAGCTAAGCGTGGAGTTCACACATGTGAATAGTTTTCTACACAAGTGTCACTATTGTGCATAACCAAGTGGATGCTAGCAGGGATGAGTTGGATAACAATGGGGCAAATGTAACCCTCACGCTGGCCATTAATAATTTTATGATACTAGTGAGATTTTTGGGGTGGCATTGTGATGACGATTACTGATGATGATCGTCAACATTAGTCATTGGGTAGAGCTTTATCTAACTCCAACTCCTCCCACCCCCCAATGCAAAGAATGTGGATATAAAAATTCTAAAATATCCCACAAGATGATCTATGTTAACCCCTTGATCATAAATCATTCTTTAAGAATTAAACACCTTAAATGACATCAAAATTTGCTGATGTTGGGCTCATTGAATTTCTCTCAATGAGATTTTCATTCTATTTGTAAGCATGAACTATTCAAATTTCATTTGATCCCTCAAATAGTGCTATGTAATTTCTAACTATACTTTAAGTGCTTGATTTATAACTATTGGACTTGGATTAATGCATGTTTGGTGTCGTTCAGTTTATCTCATCAAAATTTTCATTTTAACTATAAACTTATTGTAATCAAAGTGTAGAAGATATAAAATATAATCTTAAAAATTTTAACTTATATATATATATATATATATATATATATTCATACTTAATTGAATAAATTTTTTCAATAAATATCATAAATCATTATACAATAGTCACTCTATTGAGCTTTTCCACCACAAATTGAGAAGTATATGTCCTTACTACTAATTTTTCTTTTGTTCACAAAAATATTGAGAGTGCTAATTTGGCCAAATATTCTAACCTAATTCTGTTGTCTTATAAAAAGATAATAAAATTCATATTTAAAAAAAAAGCAAGCTGATCACCTTATGAGAGCTAGGGTTTTCTTTCCGACGCTTGGGCCTCCCGCCCCGCCTTGCCTCGATCTTTCCGAGCGAATGCCTCTTCGTCCTGCTGCTGGAGTTTTCCTGGTTTCAGGAGAGTTTCTTTTACTCTGTTTTTTATTTCATTTTTTGTTTGCTTCCGTCTTCGTTCCCTTTGGCCTCGGTGGCCGGCATGGCGACGAAACGTCTCTTGGATCCTAGTTTTTTTGGATGGTTCCAAGAAGTCACGATCTTTTTTAGACACTTTATTTGGTAATGCGTTGGATGTTTGTTTCCCGGCTATTAAAGCATCTTCATTTCGTGGTTTACCTGCTGTGTGGATCTCTAAGGCGGAGATTGATTCCTTGGCGCCGCCTTTTTAGTTTTCCTTGGTTAGCTTTTTCCCTTCCCGTCGGCCTAGCTTGGATTCCATATGTCATTTTTTCTTCAATCTTGAGTTAACGGCTAAATTTTCTATTACCTTACATGATTCTTCTCATGTGCTGATTAAATTATCGAATGATATGGATTATAGTAGGGTTTTTTGCCATCGTTCTTACCTGATTTTCAATTGCTATATGAAGCTCACAAAATGGTCTCCTGCCCTTGACATCGGTGTGGAATCCCTGATTTTTCCCATTTGGATTTCCTTCCCCAACTTGCAGCTCCATCTATTTGCTCCCCGCATCCTTCATGTGTTGGGTTCTTTGTTTGGCCGTCCACTTAAAGTCGATAACACCACCTCGGTTGGCTCGCGTCCATCCTTGGTGCATGTTTTGTTTGAAATGGATATCACTAAAAATTATCCTGATAAATTTTGGCTCGGTTCTAATAAATTGGGTTATGTGCTACATGTGCAAATGGAGGTTTTTCCTTCCTTTTTTTATCTGTGTAATGATATTGGTCATGTTCGGGGTGAGTGTCGCTCTCTTCCCTCTGCCCCTTTCCTGTTTCTTTTGCGAAGCCTATTATCCTTGTTAGGAATGAAACTCTTAATGTGGGTAATGTTGTTAGTGAGGTTATGTTGGTTTGGTTACCCTTAATCCTTTGGGTCAGTCGTTGTCTTTGGCGGGTAATGGGATTGAGGGTGCTGGTTCATATGGCATGTCCGCACGCTCGAATGTGGTTGTTTCTTCTATTATTCCGGTGGTTCCCTTGGCTTCTGTGGGTGGGTCTCCTGTTGCTTTGGTGGATTCGGTTGCTGTGTTGAATTCCCCTAACCAAGCTGTTAGTGTCTGTGATGTGGGTGTGCTAATTCTCGGGCTGGTTCTCAATCGGTCTAGCCCTGACCTCTCCCCTGCAGGCTCTGTTCCTGCTGCTGCAGTTTGCTCTAATGTTTATCCAGTTGTTAATGGGGAATTGGTGGTCTATGGTGCAGTGGATGGTGTTGTTTCTCCTAATGCTGCTCCTTCCCTCGTGGCAGTGAATGATATTAATTGTTGTGTTAATCTTAGAGATAGTCCTATTTATGCTGACGGTGCGGAGTTGTCTGTTGATAAGTCTGCCTCTTTAGTTTATGGTGGTGATGAATCTTTGAGTGATGTTGGGGAGGCTGGTGTCGTGGTGCCTCTAGTAGATATACCTATTTCTGTCATTTCGAATGCTAAGTTGGTCACTCATCTTAATAGAAATTATGTTGAGTGGCAATGTGATTGGTTGCATGATGACATGTCGTATGCTAGCGGGGAGGATTTTATTTAAAGCAACCTGGAAACGGGCTCGCTCGATAAATTTGATAGACAACGTAAACAAAAATCTAAGAATAAATGACTTTCTTCTTTTGGAAGTTTTTGTTTGTGGAGTTTGGTTTTATTTTGTTTTTTGTTGCATTGGTTGTGTTGCTGGGTTGGAATCAGAATGGACGATGATGAAGCAGTTATACTGCATGCGCCTTGGATGGCCAGGGTTGATTGGCAACCTTGGTGGCTTGTTTTGGTGTTTTTTTGGCTGCATCTCGGTTTAGATGTTTAGTTGGTCTTCCTTGGATGGCCCTGGCAACTAGGTGTCGGTCTGAGTCCGATATTTTCTAATTTTGTCAATCTAGCTCTCTGTTTTTTCTTTATCAGTTGTTTTTTATTTTTCCTTGATTGTAATTCTCTTGATGTGGCTTGGTGTATCAATTGCTTTTAATAAAATTTTTATTTTGGTAAAAAAAAAATTCATATTTTCCGCATCATTTTTAACGAAGTTGGAATGGACAATAAGCTTATAGCTCCATTTCAAGATTTTTTTTTAATCTATTACTTCAAAAGACATAAATGCCCATAGCGATCTATCATAAACATATTCAACTTAATTTAGTCCAAAATCTATGAAAATTTAAACTATTTTCAACCACAGGATTATATCTTGATTTCAAGCTCACCAATTTTGACAATTTTATTTATTATTTCAATAATATTAGGATTTGGTTTCTATTGTGATTTAAATAATTTTATTATAATTATTCCGTGCTAGAAATTTTATGGCAAAAAAATTTTAATATCTTAATTTTATATAAAGATTCAAGGAGGAATTTTAAAAAGGAGCATGTAATTAAGCAAAAGAAGTGTGCTTATTAAATAGTTTAAAAAGGAGTAAAAACTCAAATAATTTGACATTTTCAAAAGAAAACGTTAATTAATTAAAAAAATGTCAAATCATTTAGTATTTTCTTAAGAAAGTATAAAAAAAATTACCTGACTTATTTAATAAATAAATAACGTTTTATATTTTATGAGCATGTGGCATCCATTTATTTGGTAAGTGTCCAATTTCTTATTTATGATACTCAAGCTCGAATCCTAGGAGAGTAACTCAATTTGAAAATATAAATATTTAAATTTAAAAATACTTATTTTTAATATTGATGAAATTGAAAATGATATAAAAAATATTAATTATTATATTAATTTATTATAATAACTATTATATATACGTTAAATATTAATTATTTTAAAATTATCATATTGATTATTATAACAATTATTAAATATACATTTTAAAATTTAATATACATTTCTAATAAAAAATTTTATAAATTTTAACATGTATTATATAAATGTAATATATTATTAAATTATTAAAATATTAATTTTTTGTGTATTATAAGTTTTAACTAAAAATTTAATTAAATATTATATCATAAAATATTTCATATACTACCTATTTAAATAGTTAAATATTCAGTATAATATTTAATATAATATTTAGTATTTAATACATAATATATTTTTTATTAAAATATTTAAATTTAAAAATACTTATTTTTAATATTGATGAAATTGAAAATGATATAAAAATATTAATTATCATATTGATTTATTATAATAACTATTAAATATACATTAAATATTAATTATTTTAAAATTATCGTATTCATTATTATAAGAACTATTAAATATATATTTTAAAATTTAATATACATTTCTAATAATTTTTTTTATAAATTTTAACATGTATTATATAAATGTAATATATAATTAAATTATTAAAATATTAAATTTTTATGTATTATAAGTTTTAACTAAATATTTCATTAAATATTATATCATAAAATATTTCATATATTGCCTATTTAAATAGTTAAATATTAAGTATAATATTTAATATAATATTTAGTATTTAATACATAATATAGTTTTTTTTATATTTGAGTATTTAATTTCTATTTTAGTATTTTTAATATAGTATTATTATATAGTATTTTTTAAAATAATTAAGTATTTAGTATTTCTTGAGGTTGTATATCAGAGCAGTGCTCGATGACGTTAACTTGTGTGGAAGAGGTTGAATCGACTCCCCTAGGTTCGATTATACCTTGATTGGGAGGGGGCGAATGCCGCGTGTATCCCGAATCAAAGGTGATTAATGATTTATCTTTAGACCATTATTGCCTTTTTGAGGTTGAGATTATGACCTTGCCTAAGGAGCAGAAATCCAGCTAGGGACTGTATAAAGATTGAAATTTATTGGAAGCATTGTTGCATTTGTTAGAAGCTTTATGATCCCTAGATATCATCTTGGTTATTAGAAGAGTTAGAGGAATCTTTTTGACCACAGCTGTAGTTAAGGTTGCCCCCTAGTCCACATTTAATTTTCATAAAATTGACGCATTAATAGCTGATGGCAGAATGTTGACATGAACGACCTTTTGTGGTTGGAGCAAAAAGTGCCCCTAGTCAGGTGTCACTTTCTCACATATGGAGCCAAACTGTTGCGTCCTTGAACATTCATGGTGAAAGAGAAATAAAAAGTTCAACATCTTTGTGTTGTACGAAGATCTAGCATGCATACAGATAAAAGAGAGAGGGTGCAGCATTCATAGAGACACCAAGAATTTTACGTAGAAAAATCCTGAAAAGGGAAAAAACCACCGAGTCTGGCCCAATTTGAATGAATCCACTAGTATTTACAATTGATTACAAATGAGGCCCTTCCTTGGGGGGAAGGCCTAGGCTTGATATAACAAATACACATCATATGGAGTGTGTTACACGGTGAAAATAGGAAAAATCACTATTAACGTGTTTGTTTGGTCGAAAGGATCATAATCGGTGGTCAACGGAGGTCAGAAAGAACATTGTCTGGCGACTGAGGTCGGAAGGACCGTAGTCGGCGGGTGATGGAGGTCAGAAGGACTATTGTCTGGCGACGAAGATCAGAAGGACCGTAGTTGGCGGGCGAAGGAGGTCGGAAGGACCGCAGTCGGCTGGCGACGGAAGTGGGAAGGACCGTTGTCCAAAAACCTTCGTCTGGTGACGGAGATCGGAAGGACCGTAATCGGAGAGCGACAGAGGTCGAAAAGATCGTTGTCTAGCGACAAAGGTTAGAAGAACAGTAGTCGGTGGGCGACGGAAGTCGGAAGGACGGTAGTCGACGGGCGACGGAGGTCGGAAGGATAGTTATCTGGCGACTAAGGTCGGAAGGACGGTTGTCTGGCAACGGAGGTCAAAAGGATCGTTGACAGGCGAAAATCCGGCTTCAGGTAGAAATCCGACTAAGGGCAGAAGTCCTGCATCAGGTAGAAGTCCGATGAAAGTCGAGCGACGGGCAGAGGTCCGACGATGGGTGGAAGTTTGGCGTCGAGTAGAAGTCCGACGAAAGTCCGACGAAGGGCAAAAGTTCGGCGTCAGATAGAAGTCCTACAAAAGTCCAGTGATGGGCAGAAGTCCGACGACATGTGAAAATCTGACGTCGGGTAGAAATCCGGCGACAAGAGGAAATCCGACTTCGGGTAGAAGTCCGACGAAAATCTAGTGACGGGCAGAAGTCCGGCATCGAATAGAAATCCGACGATGGGTGAAAGTCATGTGTTGGATAGAAGTCCAACGAAAGTCTGACGACTGGTGGAAGTCTGGCGTCGGGTAGAAGTCCTGCTTCGGGTAGAAATTCGGTGACAGACAGAAGTCCGTCATCCGGTAGAAATTCGGTGATTGGTCGAAGTCCAGCATCAGTTGGTGGCCGGGAAGAAATCCGGCTTCGATCGGCTGCTGGGTGGAAGTCCGACGGTGGATGAGGAGGAGTCTAGTGACAAGAGTGCTCTCTTCCTTCTCTTCGTCCTTGGCCCCCTTCCTCCTCCTTGCTTGGGTCCCTTCTTCCACCACCTCCCATGAGAAATGAGGGGTCTATTTATAGTTTTTTAAGAGTGGCATGACCAATAAATAAGAGGAGGATTAAGGGTAAATTGAGAGTGGTTTGAATGGACAGCCGATGTTGAATCCCTCGATTATAGACCATTATTGGATATTTGAATATCTTAATGATATCAGAATTTGACTATCTTGGGCTTGTTGGATTCGTCTCATCGAGCCGCTTGATTCGACTATAAGCATGTCATGTTTGGAAATCGTTTGGTAATCCAAATTATGGTTTGAAACTTCCAAATATGCTTTGAGTCTTTGATTTGGACCCATTTGGGCTCGGATTGAATCGAATTTGGTGTTGTTGGGTTCGTATTTCCGAGACGTTCAGTTTGACTGTAAGTTTGCTGAAATCAGAGTTGAGATGATCTCCAATTTAATTTTTAAAGGTTCCAATTTTATTTTGCCTTAGATTCGCGCCCGATTATGATAATTTTTTGATGATATATCATTAGTATTATATATATATATATATATATATATAATTAAAAAAAAAGTGAAGAATACTTTACAAGTTTCGAACCTGTGTTATTTTTTTGGAATTGCTTACCTTCCACTACATGCAGTGTTCGAAGAATCTCATTGGCTTTTAGATGATTTGATAATGATTTTATAATTATTAATAAGTTATTGTCATTTTTTATCTCTCCTTAAGAAAAAGCCAAATGATTTGACATTTTCTTAATTAATTATGTTTTCTATAGAAAACATCAAATTATTTGACATTTTTGCTCAATTTAAATTATTTAATAATCACGTTTCTTTTGCTTAATTACACATTAAACATGCTCATTTTTAAAATTCTTTCAAGATCCAATACATAGATACATGTGTGTCATAATGGGTTAACATCCAGGTTCAGATTCTACCCGAAATTAACCTAACTCGAATTTGATCAACCTGAACCCTACATGTTAAATAAACAAGTCAAAAAATTGAACCCAAACCTGACCCGCTAGCAACCCTAACCCGACACAATAATCCGTTTAATTAAAAAATATTTTTATTAGTTTATTAATTATAAATTTTAGTTTAATTGATAAAAAAATCAGTTGATTATACCAACAAATAAAAAGAAATTAAGAAAAAATATTAAAAGAGCCATTTTTTGATCAAAATCAGGTTTGTGTGTCAATCTGAACCCGACTCCTTTAATAATCGGGTTAGAATACATGACTTGAATCTAACCCATTTATTAAACGGGTCAACCTGAACTTAAATTTTCCGAGTCAGGCTGGAGTCAGGTTGGCGGGTTGGCTTCCATTTGGTAATAAAATTCCTGTTTAACACTCCGTTACGTATTATTTCATGATTTCCTCCGTTTTGCCCAGCTTCCTCCTCTCAGCCGTCTTATTCGGTAGGCTTCTACAATTATTTCGGTCTCTTTAACTTCTATAACTTCATAAGGTCGCCTTCTTCTCTCTTGGCATGAGGACTTTTGAAAGAGTCGCTAAAAAGAGCTTCTTCATCTACTTCTCCGGCTCTTCGGATCCTGCTTAACGTGCTTCGTTTTGAAAGAGTTGTTAAAAAAGCTTCTTGGCCATCTTCGACTGCTTCGTAAACTTTTCTGAAACAAAAGCTCATACTATTTTTGATATTCATCTATATCTAAAATATTCAAATTCCTGACAGAATTGGTCTATGGTAATAATTTTCTGATATTTTACTGTCTCTGCTTATGCAGATAGGATGGAGAAGAATGCAGAGCAGAGGACCTGAGAGTTAACCAAACCACTGGCCATTCAGCAAAGATGGCAACTCAGTCGCTGTGATTATAGGCTCAAATGCTGAAGTTCACGACGTCTCAAGGCGAGCAGCCCCTATGTTGACAAAAGTATACAAAGAGTGAATTGTCAAAAAACTGTCTGAAACACCCTTTATTGATCTATTTACTGTGTTGTTTTTTTTTTTTTTTCATTATTGTTGTTTTTAGGCGTATTGTTCTTCATTTGAGCCATTGACTCTTGTAGTTTTAACTCAGTTCTTTTATTTAATAAATTTACGTGATTTTGATCATTTTCATGTTTTGTATAAGCTATGCTATCAATTTTGACTTTCTTGGCTTAATTTGGTAATGCTCTTCTTTTCTTTTTTGATTTTTTTCAATAATTCATCAATTTATGAGATTGAAAACACAGAAGAAAGCATCACAATGACTGATTTTTTAACTATATTATACAATACATTTAAAAAATAGTTCATCAAAGTTAGATTTAAAAGAATTTTATATAACCGTCTGATTTCGTGCCTCTTCGAATCTCACTCCCATCCATTTCTTTCTTTGGTTCGCCTTCCTCTCTTGTCTCAGCTTGGCATTAGCTTCACATGAGGACTTTTGAAAGAGTCACTAAAAGAAGTTTCTTCATGTTCTTCTCTGCCTCTTCGAATCCTGCTTCACGTGCTTAACATGAAAAAAAGTTTTGAAAGTGTTGTTAAAAGAAGCTTCTTCGCCTCTTCGAAAGTCACAACGGGAGGCACTAAAAAGCTTCTTCGTCCTCTTCAGATCCCGCTCATGGCGTGTGCTTCGAGTGAAGAAGAGTTCTGAAAGAGTCAATAAAGAAGCTTTTTCGCCTTCGTATACAACATTTTTCATATAAGATCGAAAATCATAGTAGGAGCTCGTTGCAAAACACTAGGTTCGATGTTTTTTATTTCATATATCCACTTTCTATTATCAAATTTGTTTGAGTTGATATCCTCTTGATAAATTTAAAATTCCTTCATAAAAGGTTTTATCTCCACAATTTTTGCCCAAAGAAGCAAATGCCAAAATTAATAGTATGATAAAATTGATTCAAATTTGGATAAAATTTAACATTTGAAACAAAAAATTGAGACAAAAATAAACAAATTTATAAAATTTAAGCATAATTTTAATCTATTACTCTTTCCTTCTTCCTACTAATTGAATTTATTCTTTGATTTATGATGGACAATTGTATAGAATCGTCAACTTCTACTACAAAGGAAATTGATTTATGATGAACATCAGATTACTTCTAGATTGTATGTTCTTATCATATATGTTTCATTTATCAATTTATTAAAATATATTTATTAGAAGCATTGATTGTTTTTGTTAATTCAGGGTCATTTATTCATCAGTTTGGTTCATCAAATTACTTATGTAGATTTGTGAGATAAACATTCATGATTTTTATTCTTGCACACATATTTTCTTATTTTAGATAATATGTAAAACTTATTATTATTTTTCTTGTAATATATTCTCGATACGTCATCAAAAATTACTTTGATCGAGCACGAATCTCGAGGCAAATTCAAGTTGGAAACATTCAAAATTAAATTCGGGATCATCTGAATTCCGATTTCAGCAAACTTATAGTCAAACTGAACATCTCAAAGAGACGAACCTAACGACACCAAAATCGGTCCAACCCAAGCCCAAATGAGTCCAAATCGGGGGCCCGGACTACATTTGGAAGGGTCAAATCATTAGTTGGATGACAAATTGATATCCAAATATGGCATGTTATAGTTAAATCGAGCGGCTCGACTAGACGAATCCAACGAGCCTAAGATCGTTGAATTCCGACATCGTTAAGAAACCTAAACAGTTGAAAAACTCTCTATGATTTGAGGAATCAATACGAGTCATCCGATGAAGCACTCCGAACGTTCCCCGGATCTTCTCTATATTTGCGGGGGGTGTCACTCGTGAAAATCTATAAATAGATCACACTCTCTACATGAGGGGGACCTTTGGCAGGAGATATGAGAGAGCTCTAAGGCTTCCAGAGCTCCAGCGCCACCGCCGGCGAACTCCCGTCGACCTTAGTCGGACCACCGCCCGGCCGCCGACCGCTGCCAGACTTCAGCCCAACCTTTGTCGGACCACCGCCAGGCCGCCGATCGCCACTGGACTTCCACCCGGCTGCCGACCACCGGTGGACTTCAGCCCGACCTTCGTCGGACCACCGCCCGGCCGCTGACCACCACCAGACTTCCACCCGGCGGCCGACAGTAGCCAAACTTCAGCCCGACCTTCGTCGGACCACCGTCCGGCCGCCGGACTTCTGCCTGGCCACCGTCCCCACTGGAATTTCGCTCAACTTTTGTCGGATCATTCCCCGTCAACTGAACTTCTGCTCGGACACCGTCGGACTTCCGCCCAAACATCACCAAATCTTTGTCTAACTCTCCAAGCTACTGTAATTTGACCGCCTCTAAGTCAAGGGACGGGTCAACCCTTGTAATTCACTCAAGTTTAGTGGAATCTTTTCACCTGTGCGAGGCCCTGTGGTTTTTCCCTCTTTGGGCTTTCCACGTAAAAAAGATCATGTATTTCACTTCTTTCTTTTTGTTTGTGTGCTGGATATTCGTGCATCGCTAAGACGAAACTTTACTTACTCTGCCACTGCGAATCTTTTAGCCCGCAACAATTCTTATGGATTATGTTTCTATATTTTTCATTTTTAAGATAGATTTCTTAAATGAAAATTTGTCGATAAATTGCTAATTTTGGGTATTCTTTGGTTTTTTATTATATTACTCTAATTAATTTTGTTACTGTGGTGTAGAAAGTCTTACTCAACAAATACTTAAGCTTCGTTTGGGATGACTTTCCTACTGCTTCTTAAAACAACTTTCTGATACAAAAATCTTAATCTTTATACTAAAAGCTATTTTAATAGGCACTAAGAAAGCCATCCCAAACGAAGCCTTAGTATTACATCGTTGAGATTTTATATTCAACAATCTTTTCTATTTTTGTAATAATAATAATAAATTTTAGATTTTTTAATTTTCTTATTTTGTATGCATCATCAATTTTATGCATGCTTATTTTTTCATGTTATTATGCCATTACATCTACAGTAACTCTTTTCCCTTACTATGTGGATTGTTATTTTAATTTACTTGTTAGCTCTTAATTAAGAATGACCCATATCTAAAATATTCATCATGCAATTTTCATAGATTCTCTTAGATGGTTGACTTCATCCATGCATGGCTTCGAGTTCTATGAACTATTTTTTATAGATTGCTTCTTAAAAAAATGAAAAATAAATAACAAGATAAACTAATAGTATATGCTATGATTTTTTTATTTATTTCAATTCAACACCCCTATCATGTTCTTTTGTTTTTTATTTCAATTTTTTCATCCTAGACAGTGCATAATAAAATTAGAAATGTCAAAGCTCAATGAACTGTGGAATGAAAATATTTTCATTTAGTTATTTTTTTGTACATTTTTGTACAGAGGCTTTTCTGGTCTCTTCTATTTTTACTTCTACTTGTGTTGCCTGCTTTTATTGCTAACTATTACTAGTAAATCTTTCAGCCACGGGTCGTGCCAATCCAAATTTTTTTATGTAGATGGTTATTACTTGCATGTTTCATTTTGTGGCAAAACATTTGCAACATTATGATTTGACAATGTTAGGAGCCGTCCATGAGCTTGCCTAGCCATGGACGATGTTGCAATTTTTCTATTCAATGAGTATCTCCCTCACATATACACACATTCTAACTTCGATGTTTTTTTGTCATCCGATCAGATTGATATCAAAATGTTATACAAAAATATCGTTTCCGTGATTTAGATATTTCTCTTTACTACTCATCATTGGAAATTCATATGGGATAGATGTACCTTTTGTTTATTTCTTCTATTGCATGATGGCGCTATCTCTATTCATTTCTAGCATTGTGCATTTTATGCAGGGGAATTTATACTAGACATCTATCAAAAGTGCTTTTAAAAAATTGTTATAAGATAGTAAAATTTTATTATGGCCGAGGTGTTCTTTTGTTAATGAAATAAGATAAATTCACTATCTTTTTAATCATTTTAATTTAGTATATCAATGTTTATAATGTCATATTTATAATCAAAATTGGAGCTTTTCTTTTAAATATGAATAGGTTGGTTTAATGATGTTATTAGTTCTACAATGAAAAAAATCTGTATTTTTTATTATTTTGTAAAATTATATTAATATATTTTCTCTTATGATTTTAACAAAAATATCTAACTCATCATTAATATAATCAATAATTAGAATTACTTGTAATGATAAAATTAATGTTTTTTTTCATTTAAAAAGTGATAATATAATTAAAATATTTATAATATGAATTTTTATTTTTAATTTTTTATTCAAGTGCATTAATAATTTGCTATTCTCCATAACTAAAGATAGACATGATTACACTATTGTGAATAATTGTCTGTTTCTTGTTGTAAGCATCATAAAAACTGTGTGTTCACATGTCCACATTTGAAGTCCAATAATGAGGCTGGGTGTTAGTAGACATGTGACAATAATTGGATATTGAAATCAAATAATGGTGACTGTGATTGCTAATGGTGATATTGACGGTGATTTTCGATAAATACAACAGGGTTCTTCAGCTCGTTTTTAGCTCTTGAACCTCCATTTTATGTGAAAAATGAAGTACCTATTTACAAATTTTTTTGAGAAGACATTTTGGTAAATTTGGTTAGATTGTCCATTAAACGACTCTTATTGAACCCGTTGATCATAGATTCTTTATTTGGTATTTAAGTACCTGAACAATCTCAAAATTGAATGATTTTAGGCTCATTACATTTATCTTATCCATTCACTTGATTTGACTATTAACATACAAGATTTGAAGGATCATTTGGTCCTTCAACAAAAGTTCTAAAACTTTGAAGCATACTTCAACTTTTTTATTTGGATTCATTTGGACTTAGATCCAATCACTTGCGGTGTCAATGAGTTTATCTTGTCATAACATCCAATTCGCTATAAGCTTATTGAAATCGGAGTTCAGATCATCTTGAAGTTTATTTTGGAAGTTTTCAATTCAAATATTTCTTCGAGATTCATGTTAATAAAGTGAAATTTTTGGAGATTTCTCAATAATATAATACAAATTATATATATATATATATATATATATATATAAAGATTGTATTATTTCAGTTCAAGCTGCAAGGTCAATTAATTCATAGTTGTAATAAAATTTTTATAACGACTCAAAAAGTTTTATACATATTTTGTTAAAATTTATGTATTTTGTATGAAATCCAAAAATGTTGTTCAAATTTTAACTTTTTTTTTTCTTTTTTTTTTGTTCAAATTTTAACTTAAACTCAAAGTTCTGACAAAAATTTCAAAATCATTTGAAATTAAAATATTAGCTAAATTTAAATTTTGAATCAACTTCAACAAATGAAGCTAATGATTTGAAATTATTGAAAATTAAAATCAAACTTTCTTTCAAATCTAAATTTGGCCACAGATGATGCATGATCCTATTGGCGAGTTAGAGCTAAAAAATTAAGTGAAGGAAAGTAGTGATTATATAGAGTTAGTGTAAAGTTATATTATCTCATAGAATATCCTAGTGCTATACAAATAGCTAAACTATGCCTCTTCACTTTTTATTTTTAGAGTTAAGAGGGCGATAGAAAAGGCTACACCTAAAATAAAATATACAAATAGTACATGATGTAACTGGTATAGGCGAATAATACATGTGGATTTGCCAGATCGTAAAATCCTACATTCTCTTCAGGTGAATACCTTGGGTGAGTGTTCAAGGGCAAGTGACTTGGATGAGTCTTTGAGGTCTAAGTCATAAAGCGAGTAAGTGTTATCGAGTCATTAGGAACTAGGGATGAGTTCTTAGTAATGAACATCGAATCCCCAAGAGTGAGGAACAAGTCCTCGATACAATTAAAGCATCCAGTAGCGATGAGTCCAATAAAAAAAATCGTAGTAACATGCTTTGGAAGCATGCAGTTCCTATAACTTGATTAAATATGTCCATGATAGGCAGATGACCTTGATCACAAAAAGCTGCTACGGGTTAGCTGATTTGGTTGAGGATAGTGATCCTTAGGGCATGAACATATCTCAATGAGTCCTTTGAAAGAGTTTGCCAAGAAGGATTATATCCTTGATCTATTCTCCTAGAGTGAGTATTCGCGTTGTGATCTCTATAGAGGAGAGTGTCTGTTTGATCGTGAGCTGGTGTTAACCGCTCTCCTATGCTTGGGCACACTCCCTTCGGGTTACACTACATAAAAAATGTCATTTTCCGGCGGCCATTTCTACCGGCCGGAAAATGGTCAAAATCTGTCAAAAATTAGTATTTTCGGGGGGAAAATGTTCACCGGTAAAACACCTGTCAGAAAAGTCCTTCCGGCGCAAAACAATTCACCGAAAATATTTGAAAAAGTCAGTCCGCCAAAAAAAAAAATTTAAGATTTGTGCTGAGCAAGCGAACCAGACCGGCCCGTCCTACCCCGCCCGCTGCCCCCACCCAGCCCGCCCGCCCACAAACCAACCTGACCGACCCACCCTAGCCAGCCCGCTTGCGCGCCCCACCCCAGCCTGCCCCCCAAGCCCCCTAGCCCAACAGCCCGCACGCAAGCCCCAGCTCGGCGCCTATGGAACCCCGCCCACCCTGTGCGCAATCCCCCAACCATCAAGCCATTAAGTCAAAGCTGCTTATGCGGCTACTTTTTTTTATTTAAATTATAACTTATAAAATATTAAAAATAATTATTATTTCAAAAGCAAAACTATTTTTTTTAAAAAATAAAAATAATTAATTTAATTTAACAATAAATTATTAATTTAGTTAATTTAATTTAAAAATATTTAATTTAAATAATTTAATTTGATAATAAGTTGTTAAATTATTTAACTTAATTTAACAAATAAATAGTTATAAAATTTTATTATAAACATTTTCTAGATTTTTTTAAATTTTCGTTGGTAATTTAGTTTGACAATATTTAACTTAATTTAACAAAATAAATAATTATAAAAATTTATTATTTTCATTTTTTTAGAATTTTTTTCCGAAATGTCGCTATGATGATCTGACCACCCGATCAAGTTCCTTGATGTGAAAATGTTAGACACATATGAGTTATATATATAGACATCTATGACTATGCACTTTCAACCCTCTTAAAATCAATCAGTCAGCTCAAAAATATTAATTAACCTTACATCTATTTAAGAGAAAATATCCTATTTTCCATTGGCCATGCACTGATTAATGACATGGGGAAAAATAAATTATTATTAAATTTATTCAATAGAGATAATAAATTGCCCTATATATAAAATAAAATAACAAAGATGTAAATACCAAAATTATGGATGTTTGAGCATGGCCCTTTAGATGGTGAAGATAATCAAGTGGCCTTTGTTAAGCATATTAACGATCAATACTATCGAGCAAATTAGTTAGATTAATTAATTATCCTTTTAGGGGCCAAAAATAATTAAGGCCTCTAATTTGATAGAAAGCTTGATATTAGCTACCAAAAAACAAAAAAAAATTGGCTTGCTAATTTTATCTCTAAAAGTCTAGAGAATTTTTTTTTTCATATATATATATATATATATATATATATATATGCCAGTTTGATGACTAATAATTTTTTTTTTACTTAGAGTAGATAATACATTTAAATTGAATGTTGAGATGCCTTTAATTGTTGCAAAGTCCATCTCCATGCTTTCGGATGCCGGACTAGGAATGGCATCGTTCAACCTTGGTAAGACTATAGTGCTCGCAAGTTGTTTGTTTGTATGCCACTTTGAAAAGTAATATGTCTGCAGAGGTAACTGAAGATGATAATGGGCATGCGGGGTTGTTCATGGCATTTCAACCAAGGATCATAGCATGTGGGAGTAAGGTGGCAACTTTCGCCATGGGAGTGAGATTCCTCGTCGGACCAGTTGTTATGGCAGCAGCCTCCATAGCAGTCGTCTTTCGCAGCGTTCTTCTATAGAAGTTAAAGCTGATTATTTTGTAAATATTAAGATTTTATGATTAATGATTTCAAAGATCATATTTTATATTTTAATCGACGGAAAGTATATGAACGATTATAGTTTTTATTTTCTTCTAGCAAATTCTTAATAATTATATTAATAATTGAATATTTTTTTTATTCAATACTTTGTTTTTGTTACCTCAAATAATAAAATTAGTGTTATTTTCTATTATGTAATTTATTTGTCTAATTTGAGAAATAATTAGAGGCTACAATATCAAGGAGTGATTGATTGATCTTCAATGTTATAGTCAAGACATAATAATTGGATAAGAATAAATTTTATTAAATATCACCAAAATTGATATCCATAAATATATATAAACATTTTATGAAATTAAAGGGGCATGTGATTTATTTGGTTTTACGACCAATTTTTTTATTTTGGTCGCTATATAAAAAATGTAATAAATAAAATTAATAATTAAAATTGTTAAATAGCATCCAAATAAATGCTTATTGGCTTAAAAATGATCGTTAATATGTATAATTTTAGCGACTAATAGTAATTAATGATCAATAAATTAGCATACAAAACAATTTTTGGCTGCTAAAAAGCTTTAGCAACGAGTCTACTGCGACAAACTAGCTAGCGACCCAAATATTTTTGGTTGCTATTCACTTTAGCGACTAAATTATCATTTTTAATGATCAAGTTTGATGATCACTAATAACCCATTTTATTGTAGTGAAATGAGCTCTAATTGAGATGAGCTTGCACCCCTATTTTGTTTTATATTGCCTAGCTTTACAAGTTGAATGATCTTGTTTTAGGCTGGTTTATTAAAATTGAAGTTCCGTTAATAATTTAATATTGAAAAAATTAAAAAAAAAAATTCAATCACTATAAATTTTTTTTTCTTATAATAAAACTTTTTGAATAAATATAAAAAATGTCCTAACTTATCAAAATATGTAATACCTTTTGTATATTAAAATTTTGAAATTTTATCCTTAGCCATTCTATTTTTCACCACTAATCTTTAAAAATAGAGTAAATAACAATTTTATTTCAGGGTGTGAAGTGTTGGTCCATGATTTAGTTTAGGTTGATCCTACATGTTATCACACCATTGTATAACTCTATAAATAGAGGCCTTGTATGATGTATTAATTGGAGAAAATTAATAAAGCTTTAGGTATTTTCTTCCTCAAATTCTTCCTCTCTCTCTCTCTCTTGCAAGAAGAGCTCAAGATGAGCTCAAGACCATCTTTCTCCTGATTTTTTTCTTAACACAGGGCTATTTGGTTGGCTGTAAAGTGAATGCAATATAAAGTTAATACTTTAAGGAGGAAATATTTTTTCTGTTTGGTTGGATGTATGCAGAGTAAAATAAAGTCAGTGCATCATGAATTATCATTTGGTTGGTTGATTGAGTGATTATAGAGTAAAGTAAAAATATTCTAATTTGATTAAAAATATTTTAACTACACAATAATAATTATAATTTTGTGAGATTTTGAAAATTTTTATATACATTAATAAAATACATTGCTAGATGAACTATCATGACTATGTACTTTTCAGCAGATTAACAACATATCAATTGAGAAAATATTACTAGATGAAATCTATATCATACCAACTCTTTCAGTTCAATAAAGCTCAATAGAGTTTAGTTAAAAGCTACAACAAAAAATTTCAAAATGACAACAATGTCAAACCACTTTATAAAAACTATAACAATATTGTTGGCATTCAAAAGAAGCCTTCTTCATTAATTCTCATTGTATAT
Source organism: Dendrobium chrysotoxum (assembly GCA_019925795.1). Lineage (NCBI taxonomy): Eukaryota > Viridiplantae > Streptophyta > Magnoliopsida > Asparagales > Orchidaceae > Dendrobium > Dendrobium chrysotoxum. The sequence continues at coordinate 36,121,871 of CM034304.1, read as the reverse complement.
GCTATCATCACCCACATAAACTTTCATGGCAAAAATATTTGTAATTATAAAACAATAATCAAAAGATTTGATCGTCGGCCATTTTGTAGATTTTGATGATTTGAAGAAAAATCATCTCCTTCCCTCCACAACCTCCCCTTTCTATAGATGGAGAATGCTTATTATTAAAGGTGAAAAAATGATGAATCCCACGAATTGAATACCAGCGAGCATTTTAGCAAACAGTGTAAACAGAGAAGCAGTAAACATCATAGAGAAGAGAATGTAAGGCATTTCACTTCGCATTTATTGTAGCATAAACTAGTGTATATATACACAGATGCAAGCAGATAACGAAAAGACTAAACTACCCCAGGTAATTACATAAAGTGAAAAGAGTTGCTAGCTAACGAGTAGAGAAGGTGGCGGCAAGCCTTGTAGATCGGCAGAGCAGTGGTCGCGGTCTGTCAGCTTGAAGGCAGAGGTAATGGAGCTGAAATAGCCGAAATATTCTTATCAGAAAAAACTATTGCAAGAAATCAAAAGATTTGATCATCGGCCATTTTGTAGAATGTTATTTAAAACTACTCAACCCTTGAAAACCAATAATAAGAAATCCTATAATCACAAATTGAGAATAGTCTTCAGGAATCAGAAAAAGTTGACGAAGAGAACCCCAAAAAGAGAAAAGAAGAGACATTCCTAACTCGACCATATATAAAGAGCAAGTGATAGCATAAAGTTAAAAATAAAAAAGTGATAGCATAAAGTAAATCACACCAACGGTGGCTGATTAAGGACCAGTTATAGGCGAATGGATGTGATGAACAATAGTTGCAGTTTGTGGAGAGATTATTCTGTGCAGACATCAAATGCATCTCTACATCCGGATACCACCCAGAATTGTCACAGGCGGGAGAAGGAAGAACCACGAGACGCACCAGCGAAGCTTGGTTGGCACTTCGCCTCCACAAAGTGAGAGAAAGGCCTGTTAAAGAGAAGATTTTTTCCGTGCGAGAGGAGAGGTCTGCAAAGGGAGGCTGTGTATTTGAAACTCGCTCAATTTTAACGAGTTTCAAATGCAACACAAATACACTATAAAGAGAGTTCAAAATGCTTTACTTTAGCGCTGTAAATTTATTTTATGTAGCATCAAATATAAAAATACTAAAAATGTGCCTATTCACTTTGCAATGCACGCTTACTGCACGAAATCAAACAGCCCCTTCATTAAAAAATAAATAAATAAAATAATCAGTCATTCCATGTACGCACACATTATTTTAATATAAAAACTAAGACTAAGATATTAGATGGGCTCCACTACCTCCTGCGCCTCATGAACGGAACATAGCTTTTCACCAATCCCGTCCGGCGGCGAAATGCTTTGCAAAGGCTTCTAAATCTTCCTCCGGTAGAATAACTCCAATCTCTATCCCTCCCTCTCCATCCCTGCTCTCAGCCAACGCCACGGCGCCCGTCTCCCTCGTCGATATCACCTCCACCTTCCTCGGCTTTCCCCAACCAAAATCAGTCTCGTAAACCCCCATCTTCGGCGACCCCGAAACCGTCAACGGCCGCCATGGCGCCAGCTCCCAAATCCTATCCGTCAATCCATCTATTCTCTCATGAACGTCATCTCCCAACTCCTCAATCCCCTTACCTATAGCCGAGGAAGCAACCAAAATCCCATTTTTCGCCAAAAGCTCTTCAGCATTACACTTCACATAGCATGGGGCGAGGCAGTTCCCGTAATAGTTCGCCGGAATCTCAGGGCGAATTCTTCGCCGCCAGTCCACCGCGAATAAGACGTGCGCCGCGCCGTCGCCGTCGGCTATGCAACGAGTTTTGAGCATGCAGATCCATGAATAAGCAAGGGATATCACAAAAGAAGAACAGTGGAAACAGCGCATCCCCTGTTCCGCAGCCTTCCCCTGCACCCGCTTCTTGAGTCTATCGATCTCCGGAGCGGAAATGATGAACGTAGCGGCGAAAACTTCGCCGGAGATTCCTGAAGTCACCATCTTTTCCTTGGCTCTCTCATCCAGAACGCCCTTCTCTATCTGCAAGTACAGGTTTCGCGGATCAGGAATAACCGTTCGGTCCATGACCGGAGCTGGCAGTCCGGGATTTAACCTGTCCAGTCGTAAGCCTGATGCCGCGGCGGCGGACCATAACTTGACGAATTGCATTGAGCTGAACCCGTCACAAGCTGCGTGGTGCACGGCGAGGGCGAGGCAAAGGCCGTAGTTTGGAAACAGAGTGACCTGAACAGCTAGCAGAGGCTGTTCTTCGCGGGATATTGGAAGTCGAGGAATCAGCACTAGAAGCTTCTCTATCGGCCGGGAATGATCACCAGAGATATCGAGGAAGTCGCCGCCGGAGCCTTCGTATTCGGAGACGGTGAGGGTGATGGAGTCCGAGTCGGTGGTGGCAATTTCAAAACGGCCATCAGATCGGCGCCGGCGAATGGTAGCGGCTAGAGGGTAGAAGGTGGAGAGGGCGACGGAAAGGGAGGATTTGAAGATGGGGAGGTGGAAGTCAAGAAAGTGGGAAGTGGAATAGGGAAACTGGTAGAAGAAGAGGCGTTCCACGGGGCTGTAGTTGATCCATATCAAGTCGAAAAAGGTTAGCGGAAGAGATGGCCAGACTTCGCCGGAGGAGAGCGGCGACGGAGATATAAGTGATTGGTGGAGAATATTTACCGACGTTGAGAACCTCATGTTTTGCTTTCGGGATGATGAAGGGCGCTTCCTAAATATTAAAAAAATATCCACTTGCGCACAAATTTGTAGCGAATTAATAAGAAATAATTTAGAATATTCATAAATATATGAGATTAATGATTTATTTAGGATAGTTGCGTCCTGGAATATTCACGTCGGTAGAGAATGATATAATTTAGCGTCTTAGTTTTATACGAAGATCCAACACACAAACAGATAATAGAGTATGGGTGCAAAGCTCATAAAAGACACCATAATTTTTACGTGGAAACTCCTGAAAAGGAGAAAAATCACGGGGCCTGATCCAGTTTGAATGAATCCACTAATATTTGCAATTGATTACAAATAAGACCCTTCCTTAGGAGGAAGGTCTTGGCTCGATGTAGTAAATATACATCATACAGAGTATATTATATGCTGGGAGTTGGAAGAATCAACATTAATATATTCGTTTGGGGCGCCAAAACCATAGTCGGCGAGCTATGTAGGCCGGAAGGACCATAGTTGACTTTGATGGTTTGAAGATAGTAGTCGACGGGCAACAGAGGTCGGGAGGACTGTAGTTGATAATGGTCAAAATGACCATAGTCGGCAGGTGATAGAGCTCGAGAGGACCGTAGTCGGTGGACGACAGAGGTTAGAAGGACCGTAGTTGGCGACGGTGATTGGAAGAACCATAGTTGATGGGCGACAGAGGTTGGGAGGACCGTAGTCGATGATGGAGGTCGGAAGGACTGTAATCATCGACAATGGTTGGAAAGATCACAGTCAGCGGACGACAGAGGTTAGAAAGACCGTAATCTACAATGGTGGTCGGAAAGACATAGTTGGCGGACGACGGAGGTCCGTAAGACCGTAATCGGCGGGCGACGGAGGTCGGAAAGACTGTAGTCAATGACGGTGGTCGGAAGGATCATAGTCGGCGACGGTGGTTAGAAGAACCATAGTCGACGGGCTACAGAGGTCGAGAGGACCGTAGTCGAGAGGACCGTAGTCGACGACGAAGGTCGGAAGGACCGTAATCTGCGACGGTGGTCGGAAAGATCATAGTCAACGGACGACGGAGGTCAGAAAAATCGTAATCGGCAATGGTGGTCGGAAAGACCATAGTTGGAGGACAACGAAGGTCCTTAAGACTGTAGTCAACGGGCAACGGAGGTCAGGAGAACCATAGTTGAAGTCTAGCGGTGGCCAACGAACAGATAGAAGTCCGACAGTGGTCGGGAAGAACTCTGGCGATGGTGACAAACGGGCGGAAGTCGGGCAGTGGTCAACAAACAGACATAAATCTAGCGGTGGTTGACGAACAGGCGAATGTTCGACCTTGGTCGAGAAGAACTCCGGTGATGGTCGGCGGACTGGTGGAAGTTCAGCGGTGGCAGGGAAGAACTCCGGTGGTGTTCAGCGGATGGGCGGAAGTCCGGCGATGGCTAGAAGAACTCTGGCGGTGGTCAGCGAATGGGCGGAAGTCCGGCGGTGGCAGGGAAGAACTCCGGTGGTGTTCAACGGATGGGCGGAAGTCCGGCGGTGGTCAGCGGATGGGCGGAAGTCTGACGGTGGACGGGAAGAACTCTGGCGGTGGTCAGCTTCCAACTTCTTCCGTTCTCCCCTCTTCTTCCTTCTCCTCCTCCTCCCCCCTCATGTGAAGAATGGGGGCTATTTATAGTTTTTTGAGAGTAGCATGGCTTGTAAATATGTTGAGGATCGAGGTCAAAATGAGAGTGACTTGAATGGACGACGGATATTGATCCCTTTTGATCATGGACCGTTTAATGGTCATTTGAATGCCTTAATGATATCAGAATTCAGTGATCTTGGGCTCATTGTATTCATCTCGTCTAGCCGCTCGACTTGACTAAAAGCATGTCACGTTTGGAAGCCATTTGGTAATTCAGATTGTGGTTTGAACCTTCCAAATGCGCTTTGGGTCTTTGATTTGGACTCATTTGGGTTCGGATTGAGTCGAATTTGGTGTCGTTGGGTTCGTATTTTTGAGACGTTTAGTTCGACTATAAATTTACTAAAATCGGAATTCATATGATCTCCGATTTAATTTTTGAAGCTTTCATCTTGATTTTATCTCGAGATTCGTGCCCGATCAAGATAATTTTTTGATGATATATCAATAATAGCTTTAAAAAAATTATTATTTTTACAATAGTTTTAAAATTACTACTAAAGTATATTATTTCTTTTTATAATAACATAATTTTATTTATTTATATTAAGGACCATAGTAGATATAATGTCAATATCATTGCTGTGTAGTCTTTGACTCTTTAAAACAATTAATGGTCCTTAATAGCCGTCAGAACTTTAATGAGAAATATTTAATAGCCGACCGCAATTTAGGTTTCGTTTGGTTTGGGACGATTTTTTATTGCTTCTTAAAATAGAGTTTTAGTATAAAAATTAAAATCTTTGTACTAAAACTCCATTTTAAAAAGCAATAAAAAAGTCGTCCCAAACAAAGCTTTAATGAGAAGCTACGAGAGAGGAAGCAGGATGACTGAACCAAAAATTTTTCATTTTGCATATCATCTCAAAACTTTACATAACAAAAAATAATATTTTGCACTCAAATTTCTTATTTGTTATAGTTTTTGAGATATTAAAATTATAATACCGTATCTGATACGGGTCAAGAGAGAAGGGCCTGAAACTCTAAATGCATATAGCCCATGGGCCTTGGCCCGAAGGGCTTTTTCAGTTCTTCTAGCGCCTTGTTTGCTAACTGAGCTCATCTCAGCCGTTCAGCTTTCTTGAATTTTATTCTGTTTCTATATATAGGTGCTGTAGCACCTCAATTAGGATATCCTGTAATCTAATTCTGCTAAGCAATTACATTTTGTTTCTGTCATTTCCTGCTTGTGTCTTGTGTTGTTTCTGTCATCACAGGTTCATAGATGCCCAACAAAGAAATGGACTTAATATTTTTATTGAAGAATGACATCTTATGACTTGGCCACAAAAGTTAAATTACTCAGTCATGATGGTGGGGTTAGAGGTGTCAAAACAGGTGAACAAGTTTGGTTCAGATTCGATCTGAATCTGATCAACCCAAATCCGACCTGTTTAATAAACAGGTAAAAAATGTGGATCCGAATCTGACTCAGTAGCAATCCGAATGACCCAAACCCTAACCGATAACCGATTTTGACTTAAATTTTTTTTACTTTTTAACAATCAATTTTATATTAATTAATAATAATCATACCAACAAATAAAAAAATTTAGAAAAAAATAGTTTAAACGAGTCATTTCGAGTTAAAACCGAGTAAGCGTATCAACCTGAATTCATTCTGTTTATTAAACGAGTCAAATCAAACTTGAATTTTTGGTTTGCGGGTTAGGTCATACTTTGTCACCCCTAAGTAGGAATTCTTGAAATGATGCCACAATGATGTGCCAACTTTATTTATTTATTTATTTATTTGGGCAGATCAGGGGATTTGAGTCCGAATAAGAGCAGGAGGAAGGTCTTCCATCGATCGTCAGGCCACAAGCCCAATCTCTGCCAACTTGTCAAAATATACATCATTTAATAATAGATTGATCACCATTTCTATTCATGTGGCTGTGATTCATTTATATGCTGATGTTCATTGTATTTTTTTTAATTATAAATTTGATGATATTAAAATTTTATTTTATCAAAAATTTGTTAGTCTATTGGTTTTCGAACCATAAAATTAAATAGAAAAATGTATTGAAAATTAGTTCAGTGGTGTATAAATTTATTGGAATGATTATTCTAAGTGACAGTTTAAGATCACTTTTTATTTTTATTTCTTATTTAGATATTTTATTTTATTTTGTTTATGTTTTGATATCTAATAAAAGTACATTTGATTTTGTTTGTTTGTTTTTTTTTTTTTTTTTTTTGGGATATTTAGACCAATTAAGATAAACTTATACACACATCACATACGTAAGACTCGAACCCAAGATCTCTTGGTTGGTAGCTAAAGCTCCCAACTAACAGACCAAGGTGAGCTGCGGTTTTTTAATATTATATGAGAAATTAATGAGTCAATAATGGCATCTTATGATAGTGGTGGTTGATGATGCCCGATGGCGACGGGATGTGATTAGTGGTGGTGTCCAATAGTGGTAGGGGCAATGGGTGGAGGTAGTTGGGTGTCATTGTCGCCAAATGGCAAACGATGAGTGGTGAATATAATAGTTTTTTTTTTCTTAGGGTGGTTGGTGGGAGAGCACGATTGGGAACCCCCCATCTCGGGTTCAAATCACCCCACTACGGCCGCGCCTCTTAGGTGGGGATCAATAAAGTGTTGGCCTGGGGGTTTCTGATGTGGGTGCCACCGCTAGGTCGACCGAGGAGATTAGTGGACATCGCCAAGCGCCTCACAAGCTGAGGTGACAGCGGGCCGATACTCCCCGTTCCCAATATATATATATATATATATATATATATATATATATATATATATATATATATATATATATATATATATATATATATATATATATATATGGCGCCTCACAAGCTGAGGTGACAGCGGGCCGATACTCCCCGTTCCCAATATATATATATATATATATATATATATATATATATATATATATATATATATATATATATATATATATATAATAGTTTTCATTATGAAAAAAATGGAAACATAGCAAATAAAATAACTAAAAATACAATTCAAATGAAAAAAAAAAAAAAAAAACATCGATAGGCTCGTTTGGGATCACTTTTTATTTGGCATCTAAAATGATGCTATTTTTGTATATTTACTCATGTAATGATTCCGATGGCTTCATTTGGAGTGGTGGAAGCGGCGACTATAGTGTTAGGCAACAATAATAGTGGTACCAACTTAGTCAGCGGTTCGACGAGCCCGACTCATTTGCACTCATAACTCCAACAATACAAAGATTTCACCCAAAGCTCAATCAAAATTTAACCACTTCCATTCAATAACAAGAGATTCTCTAATACATAATAGATCTCACAATTTGAAGCTTTGGATCTTTATTTTTATATTCTTACAAATAAATAATGTTCAAATCAAAAAACCAAAAGCCAAATTTTCATAGGATGAATGCATGAAATGTTGGGAAAGTAAACACGTAATGAAACAAATAAGAAAAAAAAACTTCGAAAATGAACACCAGGATTTAACGCGTAAAATCTAAAAAAAAAATCATAGAGCCACACCACATAAAAAAATTCATTATGAAAATTGAGAGAATTGTACAAATCTCTTTCTCTATCACTTTATTTTTATATAATTTCACTATACTCTTTAATCTGTATAGAGAATAGACAAACAGACACGCTTAAAATACAACTAAAGACCCAACCTTCAAGTATGAAAAATGAGAAAGAAAACTACTCAGCTCGACTCATAGCACAACAACATTAAGGTTTGGAGCATTGCGCGCCTTCACTCTCTATCTCTAGCCTGAGTTCGAGCTCTATGACATTGTGGTGCTTGGGTTTGGAGCGCCGCATCGCTCTACCCTTTGCTACAATAATGCTGCCACATTTTCCAAAAAACTGTAATGTTGCCACAATAATTGTAGTTAAGTAAAGATTCAAGTTTCGTTTGGGACTGCTTTTTAGTGCTTTTAAAGCAACTTTTTAATATAAAAATTTTCATTTTTAAACTAAAAAGTTATTTTTAGAAGCAATAAAAAAACTGTCCCAAACGGAGCCTCAATAATAGAATGGCTGTCATTTCTTATCATGTGGTTGTGATTCATCCACACACTGATACTTTAGGATCAATCATTGTTTGAAAGCAAAAAAAATAAGTTCACTGCATTCTTTATTATAAATTCGATGGTATTAAAATTTTATTTTATCAAAATTTGTTCTATTGAATGGAATTTGAAAGTTTTTCACTAATATATAAATTTATTAATGTTTTATATTTTATTTTTTTTTGTTTTTAATAGATAATTGAATCATTATTAAAAAAACTTTAGCATTTATCACGTCTAATAGTTAGTAGTAGTATTGTCTAATTTGTGTATTTATCTTTCAAATTTATTTATTTATTTATTCGATAGTTCATTTATATATAGTGATAACATCATATGTGTAAATTAGATGGGTCCTAAATAATCTAATAGGGGCCGATCAGAAAAATTCGGGTTAAGGTTGACTTATTTAATAAGTGAGTTGACTTGCAAACCTAATATTGACCCGTTTACTTATTATTTTTCCATAAATTATTTTATTTGTTCCTATTCTTTTCTTACTTTTATCAATTAACCAAAACTCCAAGTAGACAATTTACATATATATATATATATATTAAATTCAAATCGGTTATCGAGTCGGGTTCGAGTCATTCAAGCTGTCGGCGGGTCGAGTCATATCCACATTCTTTGACCCGTTTATTAAAAGGTCATATTCGACTGATTAAGTTTAGATCAAATCAGAACCCAATATGTTAATTCATTTTGACATCTTTATATAAAATCAACAAAACGTGTAATAAAAATAAACTAATTTTAATATAAAATATAGCAAGACATCCTAACATAATTTTTAATTTGTCAAATTTTTACTAGCCCACAACATCACAGTGCTAATACGTTTAGCTTAAAGAAATCACATACCATATTTAAGAGAAATTAATTACTAAAATACTATTAATAAAATTGACTCAAAATAATTGATGATAATTTTTATGAAAACGTTAAAAGGACTCTATATAGATTTCTAGGATTTTGTTCCCTAACAAAAAATAATTATTTTCACAAAGGGCACATCAATTTGGCTTTTTCTATATTCTAAGATTCACACTTAGAGAAACTTGCGCGCTAAAGTTTCATTTGGGGCAGTCATTTTACTGTTTTTTAAAATAGCTTTTTAAAACAAAAATTTTTTGAACTAAAAAGTTGCTTTAAAAAGCAATAAAAATATGATCAAAACGAAGCCTAAGGCTTAGTTTGGTACAACTTTCTTAATGCTTTCACAAGCAGCTTTTTAGCACAAAAATTTTTAGTTCAAAAAATATTTGTTCTAAAAAGCTACTTTAGAGTACAAATGAAGCCTAAGCTTTGTTTGAGACAACTTTCTTGTTTTTTTCTATAGTAGCTTTTTAATACAAAATTTTTTTGAACTAAAAATTTTGGTACTAAAAAGTCGCTTTAGAAAGCAATAAGAAAGCCGTCCCAAATGAAGCCTAAATTTACATGAAAAACCAATAAATTATTCTCAATTAGGCATCTCATGCATACCATAATAATTATGCCTCAATCATCTCCTCAATTGGATAAATTGGCTTCTCCAAGGCAACATATTCCCTCTAGCCAATTTTTTGGGAATCTTATCAAACAACAAATCATATAAAAAGATACCTAATTAGAAATAAAGTAGTCATTAGTTAAACTAATTACATCAATTAATGTGTTAAAAATATCAAACTCCACACAAAATAGCATATTTGCATGATGGAAAAAGAAAAACAGCATAAAACTTCCTTTGCTGAGGAGATTATTAGGTGCGCATAGAGGTTTGAAAAGAACAGTAGGCCTCTCAGATAAACATATCTAATAATGACGGCCTCTTTATAATAAAAAAGTAACACAATAATTAATCGAGTCGAGCTTGAGTCAATCCCGATTTGAGCTTGTGTTTGATTAATTAATCGAGTTTGAGCTCGAGCTCGAGCTCGAGCTTTATTCTACAAGTATGAGCCGGTTCACGAGCCGGCTCGTTTATTATGAAATAGAGAAAATAATTATGATTCAAACAATTATGAGATATTAAAAGAAAAATAATAAAGAATAATTTAAAATAAGAAAGTTTAATACATTTTTAAAACCTTTTTTTTTACAATTTTGGACTTAAAAATTCTGAATGCTAATATATTTATAGTGTATTTTATATTAATATTTTTTAAACGAGCTGACTTGCAAGCTAATAGGTCGAGTTAGGGCTTGCTCGACCTTGGCTTGTTAGCTCAACGAGCTTGGCTCACGAGACATTTCTCGAGCTGGCTTATGAGTCGGCTTGACTCACTTACACCTGTAGATACTGACGCTAATAGGTGCTCTTTCATAGTTGCATGGGGATCAGCTGACGCACAAAGCATCCAAAGATACTGAGAATCAAGAGAAGAGACAAGCGTGAAGAACAATGGCAGCTAGAATAATATCAGTTGTATCTATGAAAGCAAAGCATGGAAGAATCCTTCGGCGAAGGATATGATATCCTGTAAAGGAATATATGCATTATTATTGTAATTAGTCAGTTTAATATCTTAACCTCCACCGTTGTGTTTCTCAATCTGGTGGTACCTTGCTCTTCTCACTCCACACATCTATAGACCCTTGGGAAGAAGAAATTATTAGGAGTGTCAATTTTGGGTCACGGGTCGGGTTCGGGTCGAACCCGAAACTGATCTGGCACTGTTCGGGTCAACCCGAACTTGACCCATTTTTGCAAACAGGTCGTTTTTTGGGACCTAAACCCGACCTGCTTCGGGTTTGGGTCAACCCGACTCAACACAGATTTACAGGATATGACGGGAGTTCGCTCGCTGCGGAAGCAACGACGGGAGTTCAACTTCGCTCCTTGGACGACGTTCCCTTTCGGTCGGATCGTAAGTTACAACATTTTGATTGGAACCAACGACGGGAGTTTGCTCGCTGTGAAGAACTTTCTCTGTTTCGTGCGCTTCTTCGGCCAAATCCCGCAAATACGCTGATCCGGGTCATAACCGGGTCATTCTCAGGTTTTCGGGTCAACCCGAACCAGACCCGAACCCGAAATTTTCGTGTTTGATTTTCGGGTCGTGTTCAATATTGACACCCCTAGAAATTATTACATGCGGTCACCGAATCGTTCGGAAACAAATTAGGATGCACCACATCACCCGGTACACAGTGATATACAACACCGGCGCACAGCAAAATGGTGACATGATGCGTCCTGATTCGCCTGTAGACGGCGTCCGATGACCACACGTAATAATTTATCCTTGGAAGAACCTGGGAGAGAGTGAGAGAGAAAAGAGATCTATACTATTTCTCCCAAATTTTTATAGTAAATTTCTTGGTGTAGTGTGGCTCCATGGTTATTTTTGATTTTGAGTTTTTCCATATTAAATTCTGGTGTTCTTTCTTTTCTGTTGCATTTTATATTTCTTGTTTATTTCACTGCGAGTTTTACTTCCCCCCAACAGAAGTTTAATATAATACATCAAAATTGGGTCTTTACATGATAAATTGTTAGAAGCATAAATTAATTTTCCCACAAACTATGATTTTCACGTCAAAACTTATGCATTGTTAAATACTCCACCAAACGTCTAGAGGTGTCAAAATTGATTTTCAGGTTGGGTTTGAGTCCAACCCAAAATTTATTAGCCTTCAATTGATCCAACTCGAACCCAACCTGATTAGACAAACGAGGTAGAAATATAGACCCGGACCGAAGCCGCGCTAGCCACTGCCAAGTTGAGAGCAATTGCGCTAGCGAGTGCAATCACGTGCAAGCAAGAGGGCGTGCAACTGTGAGGACGAGTGCAGGTGCGGGCGAGTCGGTGAAAGGGCGTGTGCAGCTGAGCGGGCAAGGGGGCGTGCAGGCGAGGGGGCATGCGGTGCGGGTATGTGGAGGCATGCAACGTCGCGTGCAATGCAGGTGAGCGAGCAAGCTGGCATGCGAGCAATGGGGCAAGCGCGACAACGCAAGGACAACTGTGTGTGATGGACTGCAAACGGACAAGCGGATGCGAGCTAGATTGCGCGGGTCAGTTTCGGGTTGATTTCAGACTGTAGTGTTGACCCAAACCCGACCCGAATTTGCAATCGGTTCAGGATTTTAAACCCGAACTTGACCCATTTTTCAAACGGGTTGACCCGAACCCGAAATTTTCGGATCGTGCCAAATATTATAATCCACATAATCTCTACAATTATCTTAGATATTTTCAAATGTCCTCAGCATATTCTCTACAATTGTGTCATCCACCACCTCTAACAATTATATATATTCTTCTCTGTCTTTCAACAAGTGTAGAGGCGGAGGTCGGAGAGGTAACCTATATGCATTAATTTCTTACGACAGCTTTTAGCTTATATGGAAACATATATGAAAGATACTAAACTTGGATAAGATTTTTTTGCCATTGGCTTAACTTATTTGACCACTTTATTCGTCATATTAATCAACGATATAGAACATTTCCCAGCAAGCATATGGGACAAATTGTTGTTATTTTCAGATGCCAACTTGCTAAAGACAGATTCTACATGTAAATTTTACAGATTTGATAGAAAGAATCATGAGCTCAGCTCATAAACCAAATAAAGCAAATTCTCACTATAAATTCAAAGCCATTTCAGTAGATTTCTTCCTGCTTAGAAGCCAGTCCTGAAATCAACCAAAACTGGGTGGAGTTATGGAATTACAAGCTTTCCATGGAACATACAGAAGATTTAAGCCACACCTTCTGATGGTTCTGGCACAGATAGGCTATACTATTCTCTACTTCATCACAGAAGCTTCTTTCAACCATGGAATGAATCCACATGTTTATATAACTTACAGAAATATTGTGGCTGGCTTCGCCATGTTACCATTTGCCTATTTTCTTGAAAGGTTCAATTTGCAGCATCTGAAATATTTGTTTAAATTCAAGGCTCTGATTACTTTCCTTTAATGAACTGCCAAAGTTGCTCACAAAGATGCTTGGCTTCTATATTTTTTACAGAAAGTTGAGGCCAAAACTGACGTTAGCATTGTTTTTGGAGATTTTTGTGCTCTCACTTTTAGGGTAAGCTTAAAAAATCTTACATATTTCTATAAAATTAAATTTGCAAATGAGAAAATGATCAAAATAATCTTAAATTTTTCTATGTTTTACTGTCAAATATTTTGAGGCTTCAATTTACTCTCTCAACTCAGCAAATCTGAGTCAACTTCATCAAATGATCAGCTTCATCATTTCTTTGGATGTAAATTGGCAGAGAAAAGATTTCTTTTAGGCCATTTTTATCATCAAGCAACCAAACAGACCCTAAATAAATCAAAAATTCCTTAAATGAAAAGGTTTTATCCACCCAATCCACCAAAGGAACGACAAAATTAACAACATGGCCAAATTGATTCAAATTTGATCAACCTTAAAACTAAGGCTTCATTTGGAATAGCTTCCTTACAGCTTTCTAAAACAGCTTTTTAGTAAAAAAATTGTCTCAGAAGAAGTCTAAATTGAATATGTGAAAATTTTGAGACTGAAATAAACAGAACTATAAAATCTAGCTATTATTTGCTGATGAGTTCATTTACAAGCTCATGCTAATACTTTTTGTCTTCTTCTCATACCAAAACAGGGTAGGCCTAACTCTGAACATGTACTTTGCAAGCTTAAGATACACATCACCTGCTTTTCTTTCTTCAATGGTGAACACAATACCTTCCATGACATTTGTTATAGCTGTTCTCTTAAGGTATGAAACCTTCTTTTTAGTTCATTAAGACTCTTAACTTTTCAATAACTGAAAACCTGAAATTTTTTATTCATTACAATTATTTTTTTTTCTTTTTTTCCATCACATAGATTAGAGCATCTCAATGTTCAGAGTCTACAGGGATCTGCTAAGGTTATTGGGACCATGGTCTGCTTGGCTGGTGTTATAATCATGACATTGTACAAAGGCTCAGCAGTAAGAAACTTATGGGGTGCAATAATTCATATGCAAGGAAATACAATCCATGAAAACTGGTTAAAAGGTTCTGTTTTCACAGTGACAAGTTGTGTAACTTGGTCAGTATGGTACATCATGCAGGTATGAAACTCTGCTGTCTTTTCTCTTTTTCATAATAGGAAGCGCATTCTTTTACCTTATATTTCTACTTCCTGTATAATAAATAATGCTATATGTATTAGAGAAATAAGTTTTCGTAGGAATAGCTTTTGATTATCATTTTTTTTTACTATTTAAAAAAAATTTGTATTAAAAATCTGCTGTATAGAAAGCTGTAATAAAACTATTTCAAATGAGGTCTAAGGCTCTGTTTGGGATGACTTTTTTATTGTTTCTTAAAACAACTTTTTAGTATAAAAATTTTCAGCTTTCTAGTACAAAATTAAAAACTTTTAACTAAAAAATTGATTTAAAAAACAGTAAAAAATTCATCCTAAACAAAGCCTAAGGCTTCGTTTGGGACGGCTTTCTTATTGCTTCTTAAAGCAGCTTTTTATGCAAAAAATTAAAATTTTTGTACTAAAAAACTATTTTAAGAAGCAACAAGAAAGTCATCCCAAACAAAGCCTAAGACTTTGTCCATGAATGGTACCAAAGAAAAGTTATCTACAGTCGGCTCGATGCCGTCACGAAGATCCCAAGCAAGGTTCTGTAACCATGGCTAACAAAACCTCCAACAACATCTTCATCCTCAACTTCGTCTGAATCCAAGGACAAACTTGTCGGCTAAGACGAGTTTGCCGAAGGAACTCAGCTTGTTCACATACCCTTCGAAGTTCTCACGTACTGGAAATTCAACCGGCTCCTATACCTGGAACTCGATCGTTACCACAAGAATCTCCATAGATCCATTCTGCTTGCTGCGCCAATCTCGACCTGCAAACCCGCATATGTTCAGATCTACCTCGGAACTAGTGAATCTAACCCGTCCCTTGCAACATATGCCCCCTCTTCAATTTTTGACCAAGCAAAACAAACAGCCGAGGGAAGTGACCGCACACATAGAGAAAATCCAAGAACATAACTGAGAGGCTTGTTTAAGCTTCATTGCCATTCAGAGCGATGGTGTGAACTCAAAAAAAAGAAGAAACTTTTATCACAATATCCTTCATTTTATTGCATTTACTAGGGGCCCATTTGGGTTTACTTTCATCAAATCAGAGAGAGTTGCCTTAGATGATTTGGACAATAAAATGTTGGCCTTCCGATGACTCGGTTAGGAGAATAGATGTATTGGGTTTGAACTATATTAAAAAAGATAGTGATAGACCTAAAACGACTTCACTAGAAAATATAAAAAAATATATTTTTTATTAAATTTAAATAAGAATTTGACTCTTAACAGAATACAATAAAGAAAAATGATTTATTTAGTCAACCCCACAGTGGGATAAAGACTTTATATTATTATTGTTGTTATTGTATATTTGTTTAATATGTTTTCTTATTATGTTTTTCTAAATGAATCAAGTTATTTTTTATAATATTCAAAATAGCTTAGAGGTATTTTGAGGGTTTGTAAAGCTAACTATCATTATTAGTCTCTACCATCATTAGCCACCGCCGCCACTAATATTGCAATTAGCAAAGGAACTACCCAGTCGATGAACTCCATCATTGCCCCATCGGTGGCCGCCGCCACTGCTTATTATGATTGTCAAAAACTGAATAAATTACAAAAATATAAACATTTTTTTAATAATTTTGACTATTTTAATTTCTTTTTCTTCTTTTAGAATAGCATAGAAAGTTGAATTAGGCTGTCAGAATTCAAAAAACACAGCAGCTTAAGCTTTCTATGTTTCAAAGTCTATCATAAAGAGCACACTTCACATCATAAAGCTTATGCTTCATACTACGATAGCTTTTAAACATTGACACTTCACAACATTTTTGAACTGTTTCGCTTTAAAAAGTGCTTTTTTTAAGCTTTAAAGCACCATTTCCAAACACTGATAAAGAACTATGGTTATGAAAAGATGGATTCTTTATCTATTACCATCAATGATTAATTAAGAAACTCAGACTAATCATCCCTTAATTACCATTACAGGCCATAACCTTACAAAAATACCCAGCACAAATTTCACTCACTGCATGGATGAGTTTCATTGGAGGAGCTCAGTCAGCAGTTTTCGCCTTATATGTAGAGCACAGACCCTCAGCTTGGATTATCAAATTTGATATTAATTTATGGAGCACACTGTATGGTGTAAGTAAAGCATCAAAAGCAGACAGATTATTTTATTCAGAAGATATTTTTCTGAAAGAAACTTCATTGCAGGGGATCGTTTGTTCTGGCATAATAATCTTCATTCAGCTGTGGTGCACCAAGGAAAAAGGACCAGTATTTGTAACTATGTTCAATCCACTCTCAACCATTTTAGTGACTCTTCTAGCATATTTTGTCTTTGGTGAAAGACTGTTCATAGGAAGGTAAATATCAGATATTTTAGTTGAAGAACATGAAATAAATTCCTAAGTGTTTTAACATTCATATTTTTCTTATTACTTACTGATTGTTTTTGTATTAAAGTATAATTGGAGGAGTTATTGTCATTATTGGGCTTTATTTGGTGCTGTGGGGAAAAGATAGTGATGAAGCTGGAATGAAGCCACAATCTGATGAGAACAAGGAACAGCAGAAGGAAACTTCTTCTGAAGAACCATAGAAGTTAATTTTATTGATTATAACTGATAGATGCTTTATTTGGTTTTGATTTTGATCCTGTAAGAAAATTGTATTGTTTTAGTTACAACAGTAAAAATAGTGCTTTGTGTGACTAATTTAAGGCTTCATTTGAGACGTTTTTTTTATTGCTTCTTAAAACGGAATTTTAGTACAAAAAATTAGTCTTTTAACTAAAACTTCATTTTAAAAAGCAATAAAAAAGCCGTCCCAAACGAAGCCTAAGACTCTAATTTAGTATTTTGTGTTCACCATTATAATGAATAAAGAAAGAAGGGAAGAAAAAGCCACTCTCAACTTAGTTTCAACAACTTCAATCCAGTGCTTTAAATGGGAAAGAAAGTTCTGTAGCTTCAACACTAAGCATGCTAACAAATGAGAACTTATACATTTTTTTCTTACATAGTAAAGAAATCAATAGCTTAATCTCAACCTTAAACCATCCTATTGAGGGATTGTGTTAAAATTAATAGAATTTGATTGTTAGTGTGGCTTTTCTTTATTGCACCAACATATTTGTATATAATCATATAGAGAGACTATCACCACTTCATCCACCCAATTTACTTTTTTAGTTTCTAGTTTTGTTCTTTCTGTAACAGATATCCTCATTTTTTTATACGACAACAGGAACATCAAACCTTTCTCCCACTACGTTAGGTCAGTTACATGAATCCTTCTTCTCCAATTCTGTTCTATTAAGAGTTAAATTCTCATTTCTAGTAAATAAAAATTATTTAAACTTATTATACCAAGGCCCAATTGAAATGTTTGCTGCATGTTCAATGTATCCCAGCACAAAAATTCTTCTTATAAAATTTCTTCCTCATCAATAAGAAATCACAGCAACATATACAAGTAGCAGTCACCAATTGTACAAACCTTATTGAAAATTCTATTTATTTTCTATCATTTATTTGCTATCAATGATATGGATCAGGTCCATGACATATTCTCAAGCGTAAATAGCATAAAATAAGGCATCTAACAGTTCATATATGTTGCAAGCACATCCAAGAACAACATAAAATGATATGGATTTAACTTTTAGCCTTCCTACAACACTATTCCTCAAACATGTTACACATTCTCAAAGGCAAAATACATAGAAATAATGTGGCTGAACTAATTCTTATAGTATTCTAATCTATCAAGATTAAGCATTTCCAGAGAAGTTACATGCAATAATTCACAAAACTCTCTGATGTTTTCACAAAATAGAAACTTTTTTTCCAATTTAAAAGAGGATTCATCCTTTTACCATTACATGATAGAGACTTACAACCGTTGGAAGCTGTAGATATGATAAGCTTGCTAGGGACTTCTGACGTTTTTTTGCCTATTATCAGGATATAAAGTTTCATTGAAAAGTGCAATTAACTGCAGAAATAACATATTTTTTGCCTGTATTCTTCCTTGAATCAGAACTGCTTTGAAACTAAGGCTTCGTTTCGGACGGCTTTCTTACTGCTTCTTAAAGCAGTATTTTGTATTAAAAAGCTACTTTAAGATGCAGTAAAAAAGCCGTCCCAAACGAAACCTAAGTGACTGTGCATGCATAAATTGTTGGAAAGCTCCATAGGAAAATTTTAGAAACTACTTATTTTCTGGAAGAATTTAGCAAAGTACTCTGAGTTGTAAAGAAAGGGTACACATATCAGTGACCACCTGCACAATTTCAACAAGTGCTTATTTCTGTGTAGAATCTTCATATTGAAATTAGTTATAAGAATATGACACTGTTGTTATTGAAGTCCATGCCTGAAATATATAGTCATTTAAGCTTGCTTTATTATATGATAAGGAAGAGGTTAATTTAAGTGAGGTTTCAAATTTATTGGTGAACAATAAGGCTTCATTTGGGACGGCTTTTTTACTGCTTCTTAAAGCACCTTTCAAGTACAAAAATTTTAACTTTTGTACTGAAAAGTTGTTTTAAGAAGCAGTAAGAAAGCCGTCCCAAACGAAGCCTAAGTATCAAAGGAGGTTCTGTTTGATTTCAATGATATAACTTCTAAAACACTAACGGCACCCAAAGATAAGAAAATAATTGAAAATATGTCAACTTAAGTGAGCGAGATAGTTCTCGCTCGAAGTCTAAAGAAGAATCATCATTGTCGAAGGTTTTTTTTAGATAAAACCCACATAGGGGCCTACGCGTAAATAAAAGGTTAGAAATCCTTAATGAATCATAAGCTCTCTAAAATTACAACATTTAAAGCAAAACCTATTAGCCATTGATTCAAACTATTACAAGAAAGAAACAAAAAGAAAGGGCAACAAAAACAGCCAAATCCACCGAGAGAGCCACCCAAGAGAGAGACAATGAGCCACCCGAAGCCAATCAACAAAGAGCTGAAAGATGAACTGCCAAAATTATAGCCCACAGCTCGGAGAGAGCTAGCACCAGCAAACTCCCTGCAAGCAACTAGAAAAAGCAGTAAGGCAATAGAACAAGGAAAAGAACACCAGGGGAAAAGGCAAAGTATCCACAACAACAACCCAACAAACCAGAACAAACCAAGCCAGTCGCCAAACTGCCCGAAGAACGGTCCTAAACTGCCAACCCGAGAAACAACCATCAACAACCCACCAAATACAAGTAACAAACCACCATTAGCAACAAAATTTGGAAGGAACTTTTCACATATCTGCCTTCAGAAAGCTTAACATCTTGCACCATATTTTTATTTTTATTTTCCTATTTTTCTTGCCAACAATTTTTGCAAAATCATCATTACCAACTTGCACCACATTCATATTATAATCCTCATGAGAACCAATACTAACATCCTCATTAGCCTCCCCAAAATCTCTAATAACTGACGAATTGTATGGGATTAACTAGTCAGAGTGATCAAGAGGATTCACATTAGAATTCACAATTTAAGGCACACTAATAGAAACATCTATACCATCAGTAGCATCAACAAGATATTGTCAGATCAGTATGGACCAAAGCATTATAAATACCCTCATTAAGCTCAAAATTAGAAACAATAGCAGGTAGAATAGGAGCTAATGATGGGGCAGTCATAGAAACCAGATTTTCAACATTTTCCTGACCAACACCATCAACATGACCCCTAATATTAATTATATTGGTAACATTAGCAGCGGGCTCGGGATTGGACTCCTTATCAACAATACCATGAGAGTCAATATTATTGTTACTAATAAAAATTTCCTTAGAACCCACAATATCTGTAGCAATAACAACAGGTAAAACTTTTGTAATAGTCTGCGAATCCTTAAGTAATGAGGATTGAGGATGATACACTCAATTTTTATATGCTCTAATGACTTGCAATGGTCACAAAAGCTAGGAAATTATTCCATCTTAACTTGTTAAAAATAACCGAATTTTTCAGATCCCAAGCAAATAGAATATGGATATCACTTAGTTACATCTAACTCGACCAACACACAAGCGATGGAGGGACGTGTCCCGATAGAAGTAGCATTGGTTGTTTTAAGAGGGCGACCAAACATGGAGCCCAAAGCATGAAGAATTCGGGGAGAGAAAAAATGGGGCCTAAGGTTGGGGAAAGAGACCCATGTGGTAATAATGGGGGATTCTACCGTAATATCAAAGAACGGGGACCATTTGGTCAGTTTCATAAGAAAATTGGAGACAAAATACGATCTATGTGTAAACACTCTGCTGTAATCCATATCATTATGAAGTTCGATCAAGACATGCTTAGCATCCAGGAGGGTGACCGAAAATTCACCGCACAATTTAAGATTGAAAAAAAAAAATCTGAATCACAACAAGAGAAGGCTAAGATTGGGAAAAGTCCCAGCCAAAGTGAATTCGAAAGGGCCAGCAAGAGCAAGAGCCTCTTCATCTGAAATTCATAGAGACGGCATCCCACGGTAAGTAGTAACTTTGAGATCATGAAAGACATTTGTACAAGAAATGTCTGAAAGGGCTTCAACAAAAGAACAAAAGGAATTTTTACCATTTAAAAAACCATGATCTCCCAAGCAAACATGGTTAATTGCCATCCTGGACGGAAGAACCGTTGGAGGTGTAAAAACCATGAAGGAAAAGGGCAAAACCAACAAAAAGAAAGATAAGAAAACCAAGAAGACCAAAAGAAGCTTCCTTGAGACAGCCGAAACAATCTTCAGAGACGACGATCAGAACAAGGAGAGGCATCTAGAGCCTCGCCCTAGCAGAGCGGGGAACCATACGTTGGCTTCCTTTCATTCAACTCATCACCTTCAATACAAAATTTTCCATCATGATCGAAAGGTTGAATATGTCTATTGTCACCAAAAGGGAATTCGAAGAACTGTGGTCCAAATAAGGATAACTCAAATCCAAACATGAAACAAAAGGGTTGTGATGAAGAGGAATCAATCTTTTTAGTTTCATTTTCAGACAACCTTTATAATAGCTAGATTTTAGATTAAGCCTCTATGTGATTATGAATATAGATAGATCTTACCAAATTATAGAAGCAGGAGTTCTTTATTTTCGATTTCTAATACGATTGTTCTCTCATCTTCTTTTAATTTTTACTCAAAATTTTCTCGCAAACGCTTTCATAATTTAAATTAATTGAACTTCCATCATTAGGAATTCCTCCTCTTCTTAGGAATTTTAGCTTCAACCTACCCTCTCCTTCAAACTTCTCCAAAAAAAAAAGCTTTTTAACTTAAAAATGATTCAATGGAATATAACATCATGTCCCATCCCTCAATTCTCCATCAATATACTGTCTATAACTTTAGCAAAGCCCCCCTCCATCATTAAAAAAAAAAAGGTTTCAAGAGGTAATGTGCAAAATACCATTTAAACTAAGGTTGTGTTTGGGACGACTTTCTGACTGCTTTGTTTTTCAGACCGCAACTATAATTTTTATTTGACCACTATTTTTTGTTACTTTGAAGAAATTTTGGGGCTTGGAAACTGCTTTTAACACAACTTTTAAAAAAGTTATTTTCTCCACATAACTTTATAACCACCTTTATAAAAAGTTGCATCCGTCGTAAACGGAACCTAAATGATTTGAATTATTCAAATAAAAATATTGACCGATTGATTTTGCTTCAATTTGATTTTGATTATTAAAATTGCAAAAAGTTAAATTTAATTTGAATTTGAAACACAACGAAGCAAATAAATTAAATAAAATAGAAAAATAACATAAAGGCTTGGTCTTAAATTAATAATCTCCAAAATTTCCACTACCATGCAATATGAAACCTTAACAAATTGTGTTGAAAACAGTCTGAGCAAATTTCTCATCTCTCTTCTATTTTTTTGTTTAGTCAAAGGAAGAACTGTCATGCACTTAAATATTTGTAGTGGTCCTTCACATGCTACATAAGATTTTTTTTCTTTCTTTCTACTATTCAAAGTTCAAAGAGTACTATGTGAAAAAAATTTTCATCATAATATTTTGAAATTATACTATGCCTAAGTGGTCAATGCTTTAATAGTTAGAAGGACCAATATTAATTTGGATGTCATATAATAAATAAATAAATAAATCATAATATTTTTAAGTAAATTATCAAGGTATTTTTTATATTATACTCTTCATGTTTTATGAGAAATACTCATTTATTTAACTATTTTTAATATATTTAAAATATTTTTTTATTAAAATAAATTTAATATTTATAATGTAACTTTGCATATTAAATCATTATAGTTATTTAATCATTCATCACATTTTTTAGTTTGTAAATAGCAATGTTGATTAATCAAATAATTTAAATTAAATTGAATTTTTTTAAAATGACATTTAAATCTTCTTATTTTTTAGTCTTCAATTAAAATAAATATATTTTCTTTTAATTTACATCATATATTTATAATTCTAAATTCTTAAACAAATTAATACTCACATTTACCAATTCCTTCTAACATCTATTGTATATTTCATTAGGATTAGTAGAACCCATCTTTATTGCGCATTAATAAATGGATTCAAATCCTCTCTAATTATAATTAGTAGAAAAAGACAAGTAAGAAATTAAAATTTTTTTAAGAGTAAAATATATAATTTCAAAAAAAAAAATAATGGCATAAGATATCTTGACACAATTTATAATTAGGATAAGCCTAAAAGTCATTAAATTTACTTTAATATAAATGCAATATAAAATATTCACATTGCATAGTAATCTCTAAACAAATTTAATAATTTCATAGCACATCGATCCTAAATAAAAATTATATCATAATATCTTTACATAATTTTTTTTTCTTTTAATTATTCTTTATTTCAATAATATACGTATAATTTTTCTTTTCCTTTTTTTAAATTGAAGAGATAAGATTATTTTATACAAGACCCTAATGATTTAAAAAAGACAACATAATTAACTATAATAATCCAAAATGAATTGAATCATTGAAAATGCTGAATTTAACACTACAATAACCATAACAATTCGAGATTATCATAATTATATTCAAGGTCTATTTGGGATTACTTTCTCACAATTTTATTTTTTAGGCGGTAATCACAAATTCATTTGACAAAAACTTTTTCACTTCTAAAAAATTTCTATGTTATAAAGCTGTTTTTTCCAACTAGAAAATTTAAGGCTTCATTTGGGACAACTTTCTTACTGTTTTGCTTTTCAGACCGCAA
This sequence comes from Dendrobium chrysotoxum, assembly GCA_019925795.1. NCBI lineage: Eukaryota > Viridiplantae > Streptophyta > Magnoliopsida > Asparagales > Orchidaceae > Dendrobium > Dendrobium chrysotoxum. The sequence goes on along the minus strand of CM034304.1, from coordinate 36,098,157 downwards.
TCACAATTTTGTTTGGCCACTACATTTTCACTATTTTCAATAGATTTTTATGCTACGGAGCTGCTTTCTTACAACAGCTTTCAAAAGAGGTGCTTTCTCCATAGCAGCTTCACAATCACCTTTATAAAAGCTTCAGCCATCCCAAACAGTCTTAAGTTACTTTCCTCACAATAATTTCACAATCAATTTTATAATACACTATATCCATCCCAAACATACCCTTAGCTTACAAACTTTATAAATACATAAAAAATTATGCCTATAATAAAATTGAACATACAAAACAGTTAAAATTTTAATTTCTTATGACCATAAAGAAGTTTTCAATGGAAATGTTGACCTGAGACATTTTATTTTACCAAAAAAATATAAGGTTATCCTGTGACTGTGAGGTCATCCTCACACTCAGTTGAATAATATATCGGAAGGTTCGGAGCTCTTAAGCTAATATTTGATGTCTATTTGTAGATAAATTTGTATAATGACCCCGGACTATTGAATAATATAAGGAAGGTGCTGGCAAGATATAGATAACCCTTAGGGTGCGTGGGGCATGTCTGTAATTATGATGGATTAAGCATGCAATTTAGATAAATGACAAATCTAATCTAAAAAAAAAATCAGTTATATATATATATATATATATAATTATAGTAATATAAGTATATAACAGCCCTAATTTTTTTTATTCGGTTCCTTGGTCGCTGCTTCGTTTTCCCCTTCGTTGCTTCGTTTCCCCTTCGCTGCTTCGTTTTCTCCTTCGTCTGTGGAGCATGCTTCGTTTTCCCTTCGCTCCTCTCTCGTGACTCACGACCTCGAGCGGGTTTCTCTTCCGCTTGCATAGGCCCAAAGGAGACCGCCCTCAAACGGCTTGCTTTCTCTCGACCTAAACGGCCTGCTTCGGTTTCCCCTTTGCTCCTCTCTCGCAACTCACAAGCTCGAGCACGGCTTTCTTTTTCCCTTTCGTTCCTATCTACCCCCCAAACGGAGACTGCTCGTGGAAGATATTTATATCTTCTAACCTCTAAGGGCCATGTTATTTGCATTCTTAATTTTTGATCTTACAGCTCATCTTGGCTCCGATAATGAGACGGCAAACGGAATTATTTTAATGTATTCTAACATTCTAGATGATATGGTAAACAGAACTATTTTAATTTAAGCCTCCCTGAATAAAATTTCTGGCTCAGCCACTGATTCATGCAATAGAATGCCAGTAGTTATTTGGCTTTGAATGTCGTGCAGTGGTGATGATCATTGATTAGCTATCATCACGAATATTGAGAATAATTAGTGGATAAGTAATGGTTAGTTAGTTTAACTAACTTGTTTAGGCTAAATAAAGCTTGATTAATTAATCCAAACCAACAAAATTAGGTTTGTTCTGAAGGTTAAGTTGATATCTAATAGAATTAATAACATATGGTAAAAGTTGTAGAATAAAAAAAAAGTATGGAGTCTTTATTTAGAATTAAAAAAGTATTTTTAAGATTAAAAAGATATTGAATATGATATGTCGAATTGATTTAATTGTTAAGAGTCCATCTTATTAATATCATGTCTATTCTTAATTAATATATATATTAATTCTTCTGTTAGTAGTACCCACATAGGCATTGAAGAAAAGACTATTGCATTTATCTTTAATTGATTTCTTAACAAAGTTATAGGCTTCGTTCGGGATAACTTTCTCACTTCTTCTTAAAGCAGTTTTCTAGTACAAAAAGCTGTCCCAAATAAAGCCATAGTCTCACTTCATATACTGAAAAGCTACAAATAACTTGGCCTAATAAGCCCTTAATAATTCATAATTCATAATTCTTTGATCCTGAGTACTATTAAATTATGCTAAACAATAATTATTCATCAAAAGTCGAGCAAAATAATATAAATCCAAACTACATCAAATGCATTGGGTGCTCTAAAATTCATACAAAACTAATCAACAACATACATCAAAATTTAATGTGAATTTAATGTCACTCATGGTGTTGTGGCTATTGATCCTTCTTCGAATGACTTTAATGTGGCTCAAGGTGCTTTTGGTAGTAAGTTGATGAATGTGTGTGATAATGAATTTTATGATGTTAATATGGGGGTGGTGAACATTTTTTCTAGTGAGTTGGATCATTCTGTTGCTTCTCCTGTGACGCCTACTGATCAGGTTGTGTCGATCCCCTCTGTGGGATTGGGAATATCTAAACAGCTTGTTGATGTCTCAGTTGCTTTACTTTCTGCTAATGTCTTATATGCCCATGTGGGCGTCAGATTGGGCTTGAAGGTTTTTCATCTTCTTCTTCTGAGGTTGATGAAGAGGAAGTATTTAAACAGTAAAGTGTTATGCGAGATACTACCGTTCGGGTGGGTAAACGAAGAAAGAGGAAATCCAAAAAATAGCCGTTTTGGGTGGTTGGCTTGGTGGCTGCTAACTTGGTTTTCTGTGTTTTTTGTGGCTGGTGACCGTTCAGATTTTTCTGGATGTGTTTGTTTCTCTTCTGGTTAATTTGTGATTATGGGGGTTGGCTTTGCGGTTGTAGCTTTCAATTTTGAGCTATGATGTGGCATTTGGTTCACCATTTTGGATCCGTGGCTTGTTGGCAACCATTGGTGGTAAATCTTTTTGTTCTTTTGGTGGCCTTATTTCTGATGTTGGCTGTTGTTTGGCTTTTTGGTGGATTATTGCTCTTTCCCTCCTCTGGATGGTCCGTGCCTGACGTCTAAGTGGTTGGAAACCTGTGTCAAATACTGAGCCCGGGTGACTTTTTTTGCCTTCGTTATCTTCTAGGTCTTCTCAATTCTAGTCTAATCTTGTTATCTCTCTTTGTGTTTGTTTGATCTTAGTTCTATCCTTTCTCTTTTGATGAAATAAATAATTTCCTTCTGCAAAAATAATAATAATAATAACATACATCAAAATTTGCTATGATTTATATGAATATAAGATATACAATCTATCATTCACATATAATAAATTCCTTCTAATAGTCAAAACTTGGCCATTTATAACACTCTAAACATCTACATCATTCTTATCATACAAATCTTAGATCAATCACCAACATCATCATCAACAAATTTTTTTATCAATTATTAAGGGCAATATAGCCTAAGCCATACTTATTTTATTGATAAAAATCTTAAATGTTCCTTACCCAAAAGATTTTGTATTCTCTAATAGACAAAATTGCACTCTACTTAATTAATTACCCATCATCAAAATCATGCCTACCCAAAAAGACCCGCATAGAAGAAAAATAATCTCATTCCGCTCAATAATTGCACTAAGACAAAAGTCAATCATGCAACAATAGCATCCAAAGCATTTTTAAAAGTCTTCATAGTATAAATACCCTTACTGTTTCTTAAAAAAAATTTTTAGTACAAAAAATTTAATTTGTGTACTAAAAAACTATATTAAGAAGCGGTAAGAAAGTCGTCACAAACGAAGCCTTAATGTGAAATGATTCTCAACTAATAGAGAGAGAGGATGAATTATTCTGTGTGGACACCGAACGGGGAGAACCGTCCGGTTTGTCTCTGTGAACAGTAAAAGCTCAGCTCATTGCATTTTACTATCCATGCTGCACTTTTACTGTTTACAGAGACAAAATTAGACTGTTCTTTCCGTCCGGTATCCGCACAGAATAATCTCTCTGGAGAGGGGGATATTTATAGCCTTCTCATCTCTTATATAAATAAAAAAAATTAAATATAAAAAATAACAAATAATTATTATTAAAAAAATTTATTCACAAGCCTTCAGCAACTCTGCCCACCGCAGTGGGCGGCCACATTGTCAACGAACCGAAGCAAGTAGGTAAGAGAATGACGAAGATTGAAATTATATTAAAACGCGTAATGCTACTCTCTAACAAACATGTCCATCAAAACCAGTAATTTCAAAGTTCCCAAAAAAATACACAAAAGTACCATAAATTAACAATAATGCCATTTTAATCACAAACCAAACCCTAGTAATTAAAAATTTACATTCCTGCAAAATTTATTCAATTCTTCAAACCCCCATCTCGACCGGCTGAACCGCCCTCCTCGAGCTCCGACCGGACCGCCACCCTCCAAACGCAATCAACAGCCTCTGCCTTCTCCCTCCTCCTCCTCCTCCATTACTACTGCCTTCTTCTCTAAACAAGAGCTCCGGATTTCTCCTCAACGCCTCCTGAACCGCCTCCAGCAACTTCCTATCCCCGGACGAATCCATGGATAATGACCTTCGCATTGGCTGAACCACAAACCTCTCGTCTTTCTCTCTCCTCACGTCCACACACTCATCCCCCATGCTCCCCGCCTTCCCCACCCACTTTTCCCCGATCTCAATCACCACACTCTCCTCCGCCGGCTTCGTCACCTCCGTGCGACAAAGCGGACAGCTTGCATTCGACTCGAGCCACGTGTCGATGCAGTCGATGTGGAAGGCATGGGCGCAACCGGTGAGTCGGCGGAGCCGTTCGTCTTCACGGAATTCTAGTAGACATACCGCGCATTCTGCGGCCGGAGGGGCGGCGGATGAAGAGTATCGGAAGGTCGGGATGGCGCGGATGGCAGAAGAATCAAGCCCGTGGCGGCGTTCAACGGGCACCGCCGCAGTGAACGAGAAGTGGCGATGGAAGCGGCGGCGAGAACGGGAGAGGCGGCGGAGGATGCGCTCGGGTTCTGAGATACGGATGTTAAGACAACATTTGATGACGAAGACATAGTAGATGAGAAGGAATGAAGCGGTGCCGAGAATTCCCACAATGGCGATGACCACTATGGGAAAACTCATAGATGAAGATGAGGATGGTGATGATGAAGAAGATGATGACAACGAAGACATGATAGAATTGTGATGTGTTGGGTGAGAGAAGGGAGGGGAGGTTGGAGTAGAAGAAGAGTAGGAGGGGGGAGGGGGGTTTCAACTGATAAAAAGTTGGGAAATTTTGAGTACTTATGGTGTTATTTTTTAATGATATGTAACAACAAAATAAATTTAAAAAATAAAGGATGGATGACTTGACTAAGAGGTGGGAAATGAATAAGCTAAAGTAGAGGGCTTTAATGAACATAGCACAAAGTCTCTTTCTCTGATTTCTAAATTATTGGACAGAAGACAACGAGGAGGGTGCCATGGCAAGGTTGTATATATTGAATATAATATGGATAAAGATTTGGTCAATGGGGCTTTCGGGTTATTTAATGTGTATATTATTAGATCGTACTTGACCTACAGTGACCCGTAAGGCTTTCGAGTTTGGAACGAATCTGCTCCGTTAATTGTGGTCTGTGTATTGACATCCGAACTGTTAAACATGTGAGATTCAACAGTTACAGCAAGTTCGTTTTTTGACGGGATGTTCTTTTGATAGAAAACTTGTGACCTGAAAAGTTGTTTATGACTGAAAGTTTCAAGTATTGGCCTGTTGTGTTTAGCTTAATATATTTTTCTTTTGTTTTGAAGTTTCATTCAAAGTTTATCTCTCACCAATCTAAGGATCTGTTTGGGACTTATTTTGATTTTCAGACTACAATCACTGTTTCTGTTTGGCCGTTGCTTTCAAGAAATTTTAGTATTAGAAAGCTGCTTTTAGCATCAGCTTTTTAAAAAATTAATTTCACATATCAGCTTTACAATTATCTTTACAAAAAATTCCATCGAGGCTTGAAGTGGTTAGTGGGCAAGCACGGTTGGGAACCCCCCATCCCGGGTTCAAATTCCCTTTACTACGGCCTTGTCTCTTTAGTGGGGCAACGTAAGTATGGATCCGATGCCGGTGGATGGCCTCGTTAGGTTCCGTCGAAGGATTAGTTACGCCGTCAAGCGCTCTAGTGGCAGCGGGTAAATACCCCCGTTCCCACAAAATTTTTTTTTTAAAAAAGCAGAAGCCATCCCAAACAAACCCTAAATCTATTTTGTAGATCTTGTAAGTTTTATTTTGTCAAATTATTACGAGTGTTCTTGATTGTGAGGTGATTAAAAATAAGTTGTGAGATCACCTTTTATATAATTTTCATTTCATTTTGTAAACTATTATGGTTATACATTATGTAGTTAGGTTATTTTTTCATTACTTTACAAATCTCATTATATTTTAAATTTGATTGTATCTCCTATAAAGGAAGCCGCATAGATTATGCTAGACTTATCCATTTAGGTTTTCGGGGAAGTAAGGTTTGCAAGGCAAACTTTATATTAGTGAAATTCTAGTTGAAATGTGTGCTAAACATCGATGTTGGGCAGGTTGTAACATAAAAAATTCCATAACTTTTTTGCTTTCGTAAATCCTTAAATTGTATGTGAAATTTCATATTGATTAATTATTAATTTTTTAAATTAATCAAATTAGGCATGAATGATGAATATAAGCCAGGTTACACCATAGTCATCCCATAAGCACATAGTAGCATAGTTGAATAGGTGCTTATTACTCATCTTCATTGCCCATTATATTTTAGGCTCTAAGATTACCATTCCCCCTTGCCATGCAATGCCTATTTACATACAAATCTCGATTTCAATTACCAAGTTCATCAATGAGTAGATGCTCTCTTATGATGACTTTTCACTTTGTGATGAGTTGATTCAAGTGCTTGGAGACTTGTCAAGTCTAGTTAATTTTGATGATATGGTTTAATTAATTTAGGTTTCGTTTGGGCTAACTTTCTTACTGTTTTCTAAAACAAGTTTTAAGTACAAATTTTTTTTTGAACTAAAAATTTTTATACTAAAAAGCTGCTTTAAAAAGCAGTAAGAAAGCTGTCACAAACGAAACCTTAATCCAATCAACATTGGGTGTACATACTTGATGAATAGCTAGAAAATTCTCCTGGTAGCCTGCTACTAATTATGTAAGATCGTGAAAGGATTTATGAGAATATTATTTCTTCAAAGTCATAAATTTGAGCTACATACTTTATGATTTATCGCTCATCATTCTTCAAAAATATTAAATAAGATCTATTTAAAAAAAGCCTAGATTAGAAAATTGCTTAAACTAATACCAATATTGAATTAGATTTATTTTTCATATATGAAAATTATAAAATAACACAATAGAGACCGGTGATAACTTGCCATCTAAGAAGTTGTTACAAATGATTGGAAGTTTAACAAAAGAGCTTTTTTTAAAGAACAATTTGCATAAATAATATATTTCTATATTCAAACGATTGAGACATGCTTCTATATAAAGTGATCCTCCACATATTTGTTGAATTAAAATATTTGAGATGCAAACTATCTTAAACTAATATACATTCGTAATTCTGGTTGTAAAAAGTAAATTTACGCCACAAAAATTTCTGAGAAGCAACGAGAAAATAATAACGAAATGAAAATGAAATTGCAGTTAGAAAAAATAAAACTGTAAGAAAGCTATCTCGAACAAATCATAAATATTATGATCAGTGATTAAAATTATTGTTTTCAAAAATACTTTAAAAATGACAAATTTAAGGCTTTAATTATCATATTTTAATTATTATGTATTTGTAATTCAAATTTATAGGGAATTTATCACTTAGAAGATCTGAAATTAAAGATAATTGAACATATTAAAATTTAATTAATTAGAATGATTTCGTTTTAATTTTCTTCTACTTGAATATATTTGTGATCATTAACAAATAAATTAGCATTATAATCACAACTTAATTCACGAGGTTTGTAAGTAGGTGTCATGATTTGATTGGTTCATCCAGCCTGAAAATTGGGTAGCCAACTCACAGTGATTGGCCCGTGAATTTAATTGTAGTTCTACGTCGCTGTCAAAGGCTTTAAATGATGACGTGGATATAATTTGTTTAATGTGAAAAATATTATTCACACCAATCCAAATAATAAATGGGTAAAAAAAAAATCAAAATCCAACTCATTAGTAATATGAATGACACGAATTTGACCCAATAACTCATTTATTTTAAAAAATAAAATTATGACATATCTATAGAGTTTATGTCAATTGATCAAAAAATAAGAAAAATATATAATTTAAGGAAAGAAAATTTAACGGTCATTCTCAGGTCAAAATTGATTGGCAGGTCAACTCGAACCCAACCCTCCAATTAAATGGGTCAGAATTCCAACTAAAATCCTAACTTATTTATTAAACAGGTCAACTCGAACCGAACTTGCCAGGTCTGGTCCGATTCAGATTGTCCGGCAAAATTTATTGTATACCTACATATATCTTTTATGATCATGGCATTTTCAAAAATAAATAAGAGAAAAATAATTATTATAAGATTAACCTAAAAATCAAATTAAATTAAAAATGTCTCATATTAATCCAATTAACTTTTTAATACTCTTAATTAAACCTTAATCAACATTTTTCTGTCTTTGAGGCTTTGAGGGTGAGACAAGCTATGATGATATGGATAACTGTATGTGCATATTATGTTGATTGTAACGGTAAGCAAAAAGAGAAAATAATTACAAACTCGTACAGTAAAATCATATAAAAATGCTAAGTAACTAAGCCTGACGTCCTCTGCAAGCTAAAATTTAGTTAAAAAACAAGATAAAAATGTATAAAAAAAGAAGCCAAGTAGGCAGGTCTGCCGCCCTGTTTCGTCTCTTGTTTTGGGAGATTTTAGCTGTTGGTTGGACTGACTGTCTCCGAGACTGTTGACTGTGGTTGAGCTAAAAGCTGAAAATAAAAAAAAAAAAGTTGGTGGAGATTGAGACTTTAGACATGTTGGGTGGTTTTTTCTCTCTCTCTCTCTCTTTCTCTCATTACTTTTTAAATTGGGATATAATATTTTGTGAGCCCAAATTATTTAAAATTGGTGTTGCGACGTTAGGCCGAGTTTGGATTGAATTGAGCTAATTTGAAAATAAATTGAAATTTATGTATATCTCTTTTTTCTTAGGGCATATTAACATTTCAGATCACAATCACAATTTTATTTGGCTACTATTTTGTGGCTATTTTTTAAGATTTTTTTTCCTAGGAAGTTATTTTTCACAGTAGTTTAAAAAAAATTAGTTTTCATACAACAGCTTTACAATCACATTTATAAAAAATTACGACCGTCATTAATAGATTCTTAACTTTTATATTTTTAATGATGCTATGAAGTGTAGCTAAAGAAGGCTAAGCATGAGTTATAATAAAAGTAATGTAAAGGTTAATTAATATGGTAGATTTAAGAAAGAATTATCCCTAAATCACTAAGACTTTATTGAGAGATTATTATTGTTATCATTTTGTACACATTAGGAACATCCGCTAGGGTTTCCCTCGCCCCGCTAGGGCTCCCCCCACGGTGGCGCCGGCGCTCTCGGTGGTGTTCAAGGGAAGTTCTCTCTTCTTCTGGTGGTTTTCTATGGTTTTGGTTTTGTTTTCGCTTTGCCCATCTCTGGTGCTTGCTCGGCATGGTGCAGAATCGCTTGTGCGACCCTGGTTTTTTTGAGGGTCCGATTAAATCGCGTTCGTTTTTGGAAGCGTTGTCTAGGTCTTCCTCTGATGTAACTTTCCTTGAACTTAAGACAACCTCCTTTCGTGGTTTGCCTTCTCTATGGATTCGAAGCAGGAAATCTGAGCTTTGGCTGTTCCGTTTCAGTTTTCATTAGTGGGTTTCTTCCCCTCGAAGCGTCCCTCTCTTGAATCCATTCAGAGATTCTTCTTCAATCTTAAGCTTAATGGCGAAGTATCGGTCACTCTACTTGCTCTGTCACATATCTTGATCAAACTGGCTAATAATCTTGATTACTATAGAGTTTTTTGCCATAGATCTTACCTAGTGTATAATTATTTCATGAAACTTACCAAGTGGTCTCCTCTGTTTGATGTTGGTGTTGAATCTTTGGTGATCCCGATTTGGGTTTCTTTTCCGCATCTTCATCCTCATCTCTATTACCCCCGTATTCTTCACAGTTTGGGTTCAATTTTTGGCAGACCTTTAAAGATTGACTCGTCCACTTCTATTGGTTCTAGGCCTTCTGTGGCTCGTGTGCTGGTGGAGCTTGATATCACTAAATCATACCCTGACAAGGTTTGGTTAGGTCCTGAGAAGCTGGGCTATGTGCAGCAAGTTGTTATGAAAGAATTTCCCCCATTTTGTGCTTCTTGTAACTGTATCGGACATGTGGTGAGTCATTGCCGTCCTCACCTCTCTTCTGATCCACTTAATGTTAACCCTGTTGTTTCTAAACCTATTTTGAATCCTTCTACTCCCCCCTCTTTGTCCCCTATCGTGCCTATTCTCATTGGGGTGGAGAATGTTGATGTTGCATTTGATAGAACTTTGGAGTTGAGTCCAGCTGATATTGTAGTTGGGAGTGGTGATGAATTTTTGGGGGATAATATTATTCTTCTTAATTCTATTTTTACTCTCAAGGTTAGTAAGCAGTTCGATATTGTATTACCTTGGAATTGTTGAGATTTTTCTTAGTGGCTCTGTAACTATGTATTATGGATGCTTAAAAACTTTTAAGTGATTCCGTTGATGTATCTGTTGAGGTTTATGAGATGTTATACAGATATGCAAAGGATGATTTGTTAAATGTTTATATGATGAAAAATGATATGTTTTATCTGTTACACTCTACAGTACTGTTCAGGGGTACTATGGGGTGTTACAAAAGTGATATCATAGCAAATGTTTAAGATTTTGAGGATTTAATTACAGAAGCAAAAGTAAAGTGAATTGTCTATGAGAATAAGATGAGATCTGATAGAATGATTACAGAGCCTAGGACAGTGTAGTATTCCTAAGTTAGAAATAAGTCTAACTTCAGTTGAATTATATGTAATTTTATTTTGGCTTGTATGTAAGCATACGAAAAGAACATCTAATGAGAAATATATGATTATATAAATGCATAACTCTTATTTTCATGCATTATAGATATAATGACTGAAAGAATACCTAAAGGAGGTGAAGGTCAATCATCTCAACCTATTAGGATCTCTGAGGATCCTAAAAATGTTGCACCAGTAGGAGAGAGTGCACCCAATATAGATCCTGCACCTGTAGGAATGGATGCTATGAATGCAATGTCAGGGAATATGATGCAACTGCAAATGATAACTATGATAATGCAAATGATGAAAAGATGCAGTCTATGGTGGGATCTACAACACCTGGTGTTCCACCTGTAGTTACACCAGTTACTCCTACCACTCCTAGTAGTAGTACAAATGTTCTGACAGGTGATCTTGTGGGAGCAGAAGTAGATAAGCATCTAAAACTCTTTCAGAGTTTAAAACCTCCATTGTTTAAAGGAGAAGTGGATGACAGAAGTGCTGAGGACTGGATTATTATAATAGAGAAAGTTTTAAATGAAATGAGATGTCCTGAGAATAGACGGGTAGCCCTAGCAATCTTTATGCTAGAAGGTGAAGCAGAAAGATGGTGTAGGGGACAACAACTGCAGAAATTCAGAGGTAGATCCGAGAAACAAATTATGTGGGAAGAATCTGAACAAGTCTTCAGAGAAAGGTATGTTCCTCCATCGGCAAGGCAGGCAATGCAGGAAGTTTTGTAAACTTGAAGCAATGATTTAAGACTGTCATTCAATATGAAGCAGAATTTACAGCTCTGTCAAAATATGCTTCACAGCTTATCAGTACTCCAGAGAAAAAGTGTTATAGATTCTTGAAGGATCTAAGAGATTCATTGAGACAATCTTTAATCCCTCTTCACATAAAGGAATTTTCTGAACTAGTTGAAAGTGCTAGATTACTGGAGAATGACATAGAAGTGGTGAAACAGAAATGAGATAATAATGATAAGAAGAGACAAGGTGACTATAGGAGTGGATCATCCAAAAGATATAAATTTTATCAGAAGCCACAGCAGCAGTCTACAAGGGTACATGAAATACCAGTTTGTACAACCTGTGGAAAATCTCATCCAGGAAGATGCCTTATGAATTCAGGGAAGTGTTATCTATGTGGAGAAGCTGGTCATATCAAGAGGAACTGTCCAAGGAATGGTCAAAGAGACACAGAAATTAGAGGCAGTCAGAGGACAGATCAGTACCAAGGTGCAAGACCACAGATAAATCAACCTGCTTTAAGGATTAAAGGAGAAGCCTCAGCTGAAGCAGTCAAATCAGTAACAGCTCGAGTATTTGCTTTGACTCTCACGAGGCCAAAGATTCTTCGGAGGTAGTGATAAGTACTTTAAATATCTCACATTTTCCTGCTAGAGTACTTTTTTATTCTGGTGCGTCGCATTCCTTCATAGCTGAGATATTTTGTAAGAAAGTGCATGTGGAACCTATCTCTTTTACTCCTGGATTGCATGTTAGATTACCTACGGGTAATTATTTGAATGTCAGTACAATATGATGTCAGCTTTCATGTCCTGTTATATGATGTATTGTCGCCTTGGCTGTTGTTGAATTCATCTTGTACTTCCCTTATCCTTATTGGAATAAAATTGGTTTCTTTTGAAAAAAAGAAAAAAAAGATTACCATTTTTATATGGGATATTATGCCAATTACACTGAAGAGCACTTCTTTGTTGCATATTGATTCAATATAGAGTTAAGATTTTACCATATTGCTCTATACTTTTTGTTTCTTTTTAACAACAAAAAATTTATCATTCAACAGACAAATGAGTAGTATCATTATCTGCATGATTGGATGGCAGAAGAGATAAAAAGTTAGATTGGGAGGCAAAAGAGATAAAAAGTTAGCATCAAGACTTGGATAATCCCTAATAGGTTTTCTATAAAATAATATGTGGGAATGGCAAATGGAAAAATTGACAAGCTTATGAACACAAGAGTGATCCAAAGAAAAATATGCATCCCCTTGCTTATTTATTTTGTATAATTAGACCGATAAAAATTTATATCAATGCAACTCAAGATCTTGGCATTAGCCTTAATGACAAGTTGGCCTTCAACCTCTAGATAGCCATCCGCAAAAATAAAACAACCAGAGGCATGTTACTCCTAATAATATAACCAAAAGGGTCATTGAGCACCAATTAAGATTATTCAACACCCTCACCCCCAACATGCAAGGGAGAAGAGGTAATTTTAGTATCATCAACAATTATTTCATTAATGTGGCATTAGTAGTCATACAAATTATGTGACTATGTGCGATCATATTCTTATACATAATAAATTGAAGCATGGTTGATGAATTAGAATCAAATAATATGGGGGAGATCTATATCATGTCAACCTATGATTCCTTATATATATATATATATATGAGGATCATTTAAGGATATTGAGAGGATAATCATATACATTATTATTCTATAACCATATACTATTGAATAAACACTGTCATTTTGAATTCTAATAATTATTTATTTAAAGTTTGTATGACCTATATTATTATTTTTCTTAAGATAAGATCTAAAAAAAATCATCTCAACCTCATGATTAGGTTGCTTAAGAGGATATTTTTTAATTAAAATAAATCTAAAAGATTCAACTCATTACCACTATAAAAAAATGACGAGGAACTCTTTGAACATCAAATCATATTGGAGCTAAAAAAATTGCTAATCGTTGTGCTAACCTACCAAAAACCACAAAAATGATTTAACAATGGAAGATTTGTTAGCTTTCTTATAAAATGAAGATGAAGGAATGAGATCCACTAAGGAAGTCATAAGAGAGGTTTCAATTTGACTTCAGGGGCACATTTCAAAGATCAACTAATGTTAAACTTTGATTTAGATTATCTCCACAAGTAGAACTCTAGAAAAGGGAAAAGGAGAAGTTATTGGTGGTGAAAGAAGAGATTGAGGTGCCATCACTAGCTAGTAGCAGAAGAGGTGAGGACTTCAAAGAGAGGCTATAGGTCCAATCACTAGCGATAATTAGGGGGTGAGGTACAATTGCTGATGGTGGAGGAGCTGATATGTTCAATAATAAATAAGGTTCTACCTTGTGCAATGAAGTCGCAAATATCTAGTTGGGAGATATAGCTATAATGATGCATGCACACATTCTATTAGATTTTTATTCTCTGAATAGAATAGTCATGTGCTTTTATTACGAATGATGAAAAATAGTCAAAGAGACTGACGAATAGGATTTATTCTGAGTTTCTTCTAGTTTTCCAAAAAAGGAACATTAGAAAACCTTAGTCCAAGGCAAGTTGAAGGAGGATTGAGCATTCAAGGTAGTTTACTTTCTATTGAAAAGGGAAATTAACTATGGATAAAAGATTAAAGAGAAAGAAAAGAAGACAACACAATATTTTAACTAGTTTGAGATTATAACCTATGTTCTCTATAAGAAAAAGGGGGACAATTTAATAACTCAAATGAGAAGAAATATAAAGCCTCTTAATATCTAAATCTCACTACTTATGCTATAATTTGGTAGAATATTCTGGCTTGAGTTCATATATGTAGCAAAACCCACAAGTCAGGCATAGACAGATTATTTAAAGGAACTAAATTGACCTGAGTTTAGAAGGTTGATTCTGACAGATCTTAGGCTTCGTTTGGGATGATTTTTTTACTGCTTCTTAAAGCAGCTTCCTAGTATAAAAATTTAAACTTTGTACTAAAAAATTATTTTAAGAAGCAGTAAGAGAGCCGTCCCAAACGAAACCTTAATCTTCTGAATCAACTTAAGGTTTGTTTGGGACAACTTTTTGACTGCTTTGCTTTTCGGATAGCAATCATAATTTTGTTTGACCACTGCTTTTCAGAAATTTGTGTGATAGAAAACTATTTTTTGCACCCATAATAGCGAAGTTATTTTCTCCGCAATAATATCACAACTAATAAATAACAATATCTTTAAAATTTAAACAAAACTATATCTAATTTGTCTCAAATTTAAAATTAATGAGTAATGACCCCATGGTAAATACAACCCTAAATTAATAAAGGCGTTATACTTTTTTTTTTTTATCGAGTTTGTCAATATCGATCGTCATACATGACAAGGTCCTGATAATTGTTAGGTTTTCCATCGTGCAGGTGACGAAATCTTTTAAAAATAAAATATGAAGCTACAGACATATATAGATATTCATTATTTAAGAGCAAGGTGGGGGCTTCAGCAGCTGCGGATGGACTCTGCCGCCGGCCATGATATATCGCTTTCTCCATCGCTGTATAAAAGAAGCTTACAGTCCAAAAGCACGTTCGGGACAGCGCTTTTACAGTTTTTATTTCTTTAGGCGTTTGTCGTAATTTTATTGGCTATTTTTTTCTTAATAAATTTTTTAAAAAATTATGATAAAAGCCTTTTGTTTTTTTGCAATTATATGCTCTGTTAAAGGGTGATAATTATATAAAAAAAATTTATTTGATTTCAAAAACTATAATATTCATAATAACTTTAAGAAAGTTATTTATCATATATTAAATTTTAAGCAGATTCTAATCAAAATTAGTTAAGATTTCTCATTAATAATTAAGCAATAAGTCTGTAAGATTTAAATAATCTTTTTTAATTTCTCGTGTATTCAACGAGTTAACGACTTAATTAGTAAGTAATTAATGTTGTTGGGTCCTCCTATATTCCATGGAATGAACATGTACTCTCTCTCTCTCTCTCCCCCCTATTAGTGGTGTAAGTAAGCCAAGCCAACTTGTGAGTCAGTTTGGATTGAACTTGCAAACGAGCTCACAAGTTGAGCTTATCGGGCCACGAGTTCGAGTTCGAGCGTAAATGCGAGCTCATATATTATATGAGAGTGACCTTGACCCGACCTGGCTCATTGGCTTGACAAGCGGAGTCGATTAATAGTAATTAACACTTCGACATTTATATTAACTTGATTAAATTTTTTTTATCTGGCTTTAAAATAAAAAATTGATCTCCTAAACAAGCTAACCTCAAGCTTTCTTATTGAGCTCAAGCTTTCGAGTTCACTCGAGTCGAGTCAAGATCGAGTTTGATCAGCTCGGTATAAATCAAGCAAGTTTAGCCCGATTAAGCAAGAACTTAACCCTACTCCACTCATTTAATCCCCTACTCTCTCTCTCTATATCTTGCTATATATAATTAACTAAACAACATTTGCTCAAGCTTACATTCTGCATCTCAGGCGCATTTAAATTTTCATTTCATTTCATTTTGGACTGTTTTAATTACTACAGCTAATGACATAAAAAATTACTAAAAAACATTGATGGCCTCTAAAAAATTCTATATAATTTTTTTTTGTCTGTATATTTGACAACAGATAATGATTGAATTAATAACTAAATAACATTGATTGGCTCCTCACAACCTTCTATCCCGCTAAGCTCTACTCTATTATAATTTTTGCTTGTTTTGTGGCAGAATAAACGGTTGCATGGTCGATATATTTAGAATAAAAAAATTTAGATTGAATGCTTTGAGATTAGTGCAATACAAATTGGTCATCTAATATAATGTACATGGATGAAAATTATTTGTTAAATTTATCAAAATATTTATTTAAGAAAGTTTTCAATAAAAGACAAAAAAAATAAATATTTTTTAGGAAAATAAAAAAATATTTGCTTGAACCAAATATATATAATCATATTTTTGTCTTGTATTAAAGTTAATTAAATAAAATTAAATCACCAAGCAAAAAAAAAAAATCCAAAATCTCCTCTCAAATCTCTTAGCTTTATTCGGTGATGTAAGCAAGATATGAAGACTTAGACCTTTCATTATTTTTGGTTACAATGATTGAGTGCAAATTGACTACTTCTTATAAAAATTAATTAGTATTATTAATTAGTATTACTAATTAAGTAGTATTAATTAAGCGTGTCATTAGAGAAAACATATCAATATTAAACCTTATTTAGCATCCACTATAAGTTTTTAAGGCACAATTTAAGGAGAGAAGGGGTGAATAATTTAATTGTAGAAACATTTCATTAGAGCACAATCTTAAATAGGTAAATGGTGAAATCATTGATAAAATTATAGAAAAAATGGTGGTGGTTCTCTTAATTTTATATTTAATAAAATTAATATATAACTATATATAATATAAAAAATTATCCTAATAAAAACATTTTAATAATTATGTAAATTATATATTATGGATTTTAAATTTAGGAAAAAATCTCTCTCATATATTTTTGATAGTGACCTAATAACATATTTTCATATATAGATAAATATTTTATAGTGAGCACATGCCCTTAGACATCTCATAATTGTCTTTGTTTTGACTAATATATAAAAAAAGAAAAAAAAAAGTTTATAGAGTTAGGTTGTATTTTTCTCATGAAGAAAATAATTTTTTTGAAAATATTTTGTTGTTTAGCTAATCGATTAAAAGGAACATTGTAACAAATAAAAGTTATAATAAAAAATATTCTAAAATATGATTAAACATTTGATTTTAATCACCATTAACTATCAAAAATCCGACGTTTCAACAACAAATAATAGCAGCGGTTTTACAACCGCTGCTATACCGAGGTCCAAAAAAGTAAAAAGTGTTGCGAAAAGCTAATTTATTTGTAGTGATTTTTTAAATTTGATCTTAAAATTACTGTTACACTTTTTCCCTTAAAAATATTTATCAATAATATAACTAAATATTTTTATTACTATTTAAAAAATGTGCTAAATATCAATAATTTAATGCTTTTAATGATGCGTAATTGCTTGGAGAACTCTTTCATATGACATGATTCATGCATGAAAAAATATTGTGGAGATTATGCCTATGATGATAAAAACTTGCCCATTATTTATGATTTAAATTTTTTAGTTTTTGAAGGATGTATGTGTGTTTCTATAAGAACAATATAAGATTTGCTACCGAACTTAGGTCTCGTTTGGGATGGTTTTCTTGCTTCTTCTTAAAGCAGTTGTTTAATACAAAAATTAAATTGTTTGTGCTAAAAAGTTGTTTTAAGAAACAATAAGGAAGCCGTCCCAAACGAAACTTTAACAATTATGGAAATCATTGTGGAGATTTATTAAGTATTCTCTTAATTTGGTTTGATTTAATATACGAAACAATAATCTTTTTTTTTTCTTGCATGATGTTTTATTATAGTTGATGTTCATGAGATCCGTGTGAAGAAGTGTCTGTTCATAGAAAATATATGTTATTATATAATCATATGAGAATGAAATTCTTCATATTGATCTTCACATGCTCAATTACGAGCTATGACTTTCGCTACTTTATAATTGTCATATCAATAAAATACTTCAATCTGTTGTCACATATATGCCATTATAGTGATCATTATTACTTATGTCATACCATAAAGAGTAACGTGATCATGTTACGAATAGAATCTATGATTATGTAAAAAAATGGATGCATGCTATTTTGTGAAGATTTATAGGTTTGCAGTGATGACTCTTGTTACTACAACAGAGCAAGTTATTTGCTTTTGCTTTGACCCTTCCTTATATAAGAGAGCTAGTTAGATAGTTAATGCCCCTCTTAATTATGTAATTGATGACGAGAGTTTATGATAATAGTTAAAATTTATATATAACGCCCCTCTCAAATTGATTAATCTTTATATTGTAAACCAAATTAAAATCTTACCTTATAGAAGCATTCTTAGTCATTATTATGCACAACCATTTATGATCTTCTATTTAAGTAATGATTCTACTGAATTCATTCTAAAATGCACAATCCTAATATATAAAGCATAAAACACACATTGCTCGCCATATGAAAACCGGCCTTTGATGCATAAAACTCCATATATCATACCTAGTGCCCCACCTACTCACAATAGTTCTAGATTTAACAAAATCCTCGCTAATTTAAACAAATTCCTTACTTCAAGAATGGTATTTTCAAATTTTGGCCTTAAGATATTAATGATTAGAAGTTTATATCTTCTCTACATCACATTTTTTACTCTCTAAATTATTGTAGAAATCATTAACTTTTCTCTCACTCACTGAGAGTCTTTGTAACATTACAATTTATTGATTAAAATGTTATGGAAACACTATAACATTTCAATGAATTTGTAAAAGATAATTTTATCCAAACCACCAAATACTCATTACAAATATGATTTTGCAATGGCATTTTTATTACAAAGTTAAGTATAAAAATACTCATTGCTAATTTGGTTTATTATGACCATTCATTTTTGTCACAAAATTTAAATGGATATTCAATATGTAATTTAGAACAACAATTTTCATCCACTTTATGACAAAAAATATTAATCATGTCACTTATTTGAGACCAGTTTGCATTTGCTTTGTGTTGGATAATTCTTTTGATTTGAGAATGAAATAACTTATATATGGCAAACTTATGATAGGTTTCATCGCAACTCCATCACAAATATGTAGATACATTACTATTTTGCCACTGGTTTTGCGAAACCCCTTACATAAAAAAAAGCTAAACTCTTAAACATCAAGACACTTTTTGGTGTAATGATCGGAATTTCATTTAAGAAACTCCGTAGTTAAATGTGCTCATCCCAGATCGAGAAATCCTGGGATGGGTGACCTCCTGGGAAGTTACACCAAGATGACAAAACCATGATGCCCTTAGGCCAAAGCGGACAATATCTCGATAGTTAAGAATTTGAGTTGTTACAAATGGTATTAGAATAATATACCAGTCGGAAGATGGGAACTAAGTATCATACAGGATAAAAGGCTACGCTATAGGAGCCACCTCTTGAATCATGTATGGGATAAAGTGCTACAAGGCGAAAGTCATCACTTGAACTTGTAGGGGTCACCTCTAGAATCCTATCTATCTCAGTTACTTAAGTGGCTGAGATTACGAAACCCCTTAAGTAAAAGAAGCTAAACTCTTAAATATCGAGATGCATTTTGGTGTAATGGTTAGAATTTCATTTAAGAAACTTCACAGTTAAACGTGCTCTTCCTAGAGAAATTTTAGGATGGGTGACCTCCTAGGAAGTTACACCAACAGGACAAACCAGTGATGCCCTTAGGCCAAAGTGGATAATATCTCAATAGTTAAGTATTAGGGCTATTACAGATTTATTGTAATACTATAAAATTGATTAATTCATTGCCAATTTTTCTCATATCGATAAAAATTACATAGATATGACAACCACATCTTAAGCCTATCATAAATTAAAAAGTAAGCATGTAACAAAGCTTCGAAGTTTTACGCACCTACAATTAAAATACAAGTTTACACATTTGCAAATAATACATCACTTAATCATAACTAATCAAATTAACCTACACAATCATTACTAATAATGATTTATTAACGACATCAATCATGCAATACAAATAAAGAAAAAAATTATTTAAAAAAAATTGTGAGGTTTGACAAAATAATGTAATTTAAGGCTCTAATGTCTATAACAAACAATATAGAGTAAAACAATATAGCTATAATTTTAAGCAAGTATATTCTTATAATTCTAATGAGGTTGAAATAGAGCCACAGAGGTGCTTTAAAAAGTC
This sequence comes from Dendrobium chrysotoxum, assembly GCA_019925795.1. Lineage (NCBI taxonomy): Eukaryota > Viridiplantae > Streptophyta > Magnoliopsida > Asparagales > Orchidaceae > Dendrobium > Dendrobium chrysotoxum. Next base: position 36,077,828 of record CM034304.1, on the reverse strand, counting down.
ATCCTTCTTTTCAACAAGGAGATTTTAACGAGCATCGATCTTATCATAAAACTTATTAATCTTAATATTATCATAACTTCTTCTTCCAAGCTACCTTTTTCATCATAAACCTTGGTAATGGCGATCTCTTGGACAAATAACTTGGCCTAAGAGATTCATCAATCATCAATGCCTAGACCTTAACAAAGTATTCTTCAACCTTAAGAATTTGGCATCCCTAGTAAGGTGGATATACTTAAGGAAAGAATATTAGGATGAAAGAAATGAGATTAGAGAGAAAAAAAAATGAGATTATGAAAATACAGAGACAAAGTATCACATTTGAGGAGTTGGCTAAATATTTCAAAATTACTAATTTAAGATCAAAATTACTTAAGGTGGCTCTTCAAATGTGTTATTTTTAACTTTATCCTCTTAATCCTCATTCTCTTCCACCATAATATCTTATTTTCCTCCTAATTTTCTCCCTAAATATTGTCCTCTTTAAAGCCATTGAAATTATTAAGGCCAAGGGAGACTAGAAGACTAAAATAAGGGTGAACCACTTAAAAATCTCTTAGTGAAGTTAATTTTTCGCAAGGCAGGCATTGTCAAGCCGTTGGATAAAAAAATAGTTTCAAAAAGAAAGATGTAAAAGTGAAGTTGCTCTTACCATGCATGATCACTTCTCCAAGTTGGCTTCCTAGATGACTCGACCATTGATTCTTCCTCAATAATTTATCCTCCATGTTGACTTCTCGAAGACAACCTCCTCAATAAGTCAGCCTCCATAATAACTTAACCCAAAAAAGTTAGTCTCCTTCTCCTACAAAATAGGCACTGTAATTCTAAGAACTTTTTAGCATCGTGACTCTTTTGATCGCAAAGAGATGTCACCTAGAGATATGCATTTTGTAATTTTATTGAGTAATTTTTGTTTACTCTAGATACTTGCTAGATTATATGCCTCCCTACTAATAGCCAACAAATATACATGTTTTCTTGCATGTTGGCCCGATGTCGAGATGTTGGAAGATTCCTCATAGGCTAAAAAAGACATTTGAGGGATTAGCTTATCGATTGTATCTTTCCTTCATAATGAATCAAAAAAGTTATGGCCTTATATGCACATTGAATGACCTTAGACCGATATTCATGTTAAGTCTTATTAATCAATACGAATTGATTCAATGAATTTTACAACTTCTCATACGCTATTGAGCCCATGTGTTGGCATTTTTGTTATTTTTGTAAGTCTATAAATTAATGTAATGCCTTACACACTGCATGTCCAACCTCAAGGGTGCTTATCATCTCCTAAAACTTCATCTTCATAATCTTGCATCATTTCTTACTACTATTTATTCCGGACTTTCAACTGGTTTCTATCACAATATAAAACTACTGTAAAATTTATCCCATTTTCATAATATTACTCATAAATCCACTATTAACATAATATTTTAGTGAGTTAAAACTCATTAATCAATGATAATTTTTGATATGCAAGCACCCAAATATTAGTTTAAATTATTAAAAAATATATATAATATATAATGCTTGTTTAGGCATATAAATTTCTTAAAATTCCATTTTATGAAGCTATAATATTAGATTAGTACAAATATTATATTATTCATACTTTATAATATGAAGAAAATAAATTTCACTCTTTTCCAAATCCCCAAACATTATAAAATATTATCTAATTAATTGTCTCTTCTTTTGGCACTTCTAAAGCTTCAACTACTCCTTTAAACAATTTAGCTTAAATTTACATAACATTAATTGCTTATATAATAGTTAATATTACATTTTTTTAAAAATTAAAATGTCAAAGAAGGCCAAATTAAGGAAATTAGATATTTGTCCACTTGCTTTGGGACCAATACAATAATATTTAACTAGTTACCTTTCACATCATTGGGCTATTCCCTTTGACTTGCAATTTTCGATTTTTTTTGGCAAAAAAATGCAAAATTACTTATAACATGAAAATTTTTATATATTTTTATTGCTCGTCTCTTTTAATAAGAAAAAAAAGGTCATAATAGTTTGATAAAATTTTAATTAAATAAAATTATAATTTTTAGAATAATTTTGAGATGAATTAGATATTCAATCTATTCTCTTTCTATAACTGTAAATAAAAGATTATTCTGAACATAAAAATGGACTCATAAATAAAATATTTCACTTAATAAAAATTATATTTCAAATATTAAGAATGATAATTTTCATATATTCAAGGGAAATTCTTTATCCTGATTGAATCACTTTATTTATATTTATTGAAATATTTTATTTTATATGAATTTTTTTTTTCATTTTGATTGAATGTTTTATTCCTTGTTAATATTAGGGGTGTCATGAGCAAACACGAGCTCGGCTCGATAATGTCTAGTATGCCGACTTGAGCCAGCCTCGACTCGACACTTTAACTCGCAAGCTAACTTATTTTAATAATATTAATATAAAATACACTTAAAATATATCAAAATTCTAGAATTCAAATACATAAAACTATTAAAATATTTAAAAATTACATCTCACTTTCTTATATTTGGTGATTTTTTATTATTTATCTATTAATTCCTCATTCTTTTTATAATTTTACTATTTTAATTGCTTGATCATAATCATTTTATGTCTTTCATTATAAACGAGCTGGCTGGAATTAAGCTCAAGCTCAAGCTAAGGGTGACTCGAGCTCTGCTAGACTCCTTTACACCCGTAGTTAATATTGTTATTATTAAGTACCAAAAAAATAAAAAATAATTGAACCTTTAGGCTTTTTTTTTGTTTGGGGCAAATAGAGAGAATATAAAGCATTTCAATTCATAATTTTATATTTGTTTCTTAATTCTATGTAATTAATTAGATGCGATTATATTTATATAAAATATATGAATAAATGTACTTTATTCTTCAATAAATTCCAATATATTTTAATGTTAAAAAGAGAAAGTAATATTATTATTTAATCATTATGACTTTGTATACAATGATCTCATTTGTAAAATTAAGAGTGTAGATGATGAGAATGCAACTTTATTAAATAATTTATTATATAATTCTTTACTACTTGTTGAAATCATAATCTCAATGCTTTGTATACTATTATTGAACATTTAGAGAATGAAAAAAATGAAAGTTTTAGGTGCAAATTGAATGATTTATCCATTTCAACTATTAGTAATTATTCATATTATGTATGCATATTACTCACACATGTTATGAACTTACATATGCATATAGCATCTTTTTCAAAGAATATAAATAGAAGTATAAATTTTTTTGCATAATATGTCTTGCCTAATATTGCATGATAGAGCATCTTACAAAGTCAAAATTGAAGAAATATGGCTGTAATAGCCATGAGAACCATCTTGTTTTACCTCCCTAAAAGTGATGACATATGATGACACTTCATCGTCCTATAGATTGTTAGAAGCCAAATGGTCTATAAGTGTGGAGGATAATTAGCATTTTGAACTACGAGGAAGGTTGTTAGCTTTGGTGTCTCTATTAGTAAAGTGCTTAAGCAAATTTAATGACGTCAAAATAGAGAGGTAGTTGAACCTTATTTTTTAGGAGATTATGTAAATGAAGTTCTTTATGAAAATCGATTAAGCATTCCCTAAATCATCATTATTAGATGTTCCATGAAATATTAGAGCTACTTTTAGGTGACATAATTGTTATGTTTGTTGTTAGGACGGCCGCTAACAATGATCTTTACTTAAGATAATCTATTATATATTAAGATAAATCCCTTGATAGACAGTGAGAGATTAGATCCAAATATTATTTACGATTGATTAGGGTTTATAATGTAAAACCTAAAAACTGTCGTTCGGATGCGTCGCAAGCATTTCGATGCGCCGCGACGAATTTAGGCAAAATTTCAAAGTCATCGGAATTCGACGAAATAAATTTTATTAAATTCTACGCAAAATTTCGATTGAAATGATATAAAGAACGTATACTCAATTTCGCACGATTTGGAAATTAAAAATCGTCGAAGGTCTTTTAAGTATATTTTAACCATTATACCCATTTTGCCCTTAGGACTTCTTAAGGAAAATTATATGAAGGAGGGCACATGCGTAAATTAGCACTTAAACTTTTCCCTGAGAAATAAGTTTTGTTCACAACCTAGCTCAAAAACCCTAATTTTGGAAAAACCCTAATTTGAAAACCTAAAATTTCTTAAAGAAACATTGTATTTCCTACACAAAATCCCTTCCCCTATGTTCTTCTAACATTCCTTTCAATTTGGAGAAACCCTAATTTTTGGAACTTAAAATTTTCTTAAGAAAAATTCATTTTTATGACTTAGAAACATGCTCATACATAAGCCTTATCATTTCTCTAAGAAAGCCCTATCAAAAGCAAAACCCTAATTTTTTTCTCTTGAAAAACTAAGAAAAAATAGGTTTCATTTCAAGAAAACCTTACCTCTTTCCTCCTTAGCCTCTCCTCTTCGATTTCTCCCCAAGACTCCGCTAGAAAACTCGCCGGCACCGCCGTTCCATGAAGCCTCTCGCCGCTCCTCCTCTTCCTTTCGCTCGCGTGCGGCCAAACGGGCAAGGGACCGAATGATTCGACCGAACTCACACTTGATGAACTTGGCATATAATTCATTGCCTTGTAAAGTTTGCAACACTGCCTGAAGATGATTGGCATGATGCTCTTCGTCATAAGAATAAATCAAAATGTCATATATGAAGACAATGACAAAACTATCAAGCATTAGCTTGAAAACCTAATTCATCAAATCCATAAAAGCAGCTGGAGCATTTGTTAGTCCAAAAGGTAACACTGTAAACTCATAGTGTCCATACCTTGAACTAAATGCGGTCTTAGGGATATCTTCCTTCTTAATCCTCAACTAATAATAGCCTGACCTTATATCAATCTTAGAGAAGACTATGGCTCCCACTAGCTGATCAAACAAATCGTCTATCCTCGGCAACGGATACTTGTTCTTAATGGTAAGCTTGTTCAACTTCCTATAATCAATACAGAGTCGCATGCTACCATTCTTTTTCTTAACAAAGAGAACTGGTGCTCCCCAGGGTGAGGTGCTTGGGCGAATAAACCCCTTCTCCAGCAATTCTTACAATTGTGACTTCAACTACTGAAGTTCCTTAACTGTCATACGATATGGTGCTTTTGAAATAGGCTCAACACCATGTACAAGATCAATAGAGAAATCAATCTCTCTAATAGGAGGCATACCAAGTAAGACTTCAGGGAACACATCAGGAAAGTTCCTTACCATAGCAATCTCCTTTAATTCTGGCACTTATTTTGAAGTGTCCTTTACATGAGCTAGAAAGCTTTGGTATCCCTTCAAAATTAAACTACAAGCTTTCATAGATAAGATGATCATAGAAGATACACCTTGATCGCCCTGAAAGACAAGTTTCTCTTCTCCAGGAAGTTTGATCTTCACTACCTTCTTATTACAGTCTATAGAGATGAATTGGCTAGACATCCAATCCATCCCTAGAATCACATTAAATTCCTTAAGTGATAATACAATCAACTCAACTTGAAAATTCCCCTCACAGAAAAAAGTAGTGGTGAACATACACTTGAGGCAATCATACTAGATCCATCAAGTAATAAAACTGACAGTGTAGTGGGCATAGTGCAGACATTCAATGCATGCTTCATAGTAAACTTCTGACTAATGAATGAATGCGATGCTCCAGCACTCTACTAGGGAGACATTGAATATAAATAGTACCTGTGATCACATCAGGAGATTCTTTGATTTCTTGCTGCGTGATAGCATAGACCCTTAGTTGCACAACAGGTCTCCTAGCCGGATGACTAGGTACTGATGCTGAAGCAGAAGACTCTTGAGCTCTATGTCTACCAACTATTAACATTTTTATATCAAGCATATGTATTGAGCATAAGGTAAAATTGCATGGAAAAGGCTTTTATGTATTTCTTACTATCACATAATGAGAACTTTAACATGCTTGAAAACATAAATATTTCATAAGAACATTTCTTATGCATGTAAATAAATTAAACATTTCAAAACAAAAAAATACGGGAATATGAATTTGCAGGGTATGATATTTCTACCACAAATGTTGCCTCTTGAAACTGCATTTCACAGGTCCTCCTTAACACTTCTTCTTTTCAAGACCTAAGGACAATGACAACATGGTCTCTACTTCCTTTTCAAAATAATTATATCTCACTAACCCTCACTAACCCTATACATGCCTTACCTAATATCTCTCCTTAAGCTCATTAATACCTATTAACCTACCCATAACCTAAAGCATTTTTCATAATATAATTATTAATATCATTTCTTATAATGTATTTCTTATAATATATTTTTCTTAATTAAATGTAACTTAAATGTTATTTCAGATTTACCTAAATTCCAAAATTTGGAGACATGATTCTTCACTAATATCATTCAATTTGCATGTTAAAATATTCCCTCTTACCTAATTATGATTTTTGGGCATTAAATTTTCGGATTAACAAAATGTAGAAATTAGGGAAAAATATTTTTTTATCAAAATTCTAATTTCTCTTAATTAGAGCCCTCCCATGACTCTTAGAAAAAAGTTTTGTTCACAACCTAGCTCAAAAACCCTAATTTTGGAAAAGCCCTAATTTGAAAACCTAAAATTTCTTAAAGAAACATTGTATTTTCCTACACAAAATCACTTCCCCTATGTTCTTCTAACATTCCTTTCAATTTGGAGAAACCCTAATTTTTGGAACTTAAAATTTTCTTAAGAAAAATTCATTTTTATGACTTAGAAATATGCTCATACATAAGCCTTATCATTTCTCTAAGAAAGCCCCATCAAAAGCAAAACCCTAATTTTTTTCTATTCAAGAAAACTAAGAAAAAATAGGTTTCATTTCAAGAAAATCTTACCTCTTTCCTCCTTAGCCTCTCCTCTTCGATTTCCCCCCAAGACTCCACCGAAAAACTCGTCGGTGCCGCCGTTCCACGAAGCCTCCCACCGCTCCTCCTCTTCCTTTCACTCGCGTGCGGCCGAACGGGCAAGGTTAGGTGGAATGAGGGTTAAGGGAAAAGTTTAAGTGCTAATTTACGCATGTGCCCTCCCTCATATAATTTTCCTTGAGAAGTCCTAAGGGCAAAATGGGTATAATGGTTAAAATATACTTAAACGACCTTCGACGATTTTTAATTTCTAAATTGTGTGAAATTGGGTATATGTTCTTTATATCATTTCGATCAAAATTTCACGTAGAATTTAATAAAATTTATTTCGTCAAATTTCGATGACTTTAAAATTTTGCCTAAATTCATCGTAGCACATCGAAATGCGTGCGACGCATCCGAACGAGAGTTTTTGAGTTTTACAATTCTTCCCTCCTAATAAAAATTTCATCCACGAAATTTAAATGAGAGGAAAAATAAATATATATTAAGCAAAGAGATGAGGATAGCATTTCCTCATTTCCGACTCTTTCTCCCAAGTTGCATTCTTCTCTGACCCATGCTTCCATAGCACCTTAACAAAAGGTATCTCTCTGCTCCTTAATTGTCATACACTAAACTCCAAGATATGGTCTGGTTTTTCCATATAAGTAAGATCTGGCTATAAGTCTACATCTTCTGTTATAATCTTAGAAGGGTCATCAGATATGAACTTCCTCGATGAAGAAACATGAAATACGTTGTGGACAGCATATATAGATGGTAAAGCCAATATGTAGGCCACCTTCCCATTCCTTTTCACTTTCTCAAAAGGACCAATATAGCGGGGACTAAGTTTGTCAACCTTACCAAAATAGGTGCACCTTTTATAGGCCTGATCTTTATGAAGACAAAATCCCCTACACTGAACTCCACGGTATGGTGCTTAGCATCATAATATTTCTTCTACTTATCTTGTACTTCTAGTAACCTATCCCTGATCATTCTAATCTTGCTTGTAGCATCATCAACCAAATCTGATCCAATTATTTTCCTCTCACCTGCCTCTGCCCAACAAAGAGGTGTTATACATTTCCTTCTATAGAGTGCTTCATATGGCGCCATCCCTATGCTGGCTTGAAAGCTATTATTGTAGGCAAACTCTATCAAAGGAACATGAGATTCCCAACTTCCACCAAAATTTAGAATTCACAATCTCAATAAATTTTTAAGGGTTTAAATAGTCTGCTCAATTTGTCTATCAGTTTGAGGATGGAAGGCTGTACTAAAAGTCAATCTGGTGCCTATAGCCTCTTAAACTTTTCTCCAAAGTCTAGAAGTAAATCTATCATCTATCAGATACTATAAACTTAGGCGCACCGTGGGAAATAATGATTGAATGGCTGTGTAAATCTGAAGGATTTCATATTTACAGTGATGCATCACTGAAGGGTTTGGGTTGTGTCTTGATGCAGCATGGGAGAGTAGTTGCCTATGCCTCTAAGTAATTGAAAATTCATGAGAAGAATTACCTAACCCATGATTTGGAACTTACCGCTATAGTGTTTGCTTTGAAGATTTGGAGGCACTATCTTTATGATGTTCATTGTGAAGTATTTACAGATCACCAGAATCTGAAATATATTTTCACTCAGAAGGAGCTGAATTTAAGGCAAAGAACATGGATGGAATTGCTTAATGATTATGATTTGGACATCCAGTATCACCCAGGAAGAGCCAATACTGTTGCTGATGTATTAAGTAGAAAATTACCGATGAAGTTGAATGGTTTACTAACTCAGTAAGACAAGTTAATTAAAGAGATGGATAGGTTGGAGTTATCTATAATACTTCCTACAACTGAAAATGTAGGATGGTTAAGTTAGTTGCCAGTGCAATATGATTTGAAGAGCAAGATAGCTGAAGCTTTATGGAAAGATCCAAATTTTGTGAAGATCATTCAGTTAGTAAAGGCAGATCATGAAGAGGATTTCATTCTTGATGAAGACAATCTCCTTTGGTATAATGGCAAAGTTTGTGTGCCAAATATTGGTGATTTGAGAAGAGATGTTCTTTATGAAGCTTATCATTCTTCTTATACTATTCATCCTGGTAGCAATAAGATGTATAAATATGACTCTTATGAGCAATACAGAATAATATGACCCTTTGGGGCAAAAGAGGAAAGGAAAAGAATGGCCAAAAAGATATTTGTGTACCTGATCAGTACACCCCTAGTACTCTAGTACTGTTGTATAAGAATAAGCATATATAATCATATGACATACATAAAATATATGGCATACACAAAACATATGGCATTCATAAGGCATATGGCATACGAACTATCATGTCACTTTAACTTATACATAAGAACTAATATGTGTAACAAAATAATCATGACTTTTCACTTCTAGTATTCATGTAAATCTCCTTTTAAAGCAAGTGCATGTGAAGATGTTAGGGTTAGAGTTCCTATTTGAGCGTTAGCACACTCCCTAGTATTGGGATACTTTTCAGGAGAACCAGCTGCAATGAATGGCTGACCACTCTTGGTTTACCTACAGTCATAGAGGGCCGGCTGACAGGTTCCTCTTTTATTTTTCTTAGTTACAGTTTTGATATTTTGGGTGGTTTAGCATGTTGGATAATTTTTGTAACCACCTTTGTACATATGAATCCTCTCTTAATGATATGAAATGATATGGAACTTTTTTTGGTATGTTTGGAGATTATTTAGAGGCATTTTTAATTTCTCTTTTAAAGTGTTTTAGATTTCTTAAATGCATGTATTAAGAAAGTTTCATGTTCTGAACGTCCGATATCCGTTCCCGCCTTGTCTACACGAGCTCACCGGGCCGGGTCATGACAAGAGTGGTATCAGAGCAAAAGTTTAGGATATGGATTAGTATAAAGCACCCTTAGGATGATTTATGTGTCTTAGACATTTTAGGATTGTATGCTTATGCGATGATTATTGAATTGGAATTTTTTTATTTGATTTAGGACTATGGATCAGGAGCCCAATGCCATTGATAGTAATACTGATGGGAATAATGATATGGCTGATAAAGAAGTTCCAGCAGTACCATCTGTGGTATAACCTCCTGTAGGTAGTAGCAGTGCTACCATAGATACCTTCACTCAGATGATGATGACTGTGACACTTGATCCAACATTCTCATGAGCAGCCACAGTCTAGTTCTAGGGGAGAGCCATCTGTAGATAAGTATCTGAAAATCTTTCAGGACATGCGACCACCTCTCTTTATGGGAGTAGGAGAGCCAGTTGATGCTGAAAACTGGTTGATGAGGGTTGAGAAGATTTTAAAAGATATGCATTATCCGGCTGATCGAAGGGTGGCTTTAGCCACCTTTATTTTGGACGGGGAAGCTGAGAGATGGTGGAGAGGATAATTATTGGAGAAGTTTGGTGGTAGAGCAGTATCTCAGATCTTATGGGATGATTTTGTTAAAGTCTTCAAAGACTGGTTCGTGCAGCTTTCTGTGAGGTGGCAGATACAGGAGCAATTTATTCGTTTAGTACAAGGGGATCAGACAGTTATGCAGTATGAAGCTAAGTTCACCAAGCTCACACGCTATGCAGCTCATCTTATCCCGACTACTGAGGAAAAATGCCACAGATTTCTGTTAGGACTTCGAGATATGATCTGTTAACCACTAATTCCATTGGGTTTTTTGGATTTTGCAGTTCTAGTTAAGAGGGCGAGATAGATAGAGATGGATTACCTGAGTGCACAGAAGCGCAGAGATTTTTTTCAAAAGAAGAAGGGTTTTGAAAGGGCTAAGAGCTTTCAATCTCATCCAAGATGCCCTAGTATGAAAAAGGGCAGAACAAATAGTGGTGGGAGTTCATCTAGTATCAGAGCATGTGATAAGTGCAGCAAGCTGCACATAGGTGAATATTTATCTGGTTCTAATGTTTACTTTTGGTGCCATCAGCCTGGGCACATGGCTAGAAACTGCCCAATGGGTCCAAAGGAGGGGAGGTCTAGTGCTCCTCCATCTCAGCAGAGTATTGGGAGACATCCGACAGTTGGTAGACCTAGAGCTCAAGAGTTTTCTGCTTCAGCATTAGTACCTAGTCATCCGGCTACGAGACCTGTTGTGCAACTAAGGGTCTATGCTATCACGTAGCAAGAAGCCAAAGAATCTCCTGATGTGATCACAGGTACTATTTATGTTCAATGTCTACCTAGTAGAGTGCTTTTTGATACTAGAGCATCGTATTTATTCATTGGTCAGGAGTTTATTACGAAGTATGCATTAAATGTCCACATTATACCCACTACACTGGCAGTTTTATTACCTGATGGATCTAGTATGATTGCCTCAAGTGTATGTTTACCACTACTTTCTTTCTGTGAGAGGAATTTTGAAGTTGAGTTGATTGTATTACCACTTAAGGAATTTGATGTAATTCTAGGAATGGATTGGATGTCTAGCCAATTCATCTCCATAGACTGTAATAAGAAGGTAGTGAAGATCAAACTTCCTAGAGAAGAGAAACTTATCTTTTAGGACGATCGAGGTGTATCTTCTATGATCATCTCATCTATGAAAGCTTGTAGTTTAATTTTGAAGGGATACTCAAGCTTTCTAGCTCATATAAGGGACACTTCAAAACAAGTGCTAGAATTAAAGGAGATTGTTGTGGTAAGAAACTTTCCTGATATGTTTCCTAAAGTCTTACATGGTATGCCTCTTATTAGAGAGATTGATTTCTCTATTGATCTTGTACCTGGTGCTGAGCCTATTTCAAAAGCACCTTATCATATGGCAGTTAAGGAACTTCAGGAGTTAAAGTCACAATTGTAAGAATTATTGGAGAAGGGATTTATTCGCCCAAGCACCTCACCCTGGGGAGCACCAGATCTCTTTGTTAAGAAAAAGGATGATAGCATGCGACTCTGCATTGATTATAGAGAGTTGAACCAGCTTACCATTAAGAACAAGTATCCGTTGCTGAGGATAGACGATTTGTTTGATCAGCTAGTGGGAGCCACAATCTTCTCTAAGATTGATCTGAAGTCTGGCTATTATCAGTTGAGGATCAATGAGGAAGATATCCCTAAGACCGCATTTAGTTCAAGATATAGACACTATGAGTTTACAGTGTTACCTTTTGGACTAACATATGCTCCAGCTGCTTTTATGGATTTGATGAATTGGGTTTTCAAGCCAATGCTTGATAATTTTGTCATTGTCTTCATAGATGATATTCTGATTTATTCTTATGACGAAGAGTATCATGCCAATCATCTTCAGGCAGTGTTGCAAACTTTATAAGGCAATGAATTTTGGCTGAAGAAATATTATGATGCTAAGCACCATACCGTGGAGTTCAGTGTAGGGGATTTTGTCTTCATAAAGATCAGGCCTATAAAAGGTGTACTCCATTTTGGTAAGATTGGCAAACTTAGTCCCCGCTATATTGGTCCTTTTGAGATAGTAGAAAGGATTGGAAAGGTGGCCTACAAATTGGCTTTACCATTTATATATGCTGTCCACAGCATGTTTCATGTTTCTTCAGTAAGGAAGTTCATATATGATGACCCTTCTAAGATCATAAAAGAAGATATAGACTTACAGCCAGATCTTACTTATGTGGAAGAACTGGACCATATCTTGGAGTTTAGTGTAAGACAATTAAGGAGCAGAGAGATACCTTTTGTTAAGGTGTTATGGAAGCATGGGTCAGAGAAGAATGCTACTTGGGAGAAAGAGTCGGAAATGAGGAAATGCTATCCTCATCTCTTTGCTTAAGGTATGTTTGTTTTTTCTCTCATTTAAATTTCGTGGACGAAATTTTTATTAGGAGGGGAGAATTGTAAAACCCAAAAACTGTCGTTCGGATGCGCCGCGATGAATTTAGGCAAAATTTTAAAGTCGTCGGAATTCGACAAAATAAATTTTATTAAATTCTACGCAAAATTTCAATCGAAATGATATAAAGAACGTATACCCAATTTCGCACGATTTGGAAATTAAAAATCGTCGAATGTCGTTTAAGTATATTTTAACCATTATACCCATTTTGCCCTTAGGACTTCTTAAGGAAAACTATATGAGGGAGGGCACATGCGTAAATTAGCACTTAAACTTTTCCCTTAACCCTCATTCCACCTAAGGGACATTCGGTCCCTTACCCGTTCGGCCGCACGCGAGCGAGAGGAAGAGGAGGAGCGGCGAGAGGCTTCGTGGAACGGCGGCGCCGGCGAATTTTTTGGCGGAGTCTTTGGGGGAAATCGAAGAGGAGAGGCTAAAGAGGAAAGATGTAAGGTTTTCTTGAAATGAAACCTATTTTTTCTTAGTTTTCTTGAAGAGGAAAAAATTAGGGTTTTGCTTTTGATGGGGCTTTCTTAGAGAAATGATAAGGCTTATGTATGAGCATATTTCTAAGTCATAAAAACGAGTTTTTCTTAAGAAAATTTTAAGTTCCAAAAATTAGGGTTTCTCCAAATTGAAAGGAATGTTAGAAGAACATAGGGGAAGGGATTTTGTGTAGGAAAATACAATGTTTCTTTAAGAAATTTTAGATTTTCAAATTAGGGCTTTTCCAAAATTAGGGTTTTTGAGCTAGGTTGTGAACAAAACTTATCTCTAAGAGTCATGGGAGGGCTCTAATTAAGAGAAATTAGAATTTTGATAAAAAAATATTTTTCCCTAATTTCTACATTTTGTTAATCCGAAAATTTAATGCCCAAAAATCATAATTAGGTAAGAGGGAATGTTTTAACATGCAAATTCAATGATATTAGTGAAGAATCATGTCTCCAAATTTTGGAATTTAGGTAAATCCGAAATAACATTTAAATTACATTTAAGTAAGGAAAATATATTATAAAAAATGCATTATAAGAATGATATTAATAATTATATTATGAAAAATGCTTTAGGTTATGGGTAGGTTAATAGGTATTAATGAGCTTAAGGAGAGATATTAGGTAAGGCATGTGTAGGGTTAGTGAGGGTTAGTGAGATATAATTATTTTGAAAAGAAAGTAGAGACTTATATTATCATGTTGTCATTGTCCTTAGGTCTTGAAAAGAAGAAGTGTTAAGGAGGACCTGTGAAACGCAGTTTCAAGAGGCAATATTTGAGGTAGGAATATCTTACCCTGCAAATTCATATTCCCGTATTTTTTGTTTTGAAATATTTAATTTATTTACATGCATATGAAATGTTCTTATGAAATGTTTATGTTTTCAAGCATGTTAAAGTTCTCATTATGTGATAGTAAGAAATGCATAAAAGCCTTTTTCATGCAATTTTACCTTATGCTCAATACATATGCTTGATATGAAAATGTTACATTACCTACATATGTCCCTATGGGAAATAATGATTGAATGGTTGTGTATGTTGATTTCAGAGTATCAAATATGGTGCAAAAGCACAAATATGGCTCTTATGAGCAATACGGAATAATATGGCCCTTTGGGGCAAAAGAGGAAAGGAAAAGAATGGCCAAAAAGATGTTTGTGTACCTGATCAGTACATCCCTGGTACTCCGGTACGGTTGTATAAGAATAAGCATATATAATCATATGACATACATAAAATATATGGAATACACAAAACATATGGCATTCATAAGGCATATGGCATACATAAGGCATAAGAACTATCATGTCACTTTTAACTTATACATAAGAACTAGCATGTGTAGCAAAACAATCATGACTTTTCACTTCTAGTATTCATGTAAATCTCCTTTTAAAGCAAGCACATGTGAAGATGTTAGGGTTAGAGTTCCTATTTGAGCGTTAGCTCACTCCCTAGTGTTGTGATACTTTTTAGGAGAACCAGCTGCAATGAATGGCTGACCACCCTTGGTTCACCTACAGTCGTAGAGGGCCGGCTGACAGGTTCCTCTTTTATTTTTCTTAGTTGTAGTTTTGATATTTGGGTGGTTTAGCATGTTGGATAATTTTTGTAACCACCTTTGTACATATGAATCATCTCTTGATGATATGAAATGATATGGAATTTTTTTGGGTATATTTGGAGATTGTTTAGAGGCGCTTTTACTTTCTCTTTTAAAGTGTTTTAGATTTCTTAAATGCATGTATTAAGAAAGTTTCATGTTCTGAACGTCCGATATCCGTTCCCGCCTTGTCTACACGAGCTCACCGAGCCGGATCGTGACATATAAAAGGCTCAGTTGATCTCTTAAAGCACAAAAATTTTGATATTTAGATAAAATTAAAAAAAAGGTGTAGCAATACCTTAGTTTTGTAAATAATAAATTTTAGATGTTATGTAAGACTATGTAATTGTCATATTTACTTAGTTATATAAAAAAGGAATTAAAACAAATAAAAAATAAATAAAACAAATATATAAAAAAGGAAATAAGAACAATGTCAAAATATGCGCCAAATGCATTCACACACTTTCACCATCCAACAAGAGCGGAACAATGCCACGTGCCACCATGTGAATAGTATCTCAGCTTTTATTTTAAATACAACGAAATTACATTACTACCCACCGGTTCTTCCTTAGGAGCTCGTCTAAAAGTGACATTACTTAGGAAAGCAAGGGTAATTGAGTAAAATAAGTTATACAGATCAGGACAACGATGGGAACCGGTCATATCACTATGTGGAAATTTACAGTTGCCACGTTGGCTCATTATTCTTCGGTTGGGCGGGCAGTACTGGCCCATTTAAATGTCTTTATGGGTTGGCCTAGCCCGTGAACTAGAAAAGAGAGAAATTTTTTTTAGGAAGCTTACCATATCACATTAATTTCATGAATGTAAAAATCATCTTTATGGACTTTACAATGACTTTTAATATTTTTACCTATATCCTACTTCAGATTTCAAATATAAAGAAATCATACAAAATACCCTTTGGCTTGTTGAAACATGATTATATTTGTGGAGTGACTATATTCTATTAATTGAATTCACGTGCAGCTATCAAGTGTCAAGATTAGAAGTTACACAAGCCACTTGGCTTCCAAATTTAGGCTTGTCATCCTTGCGCAAGGGCTATGCCAATCTTTTTTATATGGTTCCAATTTTATTGGATTTCTTCAAACAGATAGAAAAAAATTGGCTTCCAAAAGTTTCTGGCTCTACAGCTTTGCCAAACAACTACCAAGCCGATAAAATATATATATTAAAGCTTGCCAATAATATCTATCGACACATCCAACTGAAGGCTCATATATTTTTAACTTTAACGCCAACTCCAGGCCTGCAATGACCCCCCTCATCTCCTCGATCAAGATGCTGACATTTTTAGATTGATAATTTTCATGACTTCCCTTTGAAGAGAAGCCTCCTTGAGTCCTAATCCCCTGACATCCAGGGAGAACACTAAGAGAATTTTTTGGCAAGTAGATGGAATGCTTGTACATTTAAAAGAGTCTTCCTCCAACATCTTATCTCTTCACTCATCCCTTGCTCGTCAACCCACAACCTAATCATGGGCGGATCCCCCCACCCTCAAAAAAAAAAAAAATTTAATATTTGGAGGGGATATTTTAGAATATTTTTGATATTTTGGGTATTTTTCCCCTCCTCAAAAATTATTTTTGTCATAATTTTATCAATCTTATGCGTCTTTGTCCATCCCCTACAAAAAAAAAATTTTTGTCCATCCTGAAAAAACAAGTTAGATCCGCCCCTGAACCTAATGGAACGAGGTGAAGTTTCATTGTATATATTGAACTCTTCATAGTGAAATAATCTCTCTTGATGCTCTATGATGTAGATTACAACTTCGAACCATAAAACTCCCCAAAGCATTCTCTCTATCCTCTTTCGCAAATATCTCATCAACAAAGTCCATTGGTTGCACTCTCAAGAATCAAATTGACAAAAGCATGCTTTATTTTGCTCTAATTTAGAGCCAATAATTATATATGCCTAAAGGCTATTCCTCATGGCCTCTATCGAGACCGCTTAAGATAAATGAGGTGTCATCTCAACTTATAGCCATTTCTCAATGCTCACAAAATTATGAATAAAATTAACTTCCTTAATCATATATTAGAAATATTTTTTTTTCAAATAAAATTATGAGTTATTTTATAAATAATTAGTTTAAATAAAGTTTAAAAAATGTACTTGTAAAATGAAAACTTTTAATTAATTTATCTATCAAAATAAAAACAAATTTGAGAAAATATCAAATTGAAAAGTTGATACTAAATGAAGTCCAAAATAAATATAAAAATTTAAATATTAGACATACAAATGCCGAAAAAAAAACATTTATATAAATCCCCTACCTTTTATCAGTAATTTGAATTTAGAACCATTTTATAATTATTTAATTTCAACAACATAATAATAGAGACAATCAACAGATTTTTATGTTCAGTCTATGATCACCTAATCATATTCCTTATTGATTAAATATTTGGGTAAGCAAATGATTTGATCCTTTCCCATTAAGAAAAAAGCACAAATGATTTGGTCGTATTGATAGAATGTTTTAAAGTCTGTCCTTTGAGAGGCCAATTTTGAAGGCAAAAACATGTTGTGCTGTATATATATATATATAATATTTTATTGAAAAACAATTAGCTCTGAATATTTTATTTTTTCATCTCATTGTATCTCATAATTATTAAAATTTTCATTGAGAAGAGTACCATATAAAATTTAATTGATTTCTCATAGTGCACTCATCTTAAAGTAAATTTAACAGTTTAAAACACTCATCTTAATTAAAATTTTATTAGATATCCTAAACCGAAAATTTAATAGTTAATTTATAATAACTTTCAATTGTTTTTTTTTTTTTTTATTTGCTATATCATATAATTTATTTGAGAACTTGCACATAAATATTATTTAGACTGCACATGCATAATATTAATTAAATTATTTCAACAACATGAGTTTGATTAATCAAATTCATTCTCATTTAAGGCCTTGCATTGCCCATAAATCTCATTTCATCAACTAGTGCAACGAGTTAGCCCTAACTCTGCCCTTGATGCTCAACTATGAGGACCCTTGAAATCTTTTTTTTTTTACTTTATTTTATTTATAATATAACATATTTAACAAATTAAAAACATAAATGACAGCAATGACCGACGGTCGCCAATGTGTAGCAACGATAGCATAACACCAATCAAGTTCATTACAATGATGGTAGGTGAAATTATTAGGTGCGGAGTCCGGACGGCATTCAGAGGCAAATAAAAATGCACCACGTCACAAAAAAAATGTACCGAGCTCGGTACCGATCTGTACCTCTCGGTATTATGCTCGATACCAAGCGGAACCGGACGGTTCTCGGAACCGGACGGGAGAACCGTCCGGTGTCCGCACAGAATAATCGCTCGTGATGGTAGCCACCAATCAAGTTAATAACCCTCCCTTCCAACCGCCATAATAATTTTATCTCTAAGGTCAACTAACAACTAAGAGAGATTATTCTGTGCAGATACCAGACGGAAAGAACGGTCCGATTTTATCTCTGTGAACAGTAAAAGTGCAGCATAAACAATAAAAGCGCAGTTCGCAGAGCTTTTACTGTTCACAGAGACAAACCGGATGATTCTCCCTGTCCGATATCCGCACAGAATAATTCATCAACAACTAAGGTTTCGTTTGAGACAACTTTCTTACTGCTTTCTAGAGTAACTTTTTAGTACAAAAATTTTTAATACAATAAAATTTTGTACTAAAAAACTGCTTTAAAAAGCAGTAGAAAAGTTGTCCAAAACAAAGCCTAAATATGCATGATTTATGTACTTTTTCTTCCTAGAGCAAAAGTTGTGCTTCACAACTTAAAACAGTTTATTGATAACATTGATGTGAACTACAGTAATTCAAACATCACAACTGTAAGTCAACTACATTTTGCATTGAGAAATTCTCCAACTAGTGTGGAGCATCTCCAGACCAAACCCTAATCAGCTCGGCCTTCAGGAGACATTGGAGTTGCTTCATTGAAAGGTACCACAACAGGTGCGAACTGCAATCAATTGCACAAACAGATTATATTATCAGGAAAAGATTGAGGCACTTACAGAGCTGGATGGAATGTGATAGGCATACCTCATCATCTTCATCCAACATGGCATCCAAACCCACAAAATCCCACCCTAATGTGGTCTCCAAAAATTTCTTCAGTTTCTTGGTCTGCATTTCAATAAAGAGTAAGTTGAAAGAATAATGAAGATGTAATTTAAAAGATAAAAAATCAGGCTTTGTAGAATTAACGAGGAAAGTATTGAATTGATCCCCTAATTTTTTTCTAAATGATCAAAATAATCTTTAACTGTATAAACTATTAATTCGATCTCTTCTCTTTAAATAAGAACTAAATTAGTCCTTCTGTGAGATCATATAGGTCTCTATTTAAACAGTCAAGGAACTAAAATGAGATTTTAAAATGACCATTTTGGGCTATTTTGATCCTTATCTGTAGAATTAATATATATAAATTAATATATATAAATTTAGTAGGGATGAAATTCATAGTTATCATTCAATATTATCAGAAGATTAAGTCATACTTGATAACTTATATTTATTATATACACTGAAAGGTAGATTGAGCTAAGTGGTTCAATGAAAATATTATGAAGTACCATAAGAGTATTATGCAACAACAACAACATCAAGCCTTTATCCCACCACGTGGGGTCGGCTACATGAATCCTTTTTCTCCATTGTGTCATGTTAGAAGTCAAATTCTCGTTTAAATCTAATAAAGAAAGATCATTTCTAATATTTTCTAACCAAGTCTTTTTAGATCTATCTCTACCTTTCTTAACATAAGTCAAATCTAATACCTCTACTTTCCTAACCAGGTCATCGGGAGGCCGCCGTTTTATGTGACCAAACTATCTAAGGCGACTCTCTCTAATCTTATCTTCCACTGGAGCTACTCCAACCTTTTCACGTATATGCTCATTTCGTATCCTATCTCTAAGGGTAAAACCACTCATCCACCTGAGCATCCTCATCTCAGCAACACTTAACTTAGTATTATGCTTCTCTTTTAATGGCCAACATTCGGCACCATAAAGCATTGCAGGCCTCACCACCATCTTATAGAATTTTCCCTTAAGTTTGAGGGGTACTTTTCTATCACACAACAAGCTCGATGCATTCCTCTACTTCAACGATCCAACTTAAATTCTGCTGATAATATCCCCATCTATTTCACCATCACTCTGAACAATAGATCCAAGATATCTAAAACGTATACTCTTATTAATGACTTGATCGCCCAAAGTCACAATCCCCTCACTAGGTCTATTACTACTAAAATTACACTCCATATATTCCGTTTTAGATCTACTCAAGCGAAAACCTTTAGACTCTAAGGTTGACCTTCACAATTCAAGTTTACCTTCAACTCCCTCTCTAGTCTTATCAACAAGAAGAATATCATCAGCAAAAAGCATACACTAAGGTACATCCTCTTGCAAATGTCTAGTGAGAACATCCATGACTAAAGCAAAAAGATATGGGCTTAAGGCTGATCCTTGACGTAATCCAACCGAAATAGAGAAATACTTGATCAAACCACCTTGTGTTTGAACACAAGTAATAGCTCCTACATACATATCTTTAATGATTTGAATATAAGCCTTTTTAACTCCTTTCTTTTCAAGAACTCTCCATAGCACTTCTCTTGGAACTTTATCATATGCTTTTTCTAAATCAATAAATATCATATGTAGATCCTCCTTATTCTCTCTATATTTCTCCATCAAAACTCCTAATAAATGTATGGCTTCCATAGTAGACCTACCCGGCATGAATCCAAATTGATTTTGAGAAACATTAGTATCACGCCGCAACCTACGCTCCATAACTAGCTCCCATAGTTTTAAAGTATGACACATTAACTTAATTCCTCTATAATTCGCACAATTTTGTGCATCACCTTTATTCTTAAAAATAGGGATTAACACAATTACTCTCCACTCATCTGGCATCTTTTTAGTCTTCAAAACAGTATTAAAAAGTTTAGTAAGCCAAGAAATTCCTTCATCTCCTAAGCATTTCCAAACCTCTATTGGAATATCATCAGGTCCAACAGCTTTTCCACCCTTCATTTTCTTTAAAGCCTCTCTAACTTCGGTTTTACTAATACGCCGATAAAAACAGAGATCTTTATTTTCATTTAGGGTGCTAAGGTCACTACAATCAATTGTATTTTTACATTCTTCATTAAAAAGTTTAGCAAAATATCTCATCCACTTTTGTTGAATATCATCTTTTAAGAAAAGTACTTTTTGATCTTCATCCTTAATACACTTCACTTGAACTAAATCCTTACTACTCCTATCTTTTTGTTTGGCTAACTTATACATATATCTTTCTCCCTCCTTAGTATCTAATCTATTATATAAATCACTAAAAGCTAAGCTCTTTACATCGCATATTATTTTCTTAGATTCATTATATGCCTCTTTATATATTTTCCAATTATCAGAATTTTTATAATTAAACCAATTTTTATAATGAATCTTCTTATTTTTAATCTTTTCTTGCATATTTGGATTCCACCGCCAACTATTTTTACTATTATGAGCTTTTCCCTTTGAAACTCCAAGCACATCTTTTGCAATATTCTTAATATCACAAGCCACTTTTTCCCACATAACATTAGCATCCTCATGTACAGACAAAATCTTAAGATTTAAAATCTTACTCTCAAAAATATTTTTATTAATATTCTTTAAATGCCTCCATCTAATCCTAGAATATCGTTTTACTTTCTTTTTGATTTTCTACCCCTTTATCTTAAAGCCCAAAACTAATAAACAATATTGGGTACATAAATTTTCACTCGGAATAACTTTACAATCTTTGCAATCTAAACGATCTAATTTTCTTATAAGAAAATAATCAATCTGAGTTGTACTATATTCATTTTTATAAGTAATGAGATGCTCATTCCTTTTCTTAAATAAGGTATTAGCAATTAAAAAATCATAAGCTAAACAAAAATCTAATATGGACTTACCACCTTCATTTGTCGTTCCAAACTCATGGCCACCATGAATGCTTTTGAAATCATCTACCTCTCTACCAACATGTCCATTTAAATCTCCTCTAATAAAAACTCTTTCTTCAAGAGATCTCTTTTATACTAATTCTTCTAAGTCATTCCAAAATTTTAGTTTTGAATTCACATCCAAACCCACATGAGGAGCATAAGCACCTATAATGTTAATAATCTTAACATCAACAACAATCTTTAAAGCTATAATTCTATCTCTAATTATATTAATTTTTATAGCATTATCCTTCAAACTCTTATCTAAAATCACACCTACACCATTTGTAGTACGACTCATACCCGAATATCAACGTTTAAAACCTAAACTATCAATCTCCTTAGCCTTCTCTCCAACCAATTTAGTTTCCTGAATGCACAGAATATTTATCTTCCTATGAATCATAATATCTATTAATTACATTAATTTTCCTTTAAGGGAACCTATATTCCAAGTTCCTATCCTAATTTTAATTTCATGGATAAGCTTCTTTGCCCACATCCGTCCTTGATGTGGGAACTCTTGCCTATTTAACACTGCACCCGAGCGCTAGTGCAGCGGCCCTTGCACACTTGTCGTTGTATTCAGGCCATACAGCACGTCGCTTCGAGGGGACGCCCTAGCATTAACACAATTTCTTAAAGGATTCATGTCATTATTATTCGACAAGTTTTATGCTGGCTGTCGACTACCTAACGCAACCTTCATTTTTCTCATCCAGAACTTGGGACCTGTCAACGACAGTGTTCATAAGAGTATTATGCAATAAAAATATTATGAAGACTTAAAAGAAAACTTTATAGATTATAACTAAGCAAATTATATTGTAAGAATCTATATGTTAGACCATTAAAAAAAATATTAACTAAATTGAATCAAGAACAAATTAAAAATTTTGAAATATGTATAAAGGTAAAAAATCTAGGAAGGATATAGATTGAGCAATGATTATCTATTAAATGAGCTTTAAAAGTAATATCTATTGAAGATACGATAGCATTCAATAGATTTCAATGATTTTGACACATGCAAAAAATAGAGAAAATATAGACTTAAGATAACATGAATATAACGAAGAGGTGTAGAACAAAAATAACAATATAACTTACGTAAAAAAGATTTGTAAATGATAAGCAAACGACACTTGATAGAAATAATTGAAATTTTGAGGATTTATTATGTCAACCCCAAATAGTTAAGATATTGATGATGATTTTATTGACCCTAATTGCAAAAAGGTTCATGATCAAACTCATTACCACCAAAACACAATAGAGACAGCCTCACTTCTGACCTCCAAGATATAGCAATTTGCACATCAAATATCACATGAAGTGTATTAAACTTTGAAAAATATGAAGCATAATTAAGTAAGGTGAGTATTCTAACCCATGACAAAAGGTCTCCATCAATAACTTCTGCATTTAACACCAACGGAAAGAACTCCTGAAAATTATGACACTTTTCGTAAGAAATCATTGTTGAAAAAAACATACATCAATCGACACTTGAATCGTGTTGGTATTGAATACGTAAGTTTCAACATAAATCATGACTATCATTTTTGTTTCAACATAATGAAATTAAAACTACTAATTCGATGAGAAACTAATTTTTAATGTTGTTATATCCATATATTGGCTACAGAAACCATCTTTTCACAAGTGCAAATGGACTCGCACCTGCAACTCTTAAAAAGAATGAATTTGAGAGTAAATTAAGTTTATACAAGAGGGAAACACCCTAATATTGATTGACTACGAGCTACATTAGTCGAAGTCATAGTGATAGCAATGGAAAGAACTGAAAATTATGAAGAGTCTTTATATATATATATATGCACAAACACAAAAGGAAATTGAATTAATCAATATCTCAATCATGTGAAAAACACAAGCAATCCAATTTGTTTCAAAATAGATCTTGTCTGGTTGCATGTAAGAATAAGTGAGAACTAGGAAGCGTGGAAAGTAGACCACTGCGGCTGTTTAGTTGATGGGAGGCGTTGGGAATGACATCTTACTCTGGAGTAAGAGTAACACTGAACAATAAGGAAAAGCCACTCTTTTACCTGAAACGTCCTCGATGAATGGGAGAAGTTGGGTAAGGAATATTTAGAAATGGATCTTACAGTCTTATCCTGTAAGTAAGATGAGCCGATTAATTCAGTAGATTTGAGGGATTTCATTGACTTGATGTAAACTGAGAAAGGCACAATGAGAAGACTTGAATTGAGTTATTATTTTAACATTTTTTGACAGAAGCGGTAGGATTTGAATCTCCATTCATTAGAGAGGTCTCATAAATTGGGACTTAGAATCATGGGTATAAAGGGAATCTAATGTAGGCCAAGATCTGAATTTAAAATGACCAATACGGATGAGTCTACAACCTTCTCTGTAGGCACAGCAAACCGGAGGGTGAGATTGCTTGCAGCATGCTTGGATGATTTTATTTATTTTGTTATTACCCACATCCCTTTGAATGGCATTTTACTAAGGCAAATTATTGACCAACCCATTGCTGTTAGCTTGAGAACATTAGGTGTTCATTTATTACATCCAGTAAATTTGTTATCTATCTCATGGAAAACATGGTTTAAAAAATTGTTCGAGGCTCACACCTGAAGGCCCGCCTCAAATTGAGGCGCAGTGGCCCACAATAAGCACCTCAAGATTTAAGCCTCACTGGTGTCAGTAAAACTTATACCTTTTTTAAATGAGGCATACGCCTCGAGGGATTTTGAAGCGGCGCCCAATTCAGGTCAGATTTCATAAATTTTATATTATATTATATTATATTATTATTATTTTTTTTTTTTTATATTATACAAAAAGATAGAAGAAGTAAAGATATAGTTTAAGTAAAGTGCATTAAGGATGAAGATTAAAAAATGTTTTTCTTATAAGAAGATATGCAACATAAGTGGATGAGATATTTCGATAAACTTTTCAACAAAAGTTATGAGAATACAATTAACTTTAATAATCTTAGCATTCTAAATAAAAATAGATATTTCTATTTTTTTTGTTGTATTAGTAAAACCGAAATTGGAGAGGCTTTAAAGAAATAAAATGTCGTAAAATAGTAAAACCTGATGATATTCCAATTAGGGGTGTAAACGAGTCGAATCAAGTAGTGGCCTTATTGAGCCGAGCTCGTTTACCTCACAGTGAGATCGAACTCAACTTCGAGCTTGAACTCGACTCGCATTATAAAATCCAAGCTCGAGCTCGAGATCAGCTCGATTCAAGATTGTTTTCGTTTGGAACGCCGGCAATAGGAAGGGAAAGAAGAAGAAGAAAACGTCGCTGTTGACATCGCGAAGCGGGAAGAAGAAGAAGTTGTGGTCCATGGAAGATGCAAAGCGGGAAGAAAGACAACAATGTCGCTATTGATGCCATGAAGCGGGAAGACGAAGAAGCCATGGTCCTTGGAAGATGCAAAGCGGGAAGAGAAGATGATGATGTCGTTGTTGACGCCGCGAAGCAGGAAGACGAAGAAGCCGTGGTCCGTGAAAGATGCGAAGCGGGAAGATGTATTAAGTAATTAATGCCTTCAGCTTTTTCTCATTTTCAACTATAAAATAATAGCTACATTTTTTTTTTGAATAACACAACTTTAATATTTTTATATATATTTAGCATTTATTATCATGCAGCTTTAATCATTAACATTTTTAAATATTTAAATTTAATAAAATAATAAATATTTAAAAATCCGAATAATCATTCAAGCCTGCTCGCGAGTCGAGCCTCATCAGGCTCAAACTCGAGCTCCTTTAAAAATCGAGCTCGTGGCTCGATAAGCTTGACTCACAAGCTCATTATCGAGTTGAGTTCAAGCCGACTCAGCTCACTTACACCCCTAATTCCAATAGAAGTTTGGAGATGCTTGAGAGATCAAAGAATTTCTTGGCTCACTAAAATTTTTAATATTATTTTGAAGGCTAAAGATGTCAGGTAAGTGAATGAGTGTGTTGGTCCTATTTTTAAGAATAAAGGTGATACACAAAAATGTGTGAATTATAGAGGAATTAGGTTAATTTGTCATATATTAAAATTATGGGAAAGAGTAATTGAGCACACGACATGATACTAATGTTTCTCAAAATCAATTTGGATTCAAGCCGGGTAGGTCTACTATGGAAGTTACATATTTGTTGAGAGGTTTGATGGAGAAATATAGAGAGAATAAGGAGGATTTATATATGATATTTATTAATTTAGATAAAGCATACGATAAAATTCCAAATGAAGTGCTCTAGAGAGGTCTAGAAAAGAAATGAGTTAATAATGCTTATATTCAATTTATTAAGGATATGTATTATTGCGGGCTAGAATATATGCGGCGATAGAGTTATAATTTTACGTCTCAGTGTTGCACGGATATCCAGCTCACACACACAAAGAACACAATATTTTTACGTGGAAAATCCTGAAAAAAGGAAAAATCACGGGGCATGGCCCAGTTTGAAATGATTACACTAGCACTTAAGTAGGTTACAGTGGGCTAACTCGCCTCCAAGGGCGATCAGATTACAAGTATCAACTGTAGGGTTGAAGTCGGGGGTATGTGAAAGACCGACATCACACTGGTGAAATTTCGGGGTCACCCGGTGATTTGGCAGAATTCTGGGCCTTAGGTGGTGGTCCGGTAGAACTCCGGGCCTTAGGTGGTTGTCAGGCAGAGCTGAGGACGTCATCCGGAGGAGCTCAGGGCGTCAGGCGGTGGTCCAGCGGAGCTGAGGATGTTACGTGGGGGTCCGGCGGAGCTCAGGGCGTCAGGCGGTGGTCCGACAGAGCTGAGGATGTCAAGTGGTGGTTCAGCGGAGCTCAGGGCGTCAGGCGGTGGTCCGGCGGAGCTGAGGACGTCCAGTGGTGGTCCGGCGGAGCTCAGGGCGTCGGACGGTGGTCCGACGGAGCTGAGAACGTCAGGTGGTGGTCTAGCAGAGCTCAGGGCGTTAGGCGGTGGTCCGGCGGAGCAGAGGACGTCAGGTGGTGGTCCGGTGGAACTCAGGACTTCAGGCGGTGGTCCGGCGGAGCTGGGGACGTCAAGTGGTGGTTCGACAAAACTCTGACGTCAGGCGGTGGTCTGGCGGAACTCCGGCGGTGATCGAGGAGGAGTAAGAAGGCAAGAGCGATCTCCGATCTCTCTCTTTTCTCCTTAGAATTCGGGGCCCCTTTTCAAGAGGACAGGGGGCTCTATTTAAAGATTTTTGGGAGTGGCATGGCCCGTAAATAGGAGGAAGATCAAGGGTAATTAGGAAGTGGTTTGAATGGACGGCCGATATTGAGTCCCTTGATCGTGGACCATTTGCTGGTCATTTGAAGGTCTTAGTGATGTCAGAATTTTGTGATCTTGGGCTCGTTGGATTCTTCTCGTCGAGAGGCTAGATTCCACTATAAGCATGTCGCATTTGGAGATCGTTTGGTAATCCAAATTATGGTTTAAACCTTCTAACAGCGCTTCAGACCCTTGATTTGGACCCATTTGGGCTCGGATTGGGTTGAATTTGGTGTCGTTGGGTTCGTATTTTCAAGACGTTCAGTTCGACTATAAGTTTGCCGAAATCAGAGTTCGGATGGTCCCAATTTTAATTTCGGAAGTTTCCAACATAAGTCTGTTGACAGCCAGAAGTCCGATGACGGGTAGAAATTCAGTGACGGGAGGAAGCTCGACGTCGGGCAAAAGTCCGACGAAAATCCAAGGCTGAAGTCCAACCAAGGGAGGAAGCTCGGCGTCGGGCAGAAGTCCGACAAAAGTCATGCGATGGGCAAAAGTCCAGCAACGGGAGGAAGCTCGGCGTCGGGCAGAAGTCTGACGAAAGTCTGTTAATAGGCATAAGTCAATGACGGGTAGAAATTCAGCGTCGGGTAGAACTCCGATGAAGGTCCGACGACGGTCAGAAGTCCGGCGTCGGATAGAAGTTCAGCATCTGGTAAAACGGGCAGAAGTCCGACAAGGGGTAGAAATTCAGCGTCGGGTAGAACTCCGACAAAGGTCCGGCGTCTGGTAGAAGTTCAGCGTCGGGTAGAAATCCGACGAAAGACCGGCGACGAGTAGAAGTCTGGCGTCAGGTAGAAGTTCAACGTCGGGTAGAAATCCGACGAAAGTTCCACGATGGGCAGAACTTCAGCATCGGGTAGAATTCCGACGAAGGTCCGGCGACGGGCAGAAGTCCGGCGTCGGGTAGAAGTTCAACGTCGGGTAAAAATCTGACGAAAGTTCTGAGACGGGCAGAAGTTCAGCGTCGGCAGTAAGTTTATCATCGGGGGCTTCTTGATGGCATGAGCCTGTATGGAAGAGATTAAGAGAATCCACCAATGATGTATGACCTATTCGAGGTTGTATGTCAGAGCGCTGCTCGATGACGTTAACATGTGTGGAAAAGGTCGAGAGAATGCACTAAGGACGTATGACCTATCCGAGGTTGTATGTCAGAGCCCTGCTCGATGACATTAACCTGTGTGGGAGAGGTCGAAAGAATCCACCAAGGATGTATGACCTATCCAAGGTTGTATGTCAAAGCGTTTCTCGATGACATTAACCTGTGTGGAAGAGGTCGAGAGAATCCACCAAGGATGTATAACTTATCTGAGGTTGTGTGTCAGAGCAAGGCTCAACGATGTTAACTTGTGTGGAAGAGGTTGAGAGAATCCACCAAGAATGTATGACCTATCCGAGGTTGTATGTCAGAGCCCTGCTCGATGACATTAACCTATGTGGAAGAGGTCGAGAGAATCCACCAAAGATCTATAACCAATCCGAGGTTATATGTCAGAGCTCTGCTTGATGACGTTAACCTGTGTGGAAGAGGTCAAGATCGAATCCCCCTGGGATTGATTGTCCAATGATTGAGACATAATAAAGATTGCGCATTTCTCGAATCAAGGATTAAGATTTGATTGACATCCTCCTAGGATATTTGACCTATCCGAGGTTGTATGTCAGAGTCCTGCTCGATGACGTTAACCTATATGGAAGAGGTAGG